>JAQQZR010000016.1:11805419-11817035 GCA_030068235.1 Notoglanidium macrostoma | reverse complement strand
ACTTTTGTGAAGCTGCTTTGTGACAATGTCTGTTGTTAAAAGTGCTATACAAATAAAATTGAATTGAATTGAATTTACACTAATACGCATTTTGCTTTCATGGCTTGTGTCCATTTGTCCCCAAAACAATACAACCTATTCTCACAGATCACATTTTTCCTATAATGAAACATTTCTATCCTGATGGATGTGGTCTCTTCTAGGATCACTCTGGCCCCGTCCACATGGCACAAAGGTTCACTGGATGATTTTGATGAGGATGAAAATGATGTAACTCATAAGATGTGATCTTCATGGTTATCATATCTAAATAAGTGAACACTTAATGATTTTGGACTGAAGGGTTAGACAGTGGTGCTCTTTGCTCTACTACAGATCCAGAGACTTGAATAATCTATTCCAAGATGCCCTGAAGCTCTTCTGATGGCTGGTAGACACTTTTTGTTTTATTTGTTGCCCATCTGTATAGTTTAAAAGTAGGAGTGCTCTTGATTTTTATGAGCACATGGAAAGCCATACTCATGTGTGTGTTTGTTGCTATTATGTACTGGGTGTAATGGGTTCTCAATGTGTGATTTTTTTTTTCTTTTGAACAACTAAACTCAGAATAAGTTTCTTTCATCTAAAATAAGTCTTTAGTATAAAGTTTGTGTTGCTATGTCCCTGGATGTATTTTATCTCTCTCTCTCTCCCTCTCTCTCTCTGTTTTTGCTTAGATTAGGAGAAAGATGAAAAATTCTGAGTAACTCAAAAAGCTTGGTTTATTATTTCACTGTTATTATTATTTCTTTCTTCTTTTTTTTTTAACCAGAAAACTGTCTTTCGTAATTTCAGTACATGAAGTTCAATATAATAAATGTGATCTCTGGTCTTTTGCATTTATGCCATGACCTTCATTTCCCACTGGCATATCGAGCCTGATGCTTTCGAGCTAAAACTACACTGAATGTTGGATGTAGTCTGTTTCCAGGTCATTGATGAGACAAGCAGTAGAATTTTGGGATTATTGTAGAATTTCCACAAATGTTATTTACAAATCAAGGAAATCACTGCTGGATGTAAGATTTTATAAGAATTTTGGTCTCAACGCTATTGGAAGCTTTTCATATTTTTTAACATGTGCAGCATCCTTCTCTAATGTGCAGATTTATCCAACAGCTGTGCATGCCAAGTTAGTGCACATTCAGAGAGAATGGCTTTGTTCCAAACTAGATAATGCACACTAAGTAATATACCTAAAGACACAGATGGTGTTCTGGCATACTATTTAGTATGGTAGTATGCCGTTTGAAACATGGCCCAAGTATTTACAGCCCTGATAATCTAATCATATGCTGCCATCCTGGTTGTCTCCTCAGCATTACAGATGTGTTCTGAGCACATCAGTGTGACTTACATTTACTGATTACTAGATGAATATGCAAATTATCTCACATTTATCATGCACTTGGCTTTTTGTTTGTCTAACTATTTCCAGTTAACTCACGTTCCGACTCTGAATTATCTTAATATAGCATTAGACTGGAACATCTTGATGTCCTGACACATTACTATTGAATTCTTGAATCTGAATTTGCCAGGTGGTGTGGATTCAACTTCTACAATTGCAAAGCTTTAATTTAGTGCTAGCTGCATGGCAAATCAGTGCTTTATAATAGCCCACTGTTTCTGATACTTTCTGTCACAGGGACTTGATGACAGGCCAACAATAAACCGATTTTTAAAAAGTGTTATTTAACAATGAAAATTTATAAACATTGCTCTGAAGATTTTTTACGGAGGTGAATAAAGATTTTTATTTTCTTCAAGTCTTTTGATTTTTAAAGACTTCAAGACAGAGATTTTTTGCTATTTCTCAGTTATGTGCTGTCCTGGATGACTTTTGACAAGAGGTGGACCTGGACATGTCACCAGTTTATCGCAGGGATAACACAGAGAGACAGACAGCCATTCACACTCAAATTGATACCTATGGGCAATTTAGAGTAGCTACTTGACCTCATCCACATGTCTCTGAACTGTAGAAGGAAACTGGAGCACCTGGATGAAACCCACACAGGCAATGGGAGAACATGCAAACTCCACACAGAAATCCCCCAGTTGGCTGACAGGTTCGACTCCAGATCCTTCTTGCTGCGAGGTGACCATGCTCTCCCTAAGAATCTGCATTTTTTATTTCAAGAAAGAGAAAAAAACAGAGAGCCTCTTAAGGGAACAAGTGTTTATAGCTATTACAACAAAAGTGATATAACATAACTATACACTGTTAAAAAGTATGATGTTGGCCTTTAATAGATTTTTTTAAATAATAATAATAATAATAATAATAATAATAATAATAATAATAATAGTTGGCAAATTGCTGTGGTATTAGATGAATGAAACATCAGGATGTGTTGTTTTTGTAAAACAATTGACCCCAATTGGGGTGGTGACTGTAACTACATATATAATGGACTCTCTGACTCTTTCACTCTCTCCCTGATTGGTGCTAGCTCTAGCCTGTCACTCTAGCCTGTATAGTGAGACTACTTTGTGCCCTTGGTAGGATATGATGGTCTTTCATAAATGCATAAATCATTACAATTTTAAGCCATACAAACAGTTTTAAGCTGACAACAGTATGAACTATTTTACCTTGGGTTTACAGTCTCATTGTTTTTAGGTGCTGTTCTGAATTGTGAATCAAATGAATGAAACCTGTTAAAAAAGGGAGATGCATACATACAAGCCATATTGCCATCTTTCACATCAAATATAACATGGGTCAGATGATTAACAAGACCACAGAGATGGAGTTAGCATGAGGTTCAGAGTGAAGCATTTCATCAAATGTGATTAATCTTTATTATGTCATCTCCATGTAATCAATGATTTTCAAAGACAATACAGAGGTGTGGCTGGTGAGACATCCTGTTTAAAATGCAAAATCAAATAATCACAGTGATACAATCATTCCCTTTATAATGCTTATATATTCCATTTACTACACCATGAATACTTCATCTTCATGCAGCCTAAAGTAAAGAAAAGTCAACTGGTTCAGACAGAGGCCAGTTATCACAAATCATTCTTTCATTTCATATTTGACTGAGGCTGCTTAGAACTAATGCAATAGAGAGAGAAATCATCATTCCTTCACAGTGAGAGTCACAGCTTATGAAATAAAAAACTGTTAGCATGCCACTTTCTCTACACACTCACACACACTTTTACCTTATAGATCTGGCAGTGATGTTGCACTTTTATCCTAAAAGCATTAATTATTTATGGAATATGTTCAGACTATCTGGCATGCTGACATATGTTCAGGGTGTGCATAATTGTTGGGATTTCTGCTATGAATTGTTTGTCACTCTGATTCATTGGTACACCGATCATAGCATTAATACCACTGAACGGTGTAGTGAATAACATTAATTATTTCATTACAATGGCACCTATCAAGGGGTGGGATATATTAGGCAGTAAGTGAACAATCAGTTCTCAAAGTTAATGTGTTGTAAGTAGGAAAAATAGGCAAGCCTATAGGCAGATACCACAGCACACCTTCAGAGGACTTGTGGAGTCCATGCCTCAATGGCTCAGAGTTGTTATGATGGCACAAATGGGGACCTACAAAATACTGGGCAGGTGGTTTTAATGTATGTCCAGTCAAGGGACTAAAATTTACTTTTGGTACTGTACATTTGAGCATTACAATTTCTCCTACAACTTTTAGTAGTGACTTATATTAGAAAGATTTATTGTAAAGTTGTGAGAATTTCACATAATAAGGGGAGAAGATTACTGAATTCTTTTCAAGATGGTGGAGTTTATTTGATGATTGTCAAAGACAAAGTAATATCTACGATGGTGGTGTTGGTGATTGGATTTGTAATCTGGAAGCTCATTCATGGAATAAAAATTGACATGCATGTTTGACTTTCTACTAAATAGTATTTCCAGCACTGATCAGACACATGGATAGTTTTAATATAATTTGTTGGTCCTGGAATCTTTTTAATCTATATATGAGGAAATGCATGTCATGTTGGCTACTCTAAATTGCCCACAGATGTGAATGTGAGTGTAAATGGCTGTTTTTCACTCTGTTAGCCCTGCAATAGATTGGCGACCTGCCCAGGGGGTAGAACGCTTCTTCCCCAAAGTTAGCTGGGATTGGCTCCAGTTTCTCTGTGTAATGGGTAAGCAGAGATAGTGAATGGATGGATGGACATGTAATGTTGGTTATCATGGGCAGACTAATAAGCAGTGCTGTCATTGTGATTGTTTTGTAATCTGGGAGCACTACAAAATGAACAAATATCATCTCTCCTTGAAGGAAAAAAATCCACCCTAAATGACTTGCATAGTAATCTTTATAATTAACATGTGATCTTCAATGGCAGCCAAGTTTTAATTTATGATGAAATTCATAATTACCCACAATGCCATTTAACTACCTGCTGATAGCTGCACCAGTGGTATTTATGCAAGTTTTGGCTAAACTTCACTACTTTTCTAAAAAGGTTTACTATAGTAGTATTTATTTTAATATTGGCCATACAGTTTGCTGTTGACTAATTCACTAGTTCACTTACTGATCACTAATGTTACCTGGCTTGTTGCTAACAAAACACATGCTTTCATGGAGTCCAAGCTCTCTATCTCAACTCCTCATCTGTACACTCCGCTTAACCAGATGAGATTCCATGTTTCAAATTTCATGATAATACCACCATTGACAGAATCAATTCAATGATATGTTTGTGTTTCTAGATGTTGTGAAATCATGGGGAAGCACCCTCACTGCCCAATTTAGGTTCAATAGAGTTATTATTGCACCTAGTGGTCAAAAATGACTACTACAAAGTGCTAATAGAGATCCATACAGGCAGGATTTTCTCTATCCCATGCTTGCTCTGTAAACCTTTTCAGTGGAGGAGAAGGAGGAACAGACAAGACAGTAATTGTTTATTATTGGTTATTATTGGGCTAGTTTACAAATACTCAGCTGGCCACCAAGATAATATTTTATAACAAGCAATCTGAAGAAAATCTACTAAATTTCTGCCAAAGGCAAACTAACACTGCACAGGCAGTATGTCTATCATGTACAGAACCGTTTGTATTTAAATTTTATATATTGCAAATTGGGAAAGGGACAGGGGATTATGAAAAGGATAATGTCCATACATCACAAATGCATGTGAAATATTTGTTTGCCAGTGCAAAGGCTGAGAAAAAGAAGAAAGATGTCTCTCTTTTTACAATGCCCTATGTTTTAGATTAGTTTAAGGTCTTTGTGTGGTTTTTGAGATGTGGTTGAACCCTAATTAATGATATTTACTTTGACACAGTCTAAACTGCTAAAATTATCTGCTAGACTATACCCTGGATAACTGTATGCTGTCAAACCTTAACTGCTCAAAAGTAACCACAATTACGCGATTACGAAAAAAAAGAAAGAAAGCAGCATATAGCATAAGTCAAGGGTGATGTCATTATTAATGTCCCCACCACAATCTATGGCCAGAAGATACAATTATCTCAAATATTTCTATCTGAAATATTTACTGTGTTAATATGTATAAAATATTTACTCCTGTAACCATTTTCATCAGCACCTGAAATTAGATTAAAGACTTATTGAAAACCTTTGATTTCACACTCTAAGGTTGTTCATTCATTTTCAGCTTCCTAAAAAGAAATACACTGAAGTATGGATGAAGGAAGTAATAGCCACAAGACCTGTTAATCTGACTTACTACAACACTAAAAATGACATTAATTACTAAAAATTTACATATGGTGAGGTTTTTTTTAAATTCATTTTAGGCAAGGGTACCCTGCATAATTACATAAATTGTGGTATGAGGTAAGTTAACCTCATTAACCTTGTTATATTTATTACACATATGTACTGTATAAGTCTTTCCTACTTATCCTCATATGAAATCAAGGCCTCATTTTCTGAAAATCTGTATCGTTGCCTTGGCAACCACAACATCCTCAGTGACAGGAGTATTGCCACTGATTCTTCCTGCAATTAAAAGCTAAAAAGCCATACATGCACACAGAGGAACACAATCTGCATGCTATGGAAAAACTGCTGCAGCAGCATCAGTAGAATGCTGGATTGCTCCAATATAATCAGATTGTATCATGTCCCTTCCCATGATTTAAATGTCAAAAACTTAGATTTGCTGGGTATTGCATAAACGATCTGGACCATAAAATCTTAAGATGATATGCCCCTTCCAGACTGGTCCAACTTGATTAATATAAAATCAACCTTTTGCCCTGCAGCCATCCAGCTTTTCTATCTGCCAACTTAGAGAGTGAGAATGGTCACAGCAGTTAATAGGATTAGCCGAAGGTACATAGCATGGCAGTAATCGTTCAGGAAGGCATAACACTGCACTCCATTTTTTTCCCCAGCCCACATTAATTAGAGACATTTTCTTCAGCCTTTTGTTAATTGAGCCCTAAAATACTTCATGAGACTGGAGGGATTTGTTAAATGCAGTCAGGCCCTTAGGCCATTCTTCATCACAGCTGTTGAATTATTGAGCGAGTGGAGTGTGTCGCTTATCAGCCATGTTTTTGAGGCCATGTTCTATGGGTTTGCAATGCTGATTTGTTCAGAGGTTCAAGCATGCAGTCATGAAATGTATTCCTCCCACACTTATACATGGGGTAATTTATGTCATGCTTCGGTGCACTTTTTATATTTAAGGTTTGGCCAATCTTCTAGTTTCTGTTAAAACCTTTTAGTTTAAAATTAATGTTTCACCACATCTATAGGAAGTAATAATAAAGGGCACCATTAAGCACAGTTATGGAAATTGTTTATTGTTTCTGCATCATGGGTTTGCTTCAATATATGATGTTAGAAAAGCATGCAGGGAATTGTTTTTCCTCTGCTTGGAATATGACCCTTATGTTATTGTACATTTAATCTAGGATCTACAAGCCAAATGGTTTTTCGGTTTGTTCCTCTTGAAGTTTCAATGTGGAACCCTACAATGAAATGAGTTTCCCTACCAGAGAATGTTTTAAGTAGAACCCATTTAGGAAACTGAGAACTCTTTACAATCCAAGAACTATTTTCTTCTAAGATATATTTTTCTAATACAACTGAATCTTTTGGATGTTCAAAATAAGGTTATTATGGGTCAGAACAAAGCTCATTTTTGGCTGCTGTTCTACTGATACAACCCTACACAGGAAGTTCACTACAGCTTGGGCCCATTTTCAACCAGGCACATTATTGCAGGTACAACAGAAGCTTGATGCTTGCCCTTCTAAACATCTGATCTTCTCATT
The DNA here is from genome assembly GCA_030068235.1 of Notoglanidium macrostoma. Classification (NCBI taxonomy): domain Eukaryota; kingdom Metazoa; phylum Chordata; class Actinopteri; order Siluriformes; family Auchenoglanididae; genus Notoglanidium; species Notoglanidium macrostoma. The sequence continues at coordinate 11,809,724 of JAQQZR010000016.1, read as the reverse complement.
AATAAAACACGAAGCTGCCAGCTCTGTTGGTGTGGAATATTTGTATGTGTGTGTTTGTGTATGTGTTTGGGAGAAAGTGATGGGATTTGGAGAGTAGGTTAGACTGAAATAGCCTTAAGCTAAATACAGTATTTTTTTTCTAATTTATTTTCCTTTAAGTTTCAGAGTTATAAAGGAGGTAAACAACCAATAATAACTTCAATTCCTCAAGTTTTTCCCTAAGGTTTCACAAGTTGTTTCAAGTTTTTGCATCAGCATCTAATAAAGCAGACTTACAATGCATTATTTCTGATGTCATATTGAATTCTAGAGCCTATCATAGGAACACTGGGTTTAAGGCAGGAATATGCCCGGGATCAAACACTATACACACATATTCACATCTAGGGGCAATTTAGAGTAACCAATCCACCTACCAGCATGCTTTTTGGAATTGTGAGAAAACCGAGAACCCAGAACCTGCGGGCATGAGGCATACATGTGAAACTCAACACAGACAGTACCATGCTCAGGATTCGTCTGGGCTCTGGAAAAACTACCCCCTGCAGAAGACACCTTGTATGGTCCTTATATTCTTTAATTGTATTATGCCTCACTTGGAATGAGTACACAGACATACTACAGTACTACAGAAACAGCACTCATTTGTGCTTTTTAACATCACATTCCAGATTTAGTCCCCCTTTGATATTATAATAAGCGCCACTGTTCTGGGAGGGCTTTCCACTAAATTTTGTGGCTGTCAGGATTTGTACTCATTCAGCTACAAGGGCATTAATGAAATCAGGCACTGATGCTGGGTGAGGAGGCCTCTGGTACAGTTAGCATTCAAATTCATCCCAAAGGTGTTAAGGTTGCCTTGAGGTTCAGGCTACTCATGTTCTTCTACACCAACTTTGGCAAACCATGTCTTCATGGATCTCTTTATGCACAGGACCATTTGTCATGACTGAACAAGTTTGGGCCACTTAATTAAAGTGATATGAAATTGCAATGATATACCATACAAAGACACCCTTTGTCACTTTGCGACAACAGTCAGGGGAAGGCCCACATATGGGTGTGATGGTCAGGTGTCCACAAACGTTTGATCATATAGTGTACATTTAATATACAAAATACTTAACTGTACTTAACTTTTACCATTATTAACAGCTATTTATGTATAACCCTGATGTTATTAATGCATACACCTCATTATTTCCTGATTTGCTAAGGAGTAGTTAATGTATTAATTCATCATTATGCAAGCATTAATTAATTAGTTAATTAAGTTTATGCTTAATGCATTGTTGGTTCCTTCAGCAATTAAAAGCTTGGATTGCCATCAGTCAAATGAATAAATGTACTTGTATCTTTATGGCCTTACACTTGGTGTTTTATCATTGGTGGCTTGATTTTATGAACAAGAGAAACTGATCATACATGAGAACCTATTTAGACAGTACCTACACATGTGGATTCTGGCATTTACACATGTGACCTGTGGAAATCCTCTCCTGAGATTAATTAATACATTTTCTGTCTGGTTAGCTTGCCACACACATACCCTTACACTGCCTTACTGGAGTTTGTGTGTGTGTGTGTGTGTGTGTGTGTGTGTGTGTGTGTGTGTGTGTGTGCATGCACTGTTGTATATGAAAAGCATAGACAGTTGCTAGGCTACGCTGTGGACTTATGCCTGACAAAACTGCCTATTACTGACAAACTAATGTGCATTTGGATTTTACACCAGATATGTCCCAATCAAAATCATTTGCTCTCTTCACAGTCTTGTAGATGAGTGGGTAACATCATGAAATGTGTTTTATGATGGGAGGTAATAGCAAAATGGTAGGAGCTACTAATTTATTAATAAGAGAGTACAAAACCTTTGATTATATTTAACATGTTTTGATGTACTTGTGTGTGAAAATCAAAACATTTTGTTCTATACCCAGATCTACACTTGTTTCTCTATATTTCACTATTTCTTTGGGAGTTATACCAATTATACAAGTTATACAATTTTTTGGGGGGAGTTATACCAAAAACATAGTGGATCATCATCTAGGACTGTGTTCAGAGTTGGTGACTTAAGGTCAAAATTTGGATCAATGTTTACTTGAGAAAAGTCAAAAGTTCAGACATGGGTTAATCATCTGCTTATCCTCCCCAACAGAGTTTTTAGACTTATGGTACTCTTAGTCCATAACCTACTAAATGAACCTGAGAAACAATATTTTTTATAGAGACTATGAAGCAATTCTTTAAGTCTGTCTAGATAAAGGTGTCTGCTAAATTCCATAAATGTAAATGTGTGCCATTTAATTTTTTAAAACCTTTCTATGTACTTAAAGCCTTTGAGTTTGGCAGGTTTTCTTGAGTAGAAGCATTGGGGTTTGTCAATAGTGTCTACAGCACAGCATTAACACAAGCACTTATAAGCCCCCAGAAAATCAGGAATAGTTTAGTTTGAAGAAAAAGTATGATTTGTGCTTTGTCTTCAAATGTAAAATGATGTAAGATGAGATTATTTAAAAATGAAAAATATTTCAAGTATCGATATAAACATTGAATAGGAGTCTAATATATTGACATTATATTGCTACAAGAATAGTCCTAGAAGTAATTGCTATGCGCATCGCCGGAAATTTGGTTTAATTTAACAATATGGCCTTTATGCCTTTTAACAGGTATTAAAATAGCACATGATCCAGCAGATTCTATTATTTTAACATTATTAGGGCTTGCTGCTTTGCTATGGGCATTCCTCTGTCTCCCAGCTCCAGACATTGCTTTGCTGAGGATGTCACTTTACCTCCACTTCCCCTGCTGAGGGCATTTCTCCTACCCCTTGTTTTGCGCTGCATGGCGCTCCTCCCTCTGGCTTCTCAGAGGACATTGCTTCCCTCACTGGCCTCACACAGGATGTTGCCCCCCTGGGCTCCATCTTGGGCTTTGTTCAACCACCAACTTTGTGTTGGCCATTCTTGTGTGCCGCCTTGGACATCGCAGCACCCCTTAGCTATACTTAAGATGCTGCTCTACCTCACTTTTCAGAGGGGGACTGCCTGCTCCACTAAGGGTACCGCTCCCTCTCGGCCTTATCTGCCTAAGGGTCCCCATCAGCAAGGATACTTTTTGCCAAGTATTCCAGGACAAACAGGAGGAAGGATTTTTCAATTTACTAAAATATTGGAATACATTGGAAGACGTTGAATAAATAAATTTTTATTTTTTGTAATGTAATTTAAATTCATTTTTGTAAGCAAAAATATAATTATGATTTATGGTGGCCAAAGAGACAGTAAGCAGAAACTGAGCCATTCCTTAGCTCTAGCCAGGCTGAATTGGCAGAGGACGGCTCTGAATCTTCACTATCTATTAAACATGAGGGAGCCAAGCAATGTGTTCAATGATCGCAGTGAAATTGATTGCAAGGGTTAGTATCCAGACTCCTAAGACAGGTATGTGTTTGTTTGAATATTGAGTTATTTCCAAGGTGTCTCAGTGAGATCTATATCACTGCACAACAATTTTTTTGAAAAGTCTTGCTTCCTGAAAAGTTGTTGCTGATTGTGATTGCTGGGTTGCACAAATATAGTTTTGGTTTTACTGCATCATGTAGGAATTCTGAGAAACAGACATTTATATGTTTACTGACAATAACGTATTTAGTCACGTTTATGTTTCACATAAGCTATTAAATTCAACAGAATTAAAAGTGTTTTGCTCCTGATTTTCTTTTGTATTCAGTGTCTGGTGCATCACGTTGCCGTGTCCAACAGCAGTCAGCAAGCACTGACGGGTTCCAGTTGCCCTGGTATCATTTCTCCATGGTAGCAATGTCCTGGTGAAACCTTTCACTGTGTTCATCACTGACAGCGATTTGCGGGGAAGAAGTCCAAGTGTGAGTGGAGGAAATGAATCTTGAGTGACATGTTGCACTTCATAGTCTTGTATGCTTTGAGAAGTTTGTCTACCGGCTGAATGGAGTTTGCGGCTCTGCAATTGCCCAGGAGATTGTCAACAACGTCTTTGAAGGCTTTCCAGGCATTTATTTCCGGCCCAACTAGCAGATCTTCAAACCGCTTGTCACTCATAACATGTCTGATCTGGGGCCTTCAAAATGCCTACAAAAATGCCTTCTTTGATCTTGGCGTCAGTTATTCTTGGGAACATCTGTCTTAAATAACGAAAACCTTTGCCTTCCTTGTTCAGTGATTTCACGAAATTCTTCATGAGTCAGTTTTATGTGAAGAGGAGGCAAAAATATCTTTGCCGGGTCGACAAGCGATTCATGTGCCACATTTTTCTGACCTG
>JAQQZR010000016.1:11783562-11799272 GCA_030068235.1 Notoglanidium macrostoma | reverse complement strand
ACACACACACACACACACACACACACACACACACACACACACACACACACACACACACACACACACACACAAAATCTGGCTTCTATATAAATGAGGAAACAAAAAAAATCTCCACACCCTTTTAAAATTTCAGGTTTTGTAGTGTAAAATTTTAAACCAACATAAATCTTTAAATAGAAACATTTTATGAAATATTTTAGCATTAGCAAATTTGCATAAATGTGCACACCCCTTAATGAATACTTTGTAAAAAAGTACTTTTTTTCCTTGTGATACAGCACTCTGTCTTTTTCTACAAAAAGAGTTATCAAATAGTGAGGGACTGTCTGTGCACAGCCCTCTTCATGTCATGCAAAGGGTTTTTTGATAGGATTTAGTTATGGGCCCCTGACAGAGCCTTTCCTTCTTCTTCTTCTTCTTCTTCTTCTTCTTCTTCTTCTTCTGAAACCATTCCTTTATTGACTTCAATTTGTTGTTATTGTTTTAGATGGGTTGTTTTTTTTTTTATAAAATTTGTCCATTTGTTTTTCACTTGAATTTTGTTGGTTGCTCATCACATCAGATCAAACGTGGAAAATAATTTGGCATTATTTACTTCTTTTCTTTTTTTACATCACAAAAAAAAACTACAATTTTAACAGGGGTGTGTAGACTTTTTATATCCACTTTTTTGGGGGCTTTCTTTAGCCTATTGATAGAACATATCTCAACCCCTCAAATTTAATTCAACATCCAAAAACATAAATATAACCAACTATTCATTTCAAATATTATAAATAATATGATCAAATATTCTGAAACGCTTAGGCCTGGTTTCATACCATTTACTACACTAAACCCATGAGGTAGAGAAGATTCAAACACTATCCATGAAGCCTTGCATGGTTAAGCATTCTACATTTCAAACTGACTGATTCATCAAAAAGTACCAGCCCATTTTATACACATATACATCTTACTTGAAATGAAGTTAGTTCAATTTGATTCTAATCTAAACCATTATGGATGAGCCGTAATTGAACTTTTAACAAGATCTAAAATCACTTTAACTTTTCCAACTGCAAATTCAATTAGATCCATGTTGTCTAGAGGCATAAAGGGGGAAATTGGACATAAGTGCACAAGATCAGCTTGGCCTAGGTGGCCTGAGCACTGAACCTTAAACTACATATTCTATATTGTTCTATATCTTTTCAGGTTTTATTGAATTTATGTTTTATTTGGTAAAAAAATGAGAGAGAGAGAATTTGATCAGACATATTGCATGGGATAGAATGAAAGCCTGTAATACAATGTATAATACAATACAACAAATACAGTATATATACACATACATACACTGATCAGCCACAACATTAAAACCACTGACAGATGTAGTGAATAACATTGATTATCTCATTACATGTCAAGGGGTGGGATAAATTAGACAGGAAGTCAGTTCTCGGAGTTGATGTGTTGGAAGCAGGAGAAATGGGCAAGCATAAGGATTTCAGCGACTCTGACAAGGGCCAAATTGTGATTTGACACCCAAAGCTCACTCACTTTTTGGTGTTAATGAGAAGTGTTGTATATGGAGAAAGGAAAACACTGCATTCCAGCATAAGAATCTTATCCCATCTGTGAAACATGAAGGTGGTAGTATCATGGTTCGTGCCTGTTTTACTGCATCTGGGTCAGGACGGCTTGTCATCACTGATGGAACAATGAATTCAGAATTTTACTAGCAAATTCTAAAGGAAAATGTCAAAACATCTGTCGGTGAACTGGATCTCAAGAGAAAATGGTTCAACGTTCTACCAAAGAATGGTTAAAGAAGAATAAAATTCATTCAAGTCAAAGTCGTGACCTTAATTCAGTAGAAATGTTGTGTTCACAGACATGCAATTTGGAACACTTTCCTCAATAAATAAATGACCAAGTATAATTGTCTCATTTGTTTAATTGAATTCTCTTGATCTACTTTTAGGACTTGTGTGAAAATCTGATGTTTTAGGCCATAACTATGTAGAAATATAGAAAAATCTAAAGGGTTCATAAACTTTCAATGCAGTGGTTAGCACAGTTGGCTCACAGCAAGAGGGTTCTGGATTTGAACCTTGTGACTGACTGGGGCCTTTATGTGTGGAGTGTGCTTGTTCTCCACGTGCCTGTGTGGGTTTCCTCTGGTAACCTAAGTACATTTATATTTGTATATGTATATAAATTACAGGCACAGTTGTAGTAGGTGTGATGTGGTTAAAAATGTTTAGTTTTTTTTTTTTTTTAAATCATCTTATACCACAGTAGTTTGCCAATTATTACAAGTTTTATTTAATAAAGAACAAAAAAGGCCGACATTTATAGTTATATTTAATGTTGTGAACCATTTGTTAAACAAGTTCAGGTCCTATTATTACTTGTTATAACAGCTATAAACAGTTGTTTCCTCACCAGCCTCTTTTTTCTCTCTTCTGAAGTTAATACGATTTTTTTTAAATGTGGCTTGCTGTTTTGGAGCAGATCCTCTTTGTTGAACACCGGAAATCCTACCGAAAATATTAAATAGACATATCCTCACAGAAAATCTCATCATATCAATTATTATACAATTTCATACATACAATCAATGCATTAATATAAACACATGATTTGCCTAGTAGCTGATCATAGAAAAGTATTCAACACCTTTTGACCAATCAGATTTGAGAATTCAGCAGAACTGTAGTTTTAGTTATTTGCCAACTCGGATTCAGTAATTAAGGGCTTAAAATGATCTGCACATGAGATTCAGGTGTGCAATTATTGTTTCCAAGTATAAATATTACATGGAAAATGCAACAACACCTGTTAGAATAAATGCATACATAAATACGTAAAAGATAAAGGTTTCTTGATAGGCTGTGGATGTTAGCAATGGTAAATTTAAATAAAACTGATATGCATGTTCTGTATTCTGGCATTAATTTTATGAATTTGGTACTCTAGTTGTATAACATGAAAGTCAAGTTCTCTTGAGGTTCAGAGCAAGTTTTAAATCTTTATAATATTTACAAATCTCACAAAAGGTTTAGCTCCATAAAGTTATTACTGCACATAGTGGATCAAAATGAGAACTGGAATAAGCACTTATAGAGATGCATTGAGGAAGGACTCATGCTGTCCCATGCTCACTCAATTAACAGTTTAGTAGAGGAGTTGCGGTGGACTGGGCTGTTAAAAAAAGATTAGGAAAGAAAGTGTGGCATTTTATATGCTAAATTAGCCTAGTTTAAAAGTATTCTGCAGGCACCAAGATTTTTTTTTTTAGATTTATAGCTAATAATCAGAATAAAATCAAATATATTTCACAGAAACAAATTCAAAGTGGAAATGTATACAGTGTGTCTATGCTCTACAGAACCATTTCAATTATAAGATACAGTATATTGCAAAGAGTTATAGAGGGCAAGGGCAATTGTGGAGAGGATAAAGTCTGTACATTAGAAATGCATGCTCAAAGGCTGAGACTAATAAGAAAATTGTCTCCTTTTTCACATGCCTGGATTATTTGGGGATAGTTTCATGTGTTCTGTGTCAACAGTTACTCTACAAATTCACTAGCATAGCAAATTCTATAGTATGAAATCACGTCTTGAGGGAGTTCATTTTAACACTATACTGGTGTTTATTTTGTTCCAATCCTTGCAGTGTTACCACTTTATGAAGTATTAATATTACAACTCAGATGCATGGTTAAATTAACTCTATGCATATTTAAAACACCATCTCTCCAACACAATTGATTCCTTTAGTGTTAAGTCATATTCTTACAGTGTCAATTCAAGTCTATTTTTTGGTTAACACTGAAAAATCAATTCTGAGAATATTGCTGAGAAGCAGGATAGCCTCTCCACTTAATTTTCTTTGAAGCTGTGTGATTTTTAATTGCATCCTGACCCACCAAAATCTCTGGTAACAAGCCACTGCTGCCCCAGTGTCACTGGTAAGAATTCACATGGACAACAGTGGCATCGCGGTTACAGTTCTGTCCTTCAATGAACTACTGCAGGGTCCATAAAGCTCTTAACCTGCAAGCCTCAGCTATATGCCTGGACTGTATTCTGCTTCACTTGTAGGTTTTTTCAGGCCAGTGGATTTGCACTACTAACTGGATGTGAAGTAAAGCTCTAGGACTGCCAAGTCAACTGTTCAGCATTCTGCTTGGATTGAATTCCACTTCACTTGTAACTTTGGATAAAATGTCTGCCAAATGTATATATTTAAATGCAAATGTATTCAGAATTGTAGGGCACATGCATGTGGATGTTGCAGTATGCTGTATTGGAGCACAGTCCAAATGATGTTTTATTGATTGTTGCTATTTATTTAGGTAAAATTTGATTCTTTAAAATAACTATTTTAACAGTCCTTGAGGGAGCACGGAGTCAGACAAAAAAAAAAAGGCTGCTACCCTTGCATATCTGAATGTTGAGTTCTACTAGCTCAACATTAGTTATTAGTTGTTATCAGTAGTTATTAAGTATTTACTTATTAGTAATTAGTTACATAACATATGTAGGTGAAATCCAAATTTTTTGATTGAATTTATTACACATGCTAAGGAGATCACGTCTACCCAACACTGCAACTGTCATGTAATTCAGTAAAGCAGTAAAGATATTTTTATTAAGTAAGCACTATAATTAGTGAAACCAATTTTTCACCTCTGCTTAGCTCAGTCAAACATAATTAAAAGCCATACAATTTATTCTATATTCTATATATACAGTTCTATTATGAAATATTAACTACTGAATCTTAATGTTTTGACATCACAGCTGATACTTTTGGATTTGGGAATTTATGTAGTTATTCATTCTCAAACTGTCTAATTATCCTCTTGCAAATTTACACATTGGTTAATTGGGTGTGACCATATGAGGTTATATAATTATTTAAACTGTTATTTATCTGCTTGATGGACACATGCTGGTAATCATTTTTGAAATGAACATGTATTAATTATTTCTCCAGATTATGTGTTTGTGCTCATGTCCCCAGTTTAGTGATAGATATCTAATTAATCCTATATGCAGGTCAATACATCCATTTAGAGGAGCATCTAGTTATTTAAAAGCTACTTTGAATTCACAAGAAGGTTAATTAGTTGGTCAGTTCCAAATACATGCCTTTTAATATGCACTGCTTGCTATGGCAGAAATGGTTGTTTTAAAATGATGTAGAAACAGCAACAGTTTTTGTAATAATAATAATAATAATAATAATAATAATAATAATAATAATAAATAGCTTGAATCAGCAATGAAGGGGTGAAGCATTTTCTGGCCCCACCCACTTATCGACAGAGGAAGACCATCAGCACTTACTCCCAAGGAGGTGTAATATGTTTGATATGGCAGTACCTTAAGCTGTAGCATGTTATAGATAAACCGTCCCTGCATGCAAGATCTGAGAAAAAAACTGGGTTAATCTCATAATGGTTTGATCCAAATTAGAAATTTTATCAAAGTAAAAGTCTCTGTAAAAAAAACTATTTCTTGTTTGGCAAATCACTTTTTTTTTTTTTTCCAGAGAACCAACAAAAAAAAAGAACCATGATTTGATGTTGAGCTATTAAAGAGTTTGGAACACTTTTAATAATATGTGAATTATAACCCCCACTAGAGGTAAGTCCTGGTCCTTCACTCATGTGCGATATTTGGTCTGAATACTGCATGTTACAATATTGCTAATATATGCCCTCACTACCCGTTTGGTGACTTTGCTGTCAAATTCATTTGTACATTGTAGATCCATTATAGAACCATCGTGCAGATCAAAAATCCAAGAAAAAGTTTTGTTTGGGTTGGGTTCATAATGATGCAAACCAAGTTTCATGATTATAGTGCAAACTTTGTAGGATAAGAAACAAACAAACAAACAAAAAACTTTATAAAAAAAAAAAATACCCCAATTCAAAATAGCAGAAAATCCAATATGGTTGAAATAAACATCAAGGTATATGTTGAACTTGGCATGACCTAAAGAATCAGAGGAAAATGGAATTTCTATGACATTGCATTGTGGAGTTATTATTGCAAAATATATGTCCGACTTTGCGCTGTTGGTGGCACTTGAGGGGTTTAATTAAACAAACAAACAAACAAACAAACCTTTTGAATTGCTTTTGTTTACAGCATTTGTACATTTCTTTTTACTACAACATATAGTAAATAATAGAGTGTTTATATGCTGTGATTGTGTTTATTTTTATTTATTTAAACAGTGTCTACTAATAAATCTTGGCTCTCCAAAGAGATTAACCAGGGCTGCATGTCTACATAAGATGACAAGATATGTCATAAAATATCAGGAAGTAATGCTTTCTGTTCATCCCTTGTTGTCTCTAACTGTCTACAGTATAATACATTTTTTTTTTATCCGTGCATTTCTGTATGAGACCATTATTGATTTAATAGGGAACACATCCTGTGTCTTCCTTGACTTGTATGAGGTCTTTTACAGTTCTTTTCTAAAATTGGATTGCAAGATTTCTGATTAGCTGCCAAGTTACGTGGCTATGCAACATGATCATATACATAACTGCTATGTCATAGCTGGGACTCATAGCTGAATTTCTGCTTCAGCTAATCAGCTGCTAGTTATTTCTTTCATTTTCACAGGGTGCACATTTGTAGATCCATCAAGAAATTTGGCTAGACTCTTGAGCAGATGGGCTGAATAAACATGCTGGCAGTTTTCACTGTACATCCTCTTGCTTACCCACTATGTTTTCCTTTTTCCTTCATTTCCTTCAGTATTGCCTTTAAAAACCTAAGCTGTACTTTGTCAATTAAATCTCACACCACAGGCGTAGCTGGGGTCCTTGTACGCAAATCGAGTGCTAACAGAGGACATGGTCTCAGGATTGTTGCCAGTTCCCTTGTGTCCTAGTGACTAATGAAACTTGGCCAACTGGGCCCATTTGCTACTTGTATTTGCTTATGTACAACTGAGACATGCACACAGCTCATTGTGTAAGTAGCTTTGGGAAAGACTTTATAATGTATTCAGCAAATTCATTTTTCTCTGTTGGTATATTGTTAGATTTTTTTTCTCTGAAGCATACTTTATTTAAGGATCAAACAGGAGGCTATAATGAAAAGACCAGAGAGCTGTTTAGAGTAATGGGAAGTGCACATTTTCTTGAGATTTCTGACTCAGATGGAAATTTGTTTCACAAATGCACATAGCAGCGTGCACATTAAGAACATGGTAACAAGGAAACTAGGACTATTAGGGGATGTTGCAACAATAGTAAGTATTTCCTGTAGCAGCCATGGAAATTTGGCAGGGAATAAAATGTCTCTTTTACTTAACAGTACATTGTGATGTAAACAAAACCCACGAGGGAACACTTTAAAGTCAATCAGATGCTGGGAAAGAGGTGAAAATAAAATACCTTGCAAGCTCATATTTGGCATTACTATACAGATATGTGTCTTCATAGAAAGTAATATATTTTTCCCTGAATGAAGGAATATTTTCCCAAAACAACAGGAAATTATTTTCAAGCATAAAATGACACATGATTGTACTGGAATTCTTTCTCCAAAAAGAAATAACTAGCATGGCTGCCACCGTTTTTGGAAAGAGTGGTATATTTTTTTTTTTTTAGAAATGTGCGAGCACATGAATCTTTCCAGGAACCCTGCCACACATTCTGGTAATGAGATGATTAGATATTCCTGCCTGCCGACCAAGTCATGTTCTCCCATTGGATGTGACCTGCAGTTCAAATTTTGAGTGGTGAAGGCAGAAATGTTCCTGCATGCTTTGATTTGCCTGGCAAAAATAGGTCCCATTCTGCTTCTTGACAGGCATCCTGCTTGTTTTTCAATCTCAGTCCATTTTATTTCAACCCACTGCTTAATCATTTGTGGAGGGGAAAAAAACTAGCATAAATCGAAAAACCAAATAATGTAAATCAAGCATTGTGATTGAGATATCATCTGAACTGTTCTGTCCAGCTTGGAGTAAGAGAGGTGCTAGGGAGCAACTGATCAGCCTATTCCACCACATTATTCACTTGTATTACATTCTTAATCAGTAAAACCCCTCACCTTAAATAAAGGTTCCACAGAAATGCATTAGCATAAAATCAAACATGATTTAGAACGGCCATTCCATATGTCAGAGACTTCGGAAAGCTTCACAGGTCTGCCTTTGCTTCCTCCACACTGTGCAGTTAGCCCTCTCTGTCTCTCCTTCATATTTGTATTCTAAGCCCGTGTGTTTATGACGATGTATCATGACAACCACGGGCAGGCAGGCAGCGGGAGGGCTGAATGATGATGGAAACAGCTCATTGCGGCAGGAGCAGCAACACTTTGAGGAACAGCTATGTTTAAAACAGGCCGTGGGATGTAGAAGAGCAGGTAACTGCATGATGAAGAGGCTGCATGCGTGTAGATGCAACTCGGGGCAAAGTTAACAGCTATGGTATCAGTGTGGAGAGTCTTTTTATATAACAATTTCTAATAGTGGTTAGATTCCTAATGCGGAAAAAGAGATCCCTTAGAAGGATCAATACCAGTACAGACACACAAAAGAAAAAAAAAATACAGCAATCTATTAACACCAGCAACATGGTGTAGGATTGTGTTAGAAACACTAATGTGACAAATACATAAAGTAGTGCAACAAGAAATTCAAAGTTATACCCCGTTACTTACATTTGCTTAGAAAGATCCTGATAAGCAGCTAACATGACTGAATAATGACAACAGTTGTGTTCAATGCTTGACCATTAATTATTAGTTTATGGCTAGAAATTAGACAATTCTGTAAAAAGGTGTAGCAGCGGCGCTTCATCCAGACTCTGTACAGACGAGATGCACCTATTTTGAATGTGTCATGACAAAAATAAACATGTACTTCTCTACCCATTTATCATTAAACATTCTGTTTTCACTGTCATATTGTCACCTTGTTGCCAGTTTGCAAACCAGACCAGACAGTGTGAAAAAAATGTAATTTTAAATTCTGTGAAAACTCTCTGATCTGGTATGATTTAGCCTTTAACTAAACAATGTACAGTATATAAATGCATGTGATTGGAAAAGCTACCTTGGAGGATCTGCTACTGAATCCTGTATCAGTTTTAGAAAACTTATGCAAGTGAACTACTTTCATAACTTTATTGGTTCTGCTACAGCACTTGAAACAGCTCATTGCGGCAGGAGCAGTAACACTTTGAGGAACAGCTATGTTTAAAACAGACCGTGGGATGTAGAAGAGCAGGGCATGCAAGTCTGCATCTGCTCTATGGATAAGCATTGTACTAGTGCAACATGAACTCCCAGGGTTAAACAAAAAAAAAAAAAACAACTCTTATGAATTCCCAAATCCCCCTATTTCATAAAAAAACATCAATAACAGCATTTTCTGAACTGCTGATAACCTACCCATCTCTGATCTCCAGATGTAAATATTAGAATTTACTTCAGCCTCAGTTAGAAATTTTGCCAGTTACCAATCACAAACATATTCATTAAAAAGTTATTCATATAAAGCATCTTGAGCTTCATGTAATGCACTGATTGTATAAATACTGGTTAATGCATGTGTTGATTATTTGGTTTATTTAAAGAAATGATTAATACAAGTGTTATTTAAGTGTTAATATTACTTATGGCGTGTCGTGAAGCATTACGCACATGAAGTTCTACACACGTTACAGTAACCATTTTTAAGACCACAAATAAATCATAACTACAAGTCACATTTTCATAAGTACACAGATCACATTTTAGATATGAACCACTTTCAAACACCTTTTGCAAAGCTCTCCAACAGAAAAGCTGCTGCTCCTTTTCAATCAAAATGACTCATTTGAATTTTCATTTAAAGTGGGACAGGATTTTTTTCTGAATCCTGAAGTTTAATAAAATCAGATTTAAATTACACAGATTGTTTTCAGGTCATTTTGATTTAAGCATAGAAATGTGGGGGAAAATCTGTTTAAAATAATACAAAGGATTGTAGTACTTTCCAGGTTTCCAGGTGTAAATTATGGATTTGTAAGCCCTCATCAATGGTTTTGTGATTGTCTATTTAGGTATTTTAGGTAGCCTGGGTTAATGGGATGACGTAAAGGTTAACCTCTTGCATAAATGCTGTAAATAATTTGTACGGCACATAAAGAAGTTCATGCATGAACACACACAAGTTGAATATCTTAACCAAACCAACTCACTTGATGTCTGAACATCATCAAAAATATTGGGTAAATTGTCAGTTCACTGAACCAAAAGTCCAGAGCTTTACTCATTATGATAATATATCCAATATTGCAATAAATTAAATAATGTAGTACATTAAACTGCATTGAGTGAAAGACAAGACTGCAGATGTGGTACCATACCTGAGAGCCTAATTCTAGTATCCAGTATTCTCAGTTCTTGTCCTGGGAGCCCAGCATAATTTCAGGTCCTCAGAAAATGAGGACCTGAAATTCATTAATCATTTAATTTCATTAAATTCTGAAATTCATAATTAAGAAAAATTCAGTAATCAGTCAGCTTAATAATGCAATAAAGATATACAGCACCATGTTTGACTGCTTGATAGCAAAAGACATTTTTGGCATATGAATTTAATGTCTTTTGTTTTGCACTGGAGCTATGAGGCCAAAGTAGCTACAAAGTAAGGGTAATTTATAGGTGCCTCTCCCCCTCATACCTAAATCCCCATAAACGTTCCCCAAAAGACACGATTGGACTCAGTGTTCCATTTATATGCACATAAACAGATAAGTGTCTGTAATGAAATAATAATATAAAGCAATAAACTTGGGACTACATTTTCATCCAAATCACTTTGAGCACACAATTCAGTCCTTCCAAATTAAGAAATATGTCTGATACTTGTGATACTAAAATATGTGCTGAGAAAGAAAGTAAATCAGACTCAAATTGTTTTGTCCATTTTTATAGACAGATAAGCAAGTCTGTTTGTGCTTACTTAACATCTAGACATAGTGTGAGGCTAGTGTGTGATGACAGACATTCAATATTCACACTACCTAAATTACTGACTATTACTATAAGTTGTTTGTTAAGCTTTATTTAGCCTAACAGCACCTAAAACTGAATCAGCAGATAGACACCAGTCACTAAGTTCAGACACCAAACATTTGGCTGATCAACAAAATAAGGAATAAAGAAGAGGAAAATTTAGGTAACAACAAGTACTATAAGGACACTGCAGTTAACAATGCCAAAATCCATCTGTCAAACAGAGACCATTCAGAAACCATGGCTATAAAACCCATACATACCTGTCACATGCATGCGAGGCATGACTGGCGTTGACACTGAAGGTGTCTGGGTGACCTGTATAGAAACAATAATGGCTGTCTTCATATGTTATCATATAGTTTACAGGTTAGCATTTATGCTAGAATGCCACAGCATAAATATCCATTTAGAAAATAGGTGAAAAAATATTTCAGTAATGATCTACACCCATTGCATGTTGCGTTCAGTAAAATACCCAAAAATTACGCTTAAAAACAATGTTCTGAGCTAAAATTGAGATTTTCTGCCAAATATACCTCCAAATATTCACCAAAATGACAAAGAATTTCATTTAAGTTGCTTTCTAACCTTGCTTTGGCATTCTGCCTGTAACTTTCATGGGTAAGTAGCAATTTTAACAACTGCAGCAGTGAAGCGAGTCAGTCTGCCTTAACCCTTGCTAACTAAGTGTGATTTCTTTACAATTTCATTAAGTTGTTGGACAATAACATGCCAGTTTGTACTCAGTTGTCAAAAGTTTATCTACTATGATCCTGAACTCATCAAAACACTCTGCACAGATGTTTAAATCTGTAAACCTTATAATAAGACATAAATAACAAGGAATTTAGTCAACAGTACAGAACTAACTGAATTAATCAGCAAATGCACTGATCCTATTGAGAACCAAGACCAGCTGAGTTAAGGGACGATGATGAAACTCATGGTTAGATAGTAACCGCAGGTAATGAAGCAAATGAATGACTTTTAGCAATGAGACTGAGTGATGTGGATGAGGCTGTTAATCAAAGTGACAATGCTTTTCCCATGGTAAATTTATAGTTCCTTAAAATTTGGCAGTAATGTTTTTCCACAACAGATTATAATTGGAGAATTATGTGGAGAATTCGTTGGAATTGGAATGAAATATATTCAAATTTGAGTTCCTGCTTTTTTCACGTTAAGGTAGATGCAAAACATAAACAAATCTTAATCCAGGAAAACTTGTAGTTTTTAGTTCTATATTTAGTAGGAAATTGTAGACAAAGCTCACTCTGGTTTCCCAGGCCGCCACACATTTGTCTAACTCTCAGTATACAGGGGATGGACAAAATAAACACCACATGAAAGAGCACTTTGACTTTGAAGTGAGTAAATCACAGATACAAACCCAGCAGCCCAGGTGAATTATATTAGCCTGATGAACAGTATGTAGCTATAAAAGAGGTCTGAGAGTTGACACTTTGATATGTGAGATTTCAAAGTAACACGAGACAGCTAACAGAGTTTCAAAGAGGCAACGTAGTGGATGCCTGAATTGCATCAGTCACAAAAACTTCTACATTATTTAAGGCTTCATCATGTCAAACATGAACAAAAGGCATCAACTGAATGAAACAGTGGTTGCAGGTCAAAAGCTCAATGACAGGGACAGACAGGCACTTTACAAAAAATCAGCCTTAAAAACTGAACCAGTCTGAACAAAAAATGTATCATGAGCTTCACAAAGCTGGAATTCATGGCAGCACTGGTACTCAGAAACCTTTTTTGTTTGTTTTTTTTAATCAATGGGCAAGATGCATAACTTTGACATAAATCCCAGACTTCCGAAGAAAATTAACATAGTCTGATGAGTTTACTTTTACCATATATTCTACATTACTGCCGATTTGTTTTTGGAGGAAAACAAAGAATGCTTTCAACCTACAATGTCTGCGATGACATTTGGCAGACACCCTTATCAAGGGCAACTTACATTTACCTTATTTATACAACCGAGCAGTTGAAGATTAAAGATCAGGCTCAAGGGCCCAGCAGCAGTAGCTTGGCACTGCTGGGATTTAAACTCACAATCTTCTGATTAGCAAGCTAATGTCTTAACCACTGAGCTAACACCACCTCAAACACACTTCTGTATGGTGGGGGTTCCACGACAGTTGGGGCAGCTGTCATGTGGAAATCATTGCGTTCAATGATTCTTTCGGCTTGTCAAATAATTAAACAATTTTGCATGAACAAAAGTGTAGTTATACTGAATATCAGCACAGCTGTGATTCGGTGTAGCTAATCACATGTCCGCCATGTTTGTCGTGCCTGCTGATGAGGTCACTAACACAACTGTAGTAACCATTTCAAACAAGGAAGTGAAATTTCAACTGGTGAGTGGACTGATACACAGAGTGAAATGTTCCAGTGTGGCTATACAAAACATAAACACTCTTGGAGTGCCACTCGACCAGTCAAATTAGATTAGGATTGGAACTAACTGTTGTATAATAGCCAACAAATGAAGCAATTTTACAAGACCAGTTTCCTCATAAAACTGCATAAAATGTACCTGCGACTATTGTTGCATTTTATGGGTTGTCATACAAAATGCTGACTTTGCTTAGTTTATTAATGTTTATTTTTCTTTGTAGTATTTTATATAGAGTCGGTTCATTTGAATTGTTTTGCAATGTTTGCTGCATTTCTTTGCACGTGTAAGACTTTTGCAAAGTACTCTATATACTGCTAAACTATGTACTATATACTGCTATACTATATACTGAGTTGTTTGATGAACACCAGGATGAAGTCAAGCATCTTCCATGGCCTCCCTAAATATTATATTTAAATATCCTTGAATCTTTATGGACAATTCTGAAATGCAAGAGAGTATAGCACATGCGAACCTCCATCTCTCAAAGATCTTTACGATTTGCTTCTTGAAGCATTTTGCAATATCCTGCCACAAGCCATTCATGACTTGTATTAAAACATTCAAAGAAGGATTGATGCTATTCTGAAAGGAAAGGGTGGCCCATGCCTTATTAGGTCCTTGATATTCATGTATTGCTGCATGTTTCCATTATTTTGCCCATTGCTCGTTGGTCTCAATATCCTGACATAAAGTTGCATGATAATGTGCTGGGATAAAGCTGAGATGTTATACACATCGGGTAACATTTTGCTCTTAAATGTGACATTTCAGGGAGCTCCTGTGTGAGGTATTATAGGAGCTAGTTTTCAAAGATTTTCTGAGGTGAAAAGCACAGCAATTAATTGGCATTGCATAAGCTGTCAGAATAAAGCTGCTTTGTGTCTGTCTGCAAAATCCCCTCTGGTTTCCTATTATGACCAGTGAAAAGTGGTAAATTAACTGAGTTGGTGATGCCTGTGAGCCTATATGTTTTAAGAGAATCTCTGTGTCCTTATCCCCACAGAAAAAAAGTCAAAGCAGAAGCAAGCTTAGAAGACTTTAAACACAGCCTTCTCTTCAAATTGAAAATCCATCATGAAACAGTGAATTTAAATTTCCCCCATGTACTGGCACTCAGATTTTTGATAATAGGGGACAGAATAATTAAGTCTCTCTCTCTCTCTCTCTCTCTCTCTCTCTCTTTATCTAAGTCACGGCATACTTGTAGCATTTTGAATCCAAATTTCAGTAGAAAGTACGGTGTCAAAGTTCAGGCAATGGGAAAAACACAAATCCTCATAACATTCATAACAAGAACAAAACTTTTAGCCAAAGAATAATCCAAACACAGGTAACAGTCAAAAGAATGAAGATTTCGACTTATATGAAGGAAATAGCTAACAGTGTGGTTATGGATGAGATTGTAACACTTTTCGAAAGAGAAGACTTGCTGCTGTGATCGGGGAAAAATATAACTTAAGTGTAAAAGTAGAGAACAATAAATTAATTTGTTTTAAAATAATAGCGTATGCTTTCCACCTCTCCTATATGGAGAAAACACATGCAAGGAAGACTGCATTTACTAAATATCAAAATATTTTACGTAAACAGTTAAAAATGTATTTATAATTCAGTCACCATAGGGAACTGTGGTACCAAACGTGTGAAGAGTCTGGGGAAAAAATAACTTGCTAAAATGCTTGTTACTAATTGTATAACAAACAAACAAAAAAATAAATAAATCCCGGAATACCATATTTTCAACTCAGCCTTCACTGAATGCATCCTAAGTTAAGCTCACATATAAAAACTGATTGGCAATGGTCCTGAAAAGGATAAGTATGTTCAAAACAACAATTTAACAGAGCAGTAATGCTGGAGCTCCTACATATGTACTTTGGCTGTGTGAGAAAAGCTCAACTATTCTCATTGTGACAAGTCATCCTCTGCAGTGTTTTAGATCATGAGTGCCAAACCTTACCCTCAAAGGGCCGACGAGAGAAACATTAACATCTTGAATGTATGTACTTATGTTGATAACTGTACTGTAGAATTGAATACATAGAGTGGAACAACACTGACTTTTCTTTTTTAAAAAGCTGTCCAAAATTTTACACATACACTACCGGTCAAAAGTTTGGACACGCCTTCTAATTCAATTATTTCTTTATTTGTATGACTTTATAAGAGACCGGATAATGATGGACTGTTGTTTCTCTTTACTTAGTTGAGCGGATGTTGACATAAAAGGTTATTAGTGGAATTTCTTT
>JAQQZR010000016.1:11720261-11747772 GCA_030068235.1 Notoglanidium macrostoma | reverse complement strand
AGGTAACACAGACATGAGGGCGCCCTGGGACATAAAGCGGCCAGCCACTCCACCGTCAACAAACCTGAGTGAACGTGTACTGGATTACTGCCTCCTTTCATTATCACTTCATTATACAGGAAAGTTCCAGGCCAATGTTTGCTAAATATTTAATCTATCGACAGAATTGGAATGTGAAACATTTTATGAATCATTTATTTAAAGGTAGTGATCATAATGCTATGGACGTCCTTCATAACAACTGTCATAACAACTATACAAGCAATTATTCAGTCTTATTGAAAAGCTGACAAAGCTTGCTTTTGTCATTTTCAATGACAGGATGCATAACACCTACATCAAGTGATACACATGCTGTGTTATGACATGTTTTATAATGTGATATAATATAATGCGAAATGAAAAAAAAAAAAAAAACAAGCAAAAGTGGTACTTCTAAAAATTGCAAAAGTGACAATCATTGTAGAGTAAGGACAGCATTTTGTAAGGTTTCTCAAGTATAGTGTAATTCTTATTTCTTATTATAAAAGTCTTTATAATTAAAGAATATATAATAATAATTATTTTATTATAATAAGCCTTTATTAAAATTTATCTAGAGTTATGTCAGTTGTCATGAATCGTTAGGCAGATGTCATGCATCCCTACAAACACTTTATTTAAGAGTAGTGTTTACATGGCTACATGAAACCCGCATAAGCTTGCATTAATATTTACATAGGGTTACATAGGGAAAGACATAACCAGGTGTCATTTGATCTTATGAACCCTTCATTTAAGAGTAGTATTCAGAGGGCTTCATGGCATGCAAAACACTTTTTAATAACACATTATTATATTAATGTTTATGTACGGTTACTTGACTTGTCATGAACAATTATGCAGGTATCATTTAGCTCTATGAACACTACCCTTAAAAAAAAGTTCATAAGGGCTACCTTATGAGTTAAGTAATTAATTAATATTTAAGTAGTATTATGCCAACATTCCAAGGTGCACCTACTGTCTATTTTGTGTTCGAAATGGCTTTGTTGGAAAAAATCACAAGTACCTACAGTTACTTGATGTCTTTACAGTCATGTGACCACATCATTATACATGATTCATAACAAATTTGACCATACAGCAAATTTGGCAGATGGTTTGTCTATTTGAAGCAGATAAGTTGTGGGTGATGAGTTACTCAGTAAGTGTGTTTGTGTTCCTGTAAAGTCAGGTGTAAGCTCAGCTTAATCAAAGTCTTTGCAGTGACAGGCTTTGCACCCTTGCAGGTGTGCTGCTGCATCATTGTGGAAATGTGATTACAACCCTGTTTGGTGGCAAAAAAGCAGGTGACTCTGAAATAGCAGATTTTACTTTCTTGTCAGTGTGTTAGAGAGACTGAAGGGGAAAAGGCTGTTGGGAGAAGAATAAATGAAAAGAATAAGAGAGAGAGAGAGAGATGTTTTTTTGCCACCACGTTGTTAATGCCACTCAAGTGGACTCATCCTAACAGTAACAGTCACACAGTGAGAAAGGCGGTAAACACGGAGAGCGCCAACCTAAAGAGCGAGAGAGAGAGAGAGAGAGAGAGAAAGAGTGAGAGAGAGAGAGAGAGCGAGAGAGCGGGAAGCAGAGAGGAGAGCACACAGATCCGTCCTCTGTAGAACGCCTACACAGTGTCAGTAATAAAGACACAGTGCTGTAGGTTGGGGGCTAAAGACTGGGTCTGTGTGTTATCCTGAGAGGTGTGCTAGAGTGGCGTCATGAGAAAAGGCACAGAATAAGCTGGGGGGAGAAAAGAAAAACAGCTGAGGGGAAAGAAAAAACGAAGATCAGAAGACAAGACAAAGCCTTGAGGCACACAGATGTTTCTTGTCTTTTTAGGGTAAGGAAGTTTATGTCTTTCTTTCTGAACTTGTAACCAAGGCAATGGCATTTAAAATGCAATGCAGTATGTTTAGATAACTACGGCTTAGGTCTCAATCTTCATAGCTAATGACAAAAAGATTAAGAATAAGAATAATACATTTGTCAACATTGTTTAAGGAATGGTGCTGTCGCCTTGTGGTTTGGCATCATCAAAGTGCATTGGGAAAAAAAGGGCAACAATTCAAGTCGACAAGCCTAAGTTGTGCTATTGAGCAGAGATCGGCTTTGGTCCGATTTGTATTTTTTCATTCATCCAGTTATCATCGGCATGCCAGGCACACAGGAATGGAGCAGATTCAGATTCTACCATTAACTTGGTCGTAGTGAAAAGGGAATGTGTCGTGCCGTGAAATTTCTCAGTAAAAGCGATCGCAAAATAAGGTTTCAGTGGGGTGCCACTGAATGCATTGTGTATGTGAGGGTGTATGTGTGTGTGCATTCAGGGGGATGCATCTGTCATTTCATTGAAGTGATCAGCATCCAAACCCTTCCTCCCTCCTTCTCTCTCTCTCTCTCCCCATCTCTTTCTCTCAACAACCCCCCCCCCCTCCCCGATCTCTCTTTCTTCCTCCACTAACTCTCAGTTCTTTTCCTCACTTGCCATCATGCTGTGTACTTGGCTACTATGTTGGCACAGTTGCGTTAGTGTTTAGAGTAATTCCGTAATTCTGTTTCTCCACCAGCAGTCCAGTTGTGATTATCCACCTCTGAGAGCCTATCTGAGGGGTCTACACTGAAGGTTTTCATTCTCCCTTGCCTGTCCTTGTGAAATGAGCCAGTATAAGTGTGTGTTTGTGTGTGTGGGAGCTCAGACATGTGAATGCTCTGGCAGGGGTCCGGTGGGTTGCTGTTGTATTTAGATACCCTGGTGTTTGGAGAGGAACATACATATATGGGAGAATGAGTGGGTGTATTGAGCACATATATCTATTCTGTTCAATCAAATGCATTGCACAAAAACTGTATTTATTTATTTATTTATTTCGTAGCTTTGGCACACAATTGTAGCTATGATTCTTATTCTTACAGTCCTGAAAAGACTTTGAAAAATAACCCCACAACTTACATTTAAATTTGTACAGCAACTATTTAGCTCATAAAACTCCAAACCATAAATAAATGATTGAATCACTAATAACTTGTACTCTGAAATTAAACACATGACTTGGCTTGACAACTAGACTGGAAAGATAATTGCGTCGTTTGTTCCTCGTAATGTTGATTAGCCTTCAGTGCTGTCTGTGGCTATGATTATTGAAGGCAAATATGCATCCATTTCTTGCATGATGATGCTTGACTCTGGCCTGGATTCCATTAGAGAATATATGCATTACTGTCATTATGACTGCTCATCATATTGCAGAACGATCCTTTGGAAAATTGTTAAGCTATAGAGCAAATTGGAAAGCAAATAACGGCTGGGCTAAGATGTATTTTAAAGTATAGGCAGCATTATTAATCGTACTTCAGATTCCATTGTCATTTAAACTTTTTTTTTTTTTTGAAAGTTGTATGATTTTAAAAATCTTAAAAAATATAAATGGGTGACAGATTTAAGCCTTCCGAGCCGACATGAGCCACCAAAACATGGCATAGATTCTGAAAGTATGCACTAGAGGGATAAACAACATTCTTCCAACAAAAAGTTGGGTTGTTTTGACTCTTTCCTCTAATGGACCCATCAGAGGGAAGTGTCTTTCCTCTAATGGACTTAAACTATGCCAGCAAAATACCAGAACATAACAGAGCCACCAGTGTTTTCCTTTAATCTGTCACCCATCTGTAGCTATTTCACTGCCAATTTTAGCATCTGATGAATATGTAAAAATTCTGTGTAGATTTTCTCTGTTGCTTCCATCTAATGTCTCCAAAATGCTTCAGGAACTCATCAAGTGCAAATTAAACCCCCTATTCAGTCAGTTTTAAAATTCACAAACATCTTTATTACTCTATAAAAGCTGTGCATGTTTTCTGATCTAATTTAGGTGTCCTTCTTCCTCTCAAAGTACTATCCTATTAGGAAAAAAAGGTTCATCAAGGTTTGGATATTTTACAATTCTTGAATTCTAAAGAAATTCTATGTGGAACCTTTTTCTGACAGGGAAACCCACTGTTGTAGGGTTCCACACAGAACGTGTATGTCAAAAAGAAAAACCAATTATAGGTTTTAGGCAGTTAGATAGAACATTTTAATGAAAATCAAGTTGGAGGCATTTGTCCACGTAACACACTAAACTAATGAGATATTGCCTCCCAACTAGCTCAGGTTGCTATGTTGAACTGAGCTCCATCTCATACTCGGCATTAAGCCCTCCTCTAGATTCACTGCAGCCTCAAGGAACAAGATCAAACATTTCTGGTTGACCTTCAAGGTTCCTCCAAGTACAATTTGTCACCTGAGTCAATTTATCTAAAGAAAACCCCAAACAGGTCCCAAAGCATATAAGGTCAACAGCCCAGAGACATGAATGTATGTTATTTGTTCTGTCCTATGTGACTAAACACCTACAGCCAGTACTGTGTGATCAAAACTCAGCTATCAAAACTGATATTGTAACTCTGTTCCAGGAACACCAAACAGCCATTTCACATTGTGCTCAGCCACAAAAGTACCCACTGAAGACCATGCGAATAGTACACTTGATCCTTCTAAAAATAAAACCACTGGAGGGCTGAGCAGGCAGCTGCGAATAATTAAAGAGTCCACAAATGCAAATACTCTAGATCCTGCTTCTCCACCACTATACAGTATCTTTTGTAGACTTTTTTTAATCTTTTCTATTCTCCTGGTATTTTTAGCAATGTCTTCATCATGCAGGTAAGTTTGCAAAAAATGTGAGATGTTGCACTTCTTGCACAAAACATCTGTTAATTCCTGCTTGTCTCCCTGTGTTAGTACTATTGATAAAAAGGGGATAGAGCAGGTGCCTTTGAGACAGGAAGAGAGAGAGAGAGAGAGAGAGAGAGAGAGAGAGAGAGAGAGATGAGCAAAGTCAATAAAGACAGATATCCCAGTGATTAAGGACTAGTCACAGGTTGTTTGCAGGTGTAGCTTTTGTCTCACAGGTCTGCCACTTTGACTACAACAGTCAAGTCAATGGATCTTACTGATTAGAGAAGTAAGGAAATGGATTTGTTTTGGTTACTGCACACAACCTGTAGGTTTATTTGTCATAGATGGACATGTCATGATTTGGAATGATTAACATATTAATATTATGCAGCTTCAGTGTTCAAGTTCTGACATCTAATTAGCATTCCTGTGATGTCCCAGTTATTTAACTGTTTTAATCCCTTTTTTATTACCTTGGATCTGCTCCAGAGGAATTAAAGAATTATCCCGGTTACAGTTTTTTTTAAAACATGTAGATGAGAGGTCAGATAAGAGTACGACTCCAAGAGAAAGCTTGGAGAGACCTGAGAAATAAACACAAGCTCTAGTTATGTTCATTAAAACTGGGATGGGGTTTACCATTAACTCTATGCACAGAATTGGGCAGAATGTTAATTAATTTATTTATTTCTCTCCACATGTCTGTCTCTCTTGCATTTTCTCTGAGCTAAGCTTGGCTTAGACAGCCAGAGGCAATACCTGATTTTTGCCTGCTAGGAAACTGTAGTACTGCAGATGAGCACTCTGTTCCTGCATGTGTGTTTTGAGTGTGTGAAAGTGCTCTTAGGTGTCACCTTTGTCCTGGTTGGATAGCATATACATCGCCAACTAATGTCTAACCAGGAGAGAAGAAAAAAAAAGAACTTGTGTTACATGTTTCAAGACATTGTCTTTTCTATATGGTTTACTTCCATCAGGTCACACACACACACACACTCACACACACAACCATAATAATCCGTACATGAATCTGAAATATTTCTAAAACACTGAAATGGTGTTCAGCTTTTTTGTGAATTTGAAGCAAAACATACCACTTTAGACAAATATACAGTGATAACAGACAAAAGTTCTGTGCTATGCATTTCTCTCAAATACAGGCATGTTTCATCCTACACTATGAACAGAAGGAAGAAGGGAGAGAAAGAACAGTGCTTGCAGCCCTCAAGAGCATAGCTGAATGAATAAATAGATCCGTCTGCCATTTTGCAGCCACTGATGAAGGCAAACAGTGATGCTGAAGCAACTTGGATAGATTTAACAGCAGCACGGTAAACAGCAGTCATTTGTAAGGTTTCCCTGCCACACCACCTCACCTTCAGCAGGTATTGTCTTACTAACCACCTTAACCAGACCTGTCTGACCACTCTCTCTTTTACACCTTGGAATTGATACCTATAATATTAATGCATTCATTTTTAGCTCAGCCCTAAAAGGTTTAGTCATCAGAATAAATTCCAGGTATGGGAGCAAGAACATGGAAAAGGGCTGGAATTGGAATAAAGTACAGAATTAACAAGTCACCCAGGTCAGTTCACTGGACATTAATGCTATAGCACTTCATAAATAATGCTGCGAAGGACCCCATCTGCCTATCTGGAGAGTACATTACCAAGTGCACAGTCCGCCTTAAAAACAAAATTTGATGGAATGTATTGATCGCAAGATTATATGACCTTCTCATCAGTAAAGTCTTGACCCAAGTGCAATGGTATATACTAGGTGTGGATTAAACTATATCAAGCTGCCAAAACCAATCTCAGCACTCTGAATAAAGTCCCTGTGCACTTAGAATGGGAACATTTAAGCATTGGTGAAGTCAGGTTGCAAACACAAAGAAAGCTTAGTTGAGATCAAATCATTTTCTTTCTCTATCCAATTTTTCTCTAATTAGTACTAATATCATTCAAGTCCAATGGGCCAAAAACACTGAGCTCTTTAGGAACTGTTTTAAAAAAAATGGTATGGCTATTCACAGTGAACAAAGTGAGAATGTAGTTAAATCATTTCAATCTTTTTTTTTTTTTTTTTAATCTAATCTATCTCTGTAGTGTACAGCTGTGGCCAAAAGTTTTGAAAATGACACAAATGTTAATTTTCACAAAGTCTGCTGCCTCAGTTTATATGATGGCTTTTTGCATACACTCCAGAATGTTATGAAGAGTGATCAGATGAATTGCAATTAATTGCAAAGTCCCTCTTTGCCATGAAAATGAACTTAACCCCCAAAAAATGCATTTCCACTTTCAGCCCTGTCACAAAAGGACCTGCTGACATCATTTCAGTGATTCTATTATTAACACAGGTGAGAGTGTTGATGACGACAAGGCTGGAGGTCACTCTGTCATGCTGATTGAGATAGAATAGCAGATTGGATGCTTTAAAAGGAGGGTGTTGCTTTAAATCTGCTTCTTCCTCTGTTAACCATCGTTACCTGCAAGGAAACATGTGCAATCATCATCGCTTGGCACAAAAAGGGTTTCACAGGCAAGGATATTGCTGCTAGTAAGATTGCACCAAAATTTATCGCATCATCAAGAACTTTAAGGGGTGAAGTTGAATTGTTGTGAAGAAGGCTTCAGGGCACCCAAGAAAGTCCAGCAAGTGCCAGGACCGTCTCCTAAAGTTGATTCAGTTGCGGGATCGCGGCACCACCAGAGCAGAGCTTGCTCAGGAATGGCAGCAGGCAGGTGTGAGTGCATCTGCACGCAAAGTGAGACGAAAACTTTTGGAGGATGGCCTGGTGTCAAGAAGGGCAGCAAAGAAGCCACTTCTCTCCAAGAAAAGCATCAGGGACAGACTGATATTCTGCAAAAGGTACAGTGATTGGACTGCTGAGAACTGGGGTAAAGTCATTTTCTCTGATGAATCCCCTTATCGATTGTTTGGGGCATCTGGAAAAAAGATTGTCCAGAGAAGAAAAGGTGAGCACTTACCATCAGTCCTGTGTCATGCCAACAGTAAAGCATCCTGAGACCATTTATGTGTGGGGTTGCTTCTCAGCCAAGGGAGTGGGCTCACTCACAATTTTGCCTAAGAACACAGCCATGAATAAAGAATGGTACTAAAACATCCTCCAAGAGCCACTTTTCCCAAACATCCAAGAACAGTTTGGTGACAAAGAACGCCTTTTCCAGCACAATGCCATAAGCCAAAATTGATAATTAAGTGGCTTGGGGAACAAAACATCAACATTTGAGAACTTGTGGTCAATAATCAGGAGGCCGTTGGACAAACAAAAACCCACAAAATCTGACAAATACTAAGCATTGATTAAGCAAGAATGGGCTTCCATCAGTCAGGATTTGGCCCAGAAGTTGATTGAAAGCATACCAGTGCGGAGGTCGTGAAAAAGAAGGGCCAACACTACAAATATTGACTCTTCACATAAACTTAATGCAATTGTCAAATAAAAACTTTTGACACTTATGAAATGCTTGTAATTATACTTCAGTATACCATAGAGACATCTGACAAAAAATGTAAAAACACTGAAGTAGCAAACTTTGTGAAAACCAATACATGTGCCATTCTCAAAACTTTTGGCCACGGACGTGCATGTGACAACACAGACAAGACGTTTGACACATTTTGATCAAGGACATAAAAGATGTGTTCCCATTGCACAACCCTGAACAATAAGCATGAAGTCTAGGTATGTTCATTAAGGCAGGAAAGGTAGATTTAATTGGGATGGGGTTTACCATTGAATCTACTCACAGCAATGGACATTACATTGATATTTTTATCTATCTCTTTCCACCTGTCTCTTCTTAAGGAAAATATAAGTAACCAGAATTGCATGTTGCTGTATTGTTCCAGAGTTTGCAAGTTGGATAAAACTAAATATGAACCACTCAGTTCTTTTCTTAATACAGGTTAATATCTCAAAACAATTATCTGTGGTAATTACACATACACCACACACAGGCTGAAAAAAATGCTAGAATGTTTCTTTAATAAATGGTACATTAGCACTAGTGAAGTCCCTATCATTGGTAGGAAAGTATTACAGTAAGAAACTCACCTTGAGAATTATTGAGATGCCTGCTACAGTGTTTAAGAGTCAAAATGCATGAAGGGTTAATGAGATGATGGGCTGGAGGTGTCCGGAACGTCCCAGAGTGAGTGAGAGAGATTGACTGCAGTTGCTGCCTGTGGCTCTGAGCATTCATGTAATGTCACAGTGTACAAAACTGAATAATTCATAATGTACCCCAGTAAATTAAATTACAGGAAAGTGGATCAAATTCAGATACTTAGGTGATTCTGCACAGGTTTTGCACAGGCACTCTCTCACACACACACATATGCAGTACATAAACCTATACAAACTCACTGTTTTTGCTTAATATTTTTTATCAAGCAAGGTCACATGTAATTTGCAGGTAATTTGCTTGTGTGAAACAGATACTAGATTCCTGAGCTCCAACAGTCCTATTTAAACATGACATTTCCATCTTGCTGAAAAGAAGAGCACATGCATGTTTATTACCTCATCGGGGAAGCTTCAATAGGCAGTCTTCATGGTGGTACACAGTTATTTAATCAAGCAGAACTCATAGCTGCATAGGCGTGGTGCTGATCAAAGATTACAGGGCTAATCATTCCTTATCATGTTAGTTAAATCTAGTTAAAATACGCAGTCAAGTGCAAAATTTGCATTCCTTTGGGTTTAAGGGGAAAAAGATAAATTTTATGTAGCTAACAAAGCATTTAATTCATAGATGTTTCTTATTGTATCACAGGTAGCAAAAATGATCAAATAGTGCATTGTAGGATAGGCTATTAATAGTGAATAAAAGCTTGCATCGGTCAGGCAGCTGCAAATGCAGCTGAGCAGTTTATTAAAAACACACAGTTCATCTCTAAAACGAGAGGCAAAATCATGGTACAAAAACAGGTTAAGGGTCAGGCGATCAGCAAACAACAATACATGGGCAGAATGTAAAACCATATCAATAACCAGAATAACAATAATAAAGGCTTGGCTTGGTATAGATAAATAAGATGGCTTGGTTAAGTCAGATGCACAACTCTGAGTGTTTACTTCACAGTGAATGATATAATGAGTCTCTTTATATAGCGTGTGTTTGTGTGATTGAAACCAGGTGTGCTGCATCAATCATCAGGTGAACATGAAAGTGTCAATGTGTGGTGTGGCTGGATGGTGTAGTCCATGGCAGCTATGTTTGTATACTGCGGTGTGTTCTGAGAATTGGAGTTCGTGGTGTCTGACACAGACATGACAGAATCTAACTTTCAGACTACAATACAAATATTTACTAATATTTGTTTATATGCCCACACTTTGATTTTATGACTGCTTCCAACCCTTGAGCTATCCATATCCATATCCCATATCAGATTGCTTGGCCAATGTTCATATATTCTGATTGATTATATCTCTTATAACTCATATGCCTTATATTGTCTTCCTTACATCAGTTCTGAAGACTGAAAGGGTCATGATAAAATGTCTTTTTTAAAAACTTTACATAAATAAATTAAATTACACAATAGAGACACACTACTTTTTTATTCCAAAACCAGTGAATATGCAAGCTTTTGCACTCAACTGTTTAATAACAGGAGTCACCCAAAAATAGAAAACTAGCAAAGTGAAACATTATAAAAATAACAAACACAGATATGGCATTTTGGGGAAGAAACAAAGTAGCATTGAATCAAATATTGTTTTTATGTACTCTACCAATAAAATGTTTGGACACACCTGCTCTTACAGGTTTTATTATCATTATTATTTTGATAACTTTTACTATTTATTTACTTCTTATGCGTATCTGCATGTTTTGCGAAGTGGGAGAAAATCAGTTGTGGACTTGAGTCACAAATTTGGTGACTCTACATAATCAAAGAAGACTTCTGACTTGACTTAGCTATAGTGATTTGTGATTTTACTTGTGAATCGAGTAATTTGACTTGGAAAGATTCGATTAGTTTTCAAAAACAAAACCAATGCAAAACAAAATGAGAGATTAAAACTTTAAAAGTGTTCAGTGAATGCACTATTCTTCTTCCCAATAAACTAATTATTTTCAGCCAATCGGCATAAATCTTCATTTCCAAGGTTAACGTTCAATCAGGACAAAGATGATGTTGTGTGAAACAACAAAAGGGTTGCAAATTGTAGAATAAAACCTGTGGTTTAAGAATGTCTATGGAAAAGCAGCAACTTCAAATTTTGTTCAGCAACTGAAGTTGGACAAAGTAAATATCAAAGCAAAATCAATTTGAACTGATGGGTACCCCAATTGACTCGAAACGTAAATTTAAGGACTTGTAACTTGACTTGGACTTCTCTCTTTTAATTGGGACCTGACGTAGGACTTGAATGCCAAGACTTGAGACTCACATAATTGTGGCATTCAAAAAATGACATAGTCCCACCTCTGTCAACAACAGAAGAACTCAGAAGGAAACCCTTACAAACATGTGAAAACGTGCACAGAAATGCCACATAGACACTAACCTTCCTCTGGGGTTTTTCTATTGTTTCTGAGGGCACAGAATTATAGTTCATATTTAAATGAAGAAAAATAACCAATAATAGTACTTTTCTGCATGGGCCAAACTCCTAATTGAAATCCAGATACAGCTACGAATGCTTACGATGCTAAAGAGATACAGATACACTTAGTCCACACTTCAGACTGGTAGTGTATAACAGAAGGTTGCATAATAAGAATGTTATGTAAATGTTCAACACAGTATTTGAAAGTTTAACACAATGCACCAGTTATACAGTACATTAATCAATGTACTTCATCATGCAGAAACACAATAGTAATTAGAGATAGTGTTTTGCCAGAGGACAATTCCCTGCAAGGCCAAATACCTACTGAGACAGCAGAGAGAGACGAGTGAGAGAGAGAGAGAGAGAGAGAGAGAGAGAGAGAGAGAGAGAGAGAGAGAGAGAGAGAGACTGACTATGTTTATTCAAGTCACAAACACATGAATCCACCATATTTATCTACTGCAATTATCACACTTTAGTTAGATAATCCAACAGACACTAGCGGTTATTCTATATTCCTCTTTAGACAGAAACCATGTGGTTATACTTAGCTGTCTCAAAATAAATACCCATGCTCAAACTCACTCTTTCTTTTCTACATCTCTCTACAACACCTTTATGCTGTCATGGCCTTCTGCTGTAGCACCTCTCTTCTTGTAATATTCATTATTGCAGGCAATGCAGCAGCCACAGCCCTCTGCTAAGTGTCAGTGGAAATAAGGGGCTTAATGAGTGACACAAATTGAATGTTGTTCTCTCCATCCAGGAAGGTTGAAGGAAATTGAGGCAAACATAATGAGCAGTCTCTTCCCCGCAGCGTCACCTGACATCAATGACTGGTGACAGTCCAGGGAGGAGATGCCTCGCCCCGGGTTCTTCCCAGCTCAGTGTGACATGATCCAGACTGCCATGGGCCATCTGTGCCTGGTACAGGCTTAAGTACCATTCTGCCCACCCACCACCTCCTGGAGCTTCCTGTTGCATTTAATCACCATGATCTACATGTTGTTCTTCTCAGTGGCAGCCTCTCTGTCTCTCATTCTCTCGTTTTTCTCCATCAACACTTCTCCTGCACATAGCTTAGTCCTTATGGGCACAAAACACCTGCTTGTCTGCAGGAAAGGGACACCTTGGTACAGCTCAGCATTATAAATAGTAGATTAGCATTATAAATGTGTGCTATCTACATGCACAGCAGAAGTTCTACTTAAAGGAACAATAAGCCAGAATGACTTAAATCATTAACAAGTGATCTTCATTTGAGGTCCAAGATTTATTTTATAATAAAATGATCATTCTCTATTCTCTCACTTCTATAGTTTAAAGTTCTTTTATCGTCACGTTGGTCTATTTTCACTTTAGATAACCATTTCCTACATTTAACATTAACATTACCATGCTAGTCAACTATCTGCTGATTGTGGGGATTAGGCTGCATTCAGTTTACCTTGGAAATGGTAGGTTGAACCCTGGAATGACATAAATTTGAACCTCCATGCATTCGAACCACAGAGTTGGAAATAAATACATGGATGCTTCTATGTTCGTCTTTTGTTAGCAATAAGCAAGCCCGCTAACTGTTACAAGTGATTGTATCATGGTAAAAAGCTAAACTTTATTTACTGCTGACAAAAAGCATTAGTATATAATGACTGTATATGCAATGGATTTAATTAGATGCTACCTCTTGAATGTCCACAAATTCAGAGTCTGACCATAATCCTTACTGAAATCAGTAAAATGTGCAAAGGTAGAAGTGAGCTCAGGTGGCCGAGTGTACTTTTAATTAAAAGTGAGTGCTTGTTCTTCACTGCATAATGGTAGAGACGGTCATCATACATCCAGACTTGGCAGGTGTGGAGGTGCTGATGGGTAAAGCATTGATGCAACTAGTACAACTACAACCCTTCAACCCCTCTCTACTTCCCCACCCCCATGTGTTTTTTACACTCCCTCTATCCTGTGCTTCCATTTAATTTAATGTGCCACACTTTGCCTGCGAGCATGTGCTTCTTATCTGATTCATTGGGCCATTTAAACGAGAAATTAAATTATATTCTTCAATACGCTCATTTCCAAAAGAAAAAGTCAAGGCTGCAAGATCATTTATTAGACGCAGACACTTCCCTTTCCTAGCATTCCTTCTAATTCACGGGGTACACTCGCCAATAACCAGAAAAACATCCTATCAGCTCTTCTCCGCTACCTCCTTGTGCTCAGCTGATCCCTTATTTTCTCCCATGCTTGAGGTGGGAATGGAGAAACCTCTCCTCCTCCATGGGCCATTTTAATAACACTCATTACATACAGGAAATTGATCAGTTGGAGGTGCAAGAGCCTAGGACAAGGACACAAACTAAACTGTAATTTGGGAGTTAGATAATTTCCCAAACACCTTTTTGCACAATTAGCACTGATATGGAGTTGTATGCGTGCACTGAGGAAAAAATAGTCTTTGGGACTTTGCTACCACCCCAATAGCATTTCCTAATGAAAGGTAGGAAATGACGTTGCAGATAAGTGTAAGATAAGATAAGTGTAAGAGATTTATAACTGTTGGGAATGTGGTTGTAAATCATGCTGACTGTGTAATTAAGAATTTAGTTGCTCTCCTTATTGCTAATATATGGGTCAGCTTTGGCTAGGCCAGGTTCTGTGTGTTTAACTGCCCTCAGTTGTATGAAAGAGAGAACAGGAGGTTGGAAGTTTTAATGGCTTATCCAGTAAAACACATGTTCCAATCAAACAGTACAGATGTACTCACATCTTACACTGAAGCTTGTCAATCAGATATAAACATTTAAAACTTGCCAGAGAGTCTTTCTATAAAGCTTCAATCTTCAAAAAAGGCTTTTAAATCACAATGTCTATATCCAAAATACACCACACAACTAACTAATATCAAAACGGTGCAATATGCTGTGCTGTGCTTTAGCATTTAGCCCTTTTTAAAATATACAGCTCCCCTCAGCTTAGCATGTTAATGGGATATTTAAGCTAGCGCCTGCTTCCCTTATCAGGGTTGCAAACACCCACACTTTCACACCCACACATACACACACATACAAGCCTCAGACATCAGAGGATGAAGAGAAACACGTTTCTCCCTCTGTACCACTTTGAATCCTGCTCCCTGAGTCATTTCTTCTGCATTGAAAAGCTCCACAAAGAACAGCCCCGTTTGCTGCAGTTTCTCCCACTTCTTGCTCAAACATAATCACTTTTTAAGAATTAACACTGTGTGAATTAGAGAACAGACAAAGGTTAGAGGAAAGCAGTGTACAGGCATGGATTGGAAGTTTTAGTCAAGTTACTGAGTCATTTTTTTTTAACTGTCAGTTTCAGATGAATTAAACATTGTTTGACCTGTTCAGTTTTGGTCAGAAAAATGTAAAACCTTTAAATGTGGCACATAACATGTGCAAGCGTGTATAGTATGCACAAGAAAACTGCATTCACCTACTGTTTTTATAGGATTTGTATCCAAGGTATCTATCATCAGTGAAGAAATAGAACACTCAATGCTAAAAATAAAGCCTAAATATTTTTTGCTGTGCAATATCTATATCAAAAGCTATGAGCTTTCCAAATGTAATCCATATTCATACTGTCATATCTACTCCAGAATCCATCCTGGACTCCACTACCCAGAACACACTGCAGCCTTCAAACACAGACTACACTCCCTAACACTGCACTCCCCTGACTCATTCAGGCTCACCTGAGTTCTTATCCTGCACACCTGCATTTATATAGAACCACTGTATTTATGTAGATTCTGAACTCTGCCACTTTTTGAAGTAAATGCTCAGTGTGCGCTACCTGACTTTACCAAGCCTTTTGATTCTCATATTTATATTCTGGTATTGATATTGTTACGTTATGTAGTTCTGGTATTTTTGGATGTTGCCCTTGCTATTGTTGTTTGCACATTGCCTGACTTCTTGCTTATTTCTGGTTATGATTCTGACTGACATTTTGGATTTGTCTACCTGCATTTTTAATAAAAACCAACTCACTAACTTGTGATTGCATTCATCTCTGAACTGTCCATGACAGATTACTTCACCATCACCATGGATGCAACAGTATTTGGGTGAGCTTGACACCAAGTTCCTCAGTTTTCATGTCACACTGAATTCTGGCTGCGCATCCCAGTTCCCTAATTTTCTGTCCCAACAAATTTTCTGGAGAGATTGTAGAGTGCAAAGGTTTCTTTCTGCAGTGCTCTTTGTATTTCTCTGGCCAAGAAGGTGTCTCAGATCAGAAAAAATTGCTCAGTTCCTCCAGCTGCTTACCAGAAAAGTCCTCAGATGGGCTACAACAGTATGGCACACACACGTGCAACTTTTGTACTTCTGTTGCCTTACATGTAGCACCTTGATCCTTGAGAAACGTTGTCTCGTTTTAACTGTACACTGTACCACATGTATACGTTGAAATGACAATAAAAAGACACTTGACTTGACTTGAGCAAGGAGGAGAAACATTTTCATCTTATGACCGCTGCATCAAATGAAAGTGACATGGACCACCCTAAACCCATGCAGCTGGGACAAACTAAAATGAGCCTTGTGGAGCGTCATAAGGAGAGAAGGGAGAAGCTCTGTTTCAACTGTGGTCATCCCGATCATTTTGTGGCACAGTGTCTGGCTCATGGCAAATACTTGATTTCTTCCTTCCATGCTGAGAGAAGCCCTACAACCATATGCACACCCACAGTTTGATTGGTGAGACAGAAACTAAGACAGACTCACTGTGGGTCTGTCTTAGTTTCTGTCTCACCAATCATTCACTCTGAATGTCCATATCTGGAAAATTGAGGACCACGAAACAGTCATGAAGTTCAAGCTACACACAACCACTACGGCACCATCTTCAAATCAGTATCATTAATAGAGGACTCTTCAGATACGGCACTGTCCATCTCTGCAGAAATATCCCTGAAGTGTGTCATGATTTCTTGGAGGTATTTGGCAAAGCTAAAGCCGTCAGTCTGCCTCCTCACAGAACATATGACTGCATCACAGACTTCCCCAGCACCTCACCCAAGCAACCACATCTACCCTTGTTTTCTAACTGAACAGCAAGTCTATGTCCAAGATGCTCTCCAGCAAGGAGATTCATCCATACACCTCTCCTGCATCCGCAGATTCTTCTTTGTGGAAAAGAAGGGAGGAGCAATTCATCCTTGCATTGACTATCAAGAGTTAAACCAGATCACATTGAAATAATGGTATCATCTCCCACTGGTTCCCTCTGCCCTGGAACAGCACCAATCTGCTAAAATCTTTACCAAACTTGATCTACACAGTGTCAACAACATCATACACATCAGACAAGGTGATGAGTGGCATTTCAATCATCACCCCTGGCCACTTTGAGTACTGCATGATCATCATGCCATATGGGTTCTGGGATGCTGGGCAAATTCATTATCACATATATAGATAATATTCTGATCTCCTCCCCTTCTCTCAATAGCCATGTTGACTATGTCAATCAAGTCTTGTCCCATCTCCTTGAATACCAGCTCTATGTCAAAGGTGAAAAATGTAAAGCCATGTCTCCACCATATTGTTCCTGGGGTACATCATAACGCCCTGAGAGCTTAGCCATGGATGAAGCCAAAGTGGCCACAGTAACCCATGGCCCATCCTCAAAACCTTCAAAGTATTCCAATGCTTCCTAGGATTTTTGAACTTCTACAGAATGTTCATTCAGGACTTTATCTCTATAGCCACACCACTCAGTCCCTCCTAAAAAGGCTCCCAAGTAACTACTGTGGAACAAAGCCAATGAGGTCTTTACCAAACTCAAAAGTAGCATTCATCACAGCTTCCATTCTCAAGCACCCAGACCCATCCAAACCCTTCATTGTAGAGGTAGATGCCTCTGAATCAGGAGTAGGAGCTGTGCTGACACAATGCTCCAGAGATAAGCCCAAGCTTCCCTCAGTGGCATTCTACTTCAAGAGACCTTCGCGCAAGCAAATCTATGACATTGGAAATCGTGAGTTGCTGGCAGTGAAGCTTGGTCTGAAGGAATGATGTCACTGGTTGGAGGGAGCAGCCCAATTCAACTTCATGTTCTTTTGTTGACCCAGTTCCAAGAACACCAAAGCTGACTCCCTGTCTCATATTCACCCTACTAAGGAATAAGGATCATATTACATATTTATAGGGAAATTCATCATGTGGGAACACACAACACCAGCCACCTAATACCTATTGAAGACTATGTACTGGTGGCCCAATATGACTAGTACATATATCCACAAGTACATCTCTTTTTTTAGTGCAAAGGTACTTCCCAGCCAGTAATCTCCTGCTTGTTCCCACTCCACAGCACCCCTGGTTCCATAACTCCATACATGTCATTACTTCTTCTTCTTGCAGCTGCTCCCCTTTGGGGTCACTACAGCAGATCATACATTGTTTGCATGTCCAATTTGGCACAGGTTTTACACTGGATTTAACCCTCCCAATTTATCCAGGCTTGGGACTGACACTAAGGCCACAATGATATGCATACCAGCACAACCAGTGGCTGGGTAACCATTCACACTCACATTCACACTAACACTCATCTGCACATCTAATCTGCATGTCTTTGGACCATGGGAGGAAACCACAGTCCAAAGCAAAGTATCCAGTGTAAACAGGCACCAGAAGAACACGTAAACTCTGCACAGAAAGGCACCCAGTCAAGCCAGGGATCAAACTCAGAACCTTCTTGTTGTGAGGCAACAGTGCTAACCACTGTACCACCATGCTGCCCCATAAATTTCATTACTGACCTCTCTGAATCTAGAGGGAATACAGCTATCATGGTGGTCATTGACCAATTTTCTAAGTCCCTATGTCTTATCCATCTTATGCTTGGCCTGGCCACAGCCTTTAATACTGCTGAACTTGTTTTAATGATATTTTTGGAATCCCAGAAGACATTGTAAGTGATCGGGTTCACCTCTAGAGTACAGTTCAGCTCTATGGAATATTGGGAGACTCAGTAACTCTCATATCCAGTTACCATTTACAAGCAAATGGACAGGTGGAATGGGCTAATCAGGAGATCAATTGCTTTCTAAGGACATTCTGTTCTGAGAATCAGGATGATTGGGTGCAGTTCCTCTTGTGGGTGAAGTATACTCAAAACTCTCTATGCCACTTATCCACACTCTTGACCCCCTTCCAATGTGTGCTTGGTTATGGGCCACCTCTGTTTCCCTGGAATGTTATCCCCACAGATGCAGTTGACAACTGGATTAGGCAGAGTGAGCAAGTGTGGGAGAGTGCACACCAATGCTTGGAACTACTGGCTAGGAGAAACAAGTAATTCATGGACTGCCACAGAGGTTAAAGCCTACACTACCAACCTGGTGACCGGGTACGGTTATCCATAAAGGACATAAGGTGCAGGAAGGGGAGTAAGAAACTCAATAACAGATGCATTGGTAACTTATAAGCTAGGCCTCCCATGCCATTGTTGACTTGTCCACTAGTTCCATGTATCACAGCTCAAACCTGTCACCCTTGGACCAGTAGCCATAGATGTTTCACACCAACTGCTCCCCTCAAAATTGAGGAACAACCCACCAACCTAGTCAAAGCCATCCTCAACTCATCTAGAGAGAGTTCAGCTCTCAGAGTAAGCTCTTTGAAGATGGGACTCTGTCATGTCTGTGCCAGAATCCACACCAGGCTCCACTTCCCAAAACACACCACAGCCTACAAACATGGCTGGCATGGATTACATTCCCCAACACTGCAATGCCCCAACATGTTCATTCTCACCTGAGTTCTAATCCTGCACTCCTGTTGTAAATCGTGAACCACCCTATTTATACAGACTGTGAAGGCTGTCATACTGTCACAAAGTTAATTCTCAGTGTGCACTACCTGACTTTACCAAGCCTTTTGATTCTCGTGTTGATATTCTGGTTTTGATCTTATCACAGTATGTGGTTATTGTATTTTTGGATTTTGCCCTTGCTATTGTTGTTTGCACAACCCCTGACCTGACCCTTGATTCAAATTTTGGACTTTCCTCCAAAAACATATCCCACCCACAATCACATAATTTTGCTCCACCCCAGAAATTAGCAATTAAAATAATTAGCAAGGAGAAAATCCGATGTGGCCACTGCTTAATACTGCCGTATATGGTTCCGTTCAGATGGGCTTCTGAACTGGTTCCCTTAATTTATTAAAAAGATTCCATTTGAATGAATGATTCATATACTAGTCATCACTAGAGCACAAGCATCTACTCATTGTAATGTGGAACACGAATACAAACAGATCTGGACTCAAGGGCTTATTCTCTCACATATAGTACATACATATATTGGGAAGTTTGTTTTGTTTTGTTTTGTTTTGAATAGAACGTAACCATTGAAATTAGTATGACAAATTATGGAAATGTTAAAGAGTTCAGCAGCAGGTGATGTTTTCTGATACAGGGGAAGCATAGGTACCAATTAGGTTAGTATTCAGGACATTAGCATACCAACCCTAATAGGTACAAC
The DNA here is from genome assembly GCA_030068235.1 of Notoglanidium macrostoma. Lineage (NCBI taxonomy): Eukaryota > Metazoa > Chordata > Actinopteri > Siluriformes > Auchenoglanididae > Notoglanidium > Notoglanidium macrostoma. The sequence goes on along the minus strand of JAQQZR010000016.1, from coordinate 11,727,900 downwards.
AGCAGGTAAACCTGCAACAAACCAGCACTAACCAGCATGCATCAGACTGTACATGCTAATTTTGACATTCACTAAATGCTAGCTAGCTAGCTACCAAATTATTAAAAGGAACAGAAAGTTATGGCTAGTCAACCAGCTAACTAAACAGATTAGACCTGCTACTTTTGACATTTACAGAATTCTATTTATCTACTAGATAAGTGCTAATAATAATAGTTATTAATATTGTCAAACAAAAGTGAATGAAAAGTGAACACACATCTCTTGATTTGCTCACTTACTACATCTACATTGCAATTATTAATGGCATTATGTGGCAAACAGCCATGTAATAATTGCTAATTATTTGTGAATAAAATATCTGCACTCACAGTAGTCTTTAACAAATTACTTCAGCACCACTGGGCATTCAGAATGTGTTGAAAAAAGAGCACCGATTTTGTCCCTACAGTTTGAAATCTTCTCACTCATGCATTAGTTTGAGACATCAGTATTTTTTGAGGTCTGCCAATAAGCAAGTAGAAAAGCTAGGTTTCTGGATAGGAGAAACATACATTTACTGTCCAAATCTTTTGATAACACATCACATCAACATTACATGTGATCATGCTGAATAGTTAGGGTGACCAGACGTCCTCTTTTCAAAGGACAAGACCTTACATTAGGTAAATAATGTGGTTACATATGATAACATGAAATCAATTAAAAACTCATTTCATTGGCGGACCCAATATGATATTTTTAACGCTTTTTTATCCAATAAATGTTGAGATTTCATGCATTAAAACAAAATGTTTTGAATCAGTCTTCTGGTTTCCTAGCCTTACAGTAATTTGTACTGTGAAGAGTGGAATAAGTGCTGTGAGAAAGTGCATATCTACACCTTTAATCTACCAGAATAATGATAACCAATATAGCGCCACAATTAAACATTTCATTTCTAAACTTTGTTCAGTTAAATTTTATGGCAAAGTTGTATTGCTCCTGCAATCTTAAAGTGTTAAGCTAAGTATATCAGGGTCATCCTGAGGCCATGGTATGTCTGTAGCATAGTGCAATATGTCCATTGAGTAAGGTTGATACTTCTTTTTTTTTTATGAAAGGAGCTACATTCATAATAAATGAAGCAACAGCAAGATCAAGACAGTGAAAGAAAAAGAGAAGATACTTACATAGTATATATTGAGGGATGAAACTTAATATGAATCATTATTTGGGATAATGTATAAATACAACGCGTACGATTGATTCTTTCTTGTTTATTTTATCTTAAGCCCACCTTAAGTGTAAATCCAAGTACAAATACAGACATGAATATTTGGAGCATCAAACAGATATAGATAGTGGCATTTAATTACACCCCTACAAAATATATATATTTTTGGTGACGTACCACTCTGTACAAAGATTAAAAATGTTCTTGTTGTCAACTTCTGTGTTACATAAGAGAATTCAGTGTATGCAACAAGCATGAAGTAGCAAGATATAGAAACATGTCAATTTATTGAGCTTTATTTCAGAGTTAAGCATTTGGAGAGCATGCGTCAGTACCGTTAGCCATATCCTGACCTTTACTAGAGCACTTGCAACTGCCATTAGCATACAGAAGACAGGTTGATATTTGATTTAACATTCAAATGTTTTATATGTGGGAAAGAAAAAGGCATTTGATATGGTAATCTCCCCTAAATGCACAGCATGTCGCCCTGCAATTTAATTTGTTTGAAGAAACAGCCCTTTAAACTATTGTGATTTGCGGCAAGTGGTAAAATGTCTATTTGCATAATAGCTAGGGACGGAGATGAGAGTGAGTGACAGCTTTAACATTTCGAAGTAGAAGGAGAGTAGAGAGACTGTCAGGAAGACAGAGGCTTGTATTTGTATGTAATTGAATGCAACGTTCATAAAGCAGCCTAAAGCCCCTGTTCCATCTGTGTGTGGAGCCCACCCTCAAAACACACTGCATAAATCTCCACTGGTTAATGCAGGCAGGTGGCAGGGGGAATTACACACATGCTCGAGGGTAGGCTCCACTGCAATGGCTTAGCCTCTAGGCTGCTAGCGGGCTGCTTAGTGCAACAGATGATAATTCTAACTGGAGGCAAATGAGGCTCTAAGTTTTGGCCAACAGGCCAATTAATTGCTTGCCAAATGACAGCAATCAAAGCTGTGATAAAATGCAATTGAAGTGCCATAATGTCTTAGCAGACCATTTGTTTTGTGAAGCCTGTTTTTTTTTTTTTTTAAATGCAGCATCTTAAAAGTGAAGCGTATTCCAAGGCTCTGCTCATCAGCTGCGCTACACCAACTGGCTTTCTCAGTAAGGATTCAGTTAAAATCCAAAACAGCATGTACGCTAATCTGTTGAAAATGGTCCATCTTAAGTATGACGATGTGTCTCGGTCATGTACTCACGCATAACCTATATCCACAAAAAAGTGGGGGGGGGAAAAAAAACCATATAGCACATAAATCACTAAGCAATACTTATAATCACTTCTTATCATGATCAAATTGATGTTGCTGTAAAAAGCCTCCCTGGCCAAAACATGCCATTACAGGCCATATCGACAAAAGGCTCTAATCAATATGCATCTTGAACAGTTACACCATGACAATCTGGTTGCTATCTCTCGAAAATCCTGTTTCTGTTAAAGCAGGCGTTACTGTTTCACACTGCATCCACACAGCCCTGACAGCCGTCCTATTATGCTCCCTGCCAGGCAAATCCATACTTGACATTGTGATCAATCAAACTTAGGGGAAAAAATTACAGTAGACTCGCTCGGTCAGGCAATTACACAAATGCCATTGATCCCTGTGGCTCTTTCAAGGTAGAAGACTCTAAGACAGGCCTACTGGATGAGTATGGATTTTTCCAGCTTCTGTTTTTATCTTCACTGCACCGTTTTCAAAAGATGGGATTAAAGACATTGGGAAAAAACAGGCTCGCTGACCCACAGGAGTCTGCCTTGTTACTCTGACTTATCAACTGAGCCACACTGGAGAACTGAACAGACTGTGTGACTCCATCTGTGCTTGTCGTTAAGCGAGGCTAATGCTGATATAGATCTAGACTCGGTGAATGCACAGTCTGAAGGTCTAATAGAAAGACGGATCAGAACCTAGTGTTTACGTGTGTGATTGGAGGGGATAATAAAAGCACACATCTAGCCATTTGTCTCGTTTGTTGCATGCAGACGTGAGCGGGGCTGGTGAACTCAGCATGGCGGTGAGGAGTAAGAGTAGGTCATAGTTGCAAAGGCTGCAGGTGGCCCAAGCTTAGCCCAGCATGCTGTTATTATAGCTATGAACTCTTTATTAGGATGCCACAGCACCAAGGCACAGGCTCTGTCCATCAAGGCTGCCAAATGTCCAAGTGGCTCTTGGACATCTAGCAGCAGATGCTAGGAAATTAAAAGTCAGTCTAAAATGATCTCCTGACTGTAGATTGTGGGACCAGTCAAAGTAAATGAAAAGTTACAAGTGTCATAGTTCTTAAAGTGAAGCACAATGGGAAGGACTGCGTGACTTACTGATATCGCATTTTCAAATATGTGTGTAAGGTAAAAGACATTTTAAGTGAATATAGGTAAAGCATCCTTCACAACAACCTTTGTAGATATTTCAGATAAATAACATAAAACCTCTATAGCACACAGAACAGAAACATTCACACAAACAAACTGCCCATCCCAGCCCACTCTTACTACATTTGAACTTTCATACTTTTTATACTATAAATATTTCTATTATTGACTTTGAATTATTGTCTGAATCAATTTAACATTTCATACTTGAAACATGTTTTTCAATGAGTCATTCTTCATAATTTATGAAACATGTGAAAACATTCACACCACCTTCTTATCTTAGAATATTTGTAATAGTCCCTGTCATGTTTTCCCGATGATCAAAAAGTTTCATCTCTAAAAGTCACAAGGTCTTAATGGCACTCCAATCCTTAGGGAATGTAAACGTGAGATTAACGCACCTCGTAATGTCTGGAATATTTTTGTCTACATTTCTGCAACTGGCAAATTAGCAGATGTCTTGGCCCCCAAGAGGATCCGCAGTTAATTTGGGCACAAATAACTTCAGCATTTCAGTCCAGACTAAAAATGGAAAGGCAGAACTGAAAAAAGTGAACTTCATTTTGATGAAAGAATAACTATGAAGCCAATTATTACCTTTCTTAGCTGTTGTAAGTAATAGTTCCAGTAGGATAAATTCGCTCCTGTGGACACGTATTCAAATATGGGCAGAAAGCCCAGTTAATTCATTTAGGATGGTTAGGGTGCTGGTCCCCATGTGATAAATCACACCAGAGCAAACACTCTGATGTGCACATCAGATTCCATACATTTTTAAATACTGCGAATATTTCAGTTAAGGATATTACAGAATAATGCTATAAAACAAAATAACGTGGTTTAGCACTATGGGATGCTGATAGCTACACAGTAAACCCAGAATAAGGGTTAAGCAAATGATTGGTTCTAAATCTTTGTCACGATGATTAGCATGTGATATATAAGGAGTAAAATGACCCATGACCTATTATAGGAAAACAATCAGTGATGGGCTAGTGTTATGTGGCCTGAAGTGTTCTATTCCACTTATACCACAGCACATTGCCAACACTAACGTTCATTTTATTTTTTGAAGAATGATAAGTCATCCATTTTTTTTATCCATTTATGATTACATTTAATGTTGGTTACAAGTTAGTTCCTGTTATCACTTACATTCCTTCACTAGCCTCTTTTCTTTTTTTGCGAGAAAACACAAAGCCGTCTGTCCTGAAGACTTTCCTGTTTCTGAAATCTTTAAGGAACTGCTTTACCCCAGAGTGTTACAAAGCACTGAGACTGGAGACTCCTTCCAAAAAATGCTGAATAATGCATTCCACAAACTTCACCATAACAACAATTATACATTTTTTTTTAACCTACCTTCATGTGGAGTATCTGCCAGCATTTCCTTTTTTAGATGTTGTTACAATAATGTTCTAGAACAATGGCATTAGCATAAACCTTGTGACTTGATTTACAGTCAGCACAAATGTCAGTGCTTCTGTTATGGAATTCAACACCTTCAGATTTGAGGACTCACTTGATTAACCTCTTCTTGGTGTTCCTTATATATTGGTGGTTGATTAATATTTGATAGACATGATGGAGCTCTCCATCAATCTCTGAGAAACAGAAGGTGAAATGTCATAAACGTCTGCCAGAACAAATCAGGCAAGCGGTGTGTGTGCGCGTGCGTGAGTGTGTGTGTGCGCGCGCGTTCCCCAACTGCACCACACATCTTGATTCCTCGTCTGTTCAGTGCTTTCCACAGACACAGTAGCCATTTTATTTATTTTTTTATTTATTTGGTTGGTTGGTTGGTTGGTTGGTTGGGGTTTTTTTTTTTTTGTTCTCTCAAATTCTGTCTTTCTGAGTGCCCTCTGTTTTACATTTGACATTTTCAGAGCTTTTTCAGTGCCTGGATTCCAACAAAAAAATTGTTGAGTGCATCAGATTTGCACTGTCAATCTCTCGTTCTTGACAAGGGCTTTAAAAGATTCACAAATCAGATGTAGACACTGGAACTCTGAGCTTAGTTAGTATTTTAAAAATCTGCCCACATTTTTAATAAGATCTATGGGTTTGGGTTTATTTTATTTTGTTTATTATTTTTTAATAAGATCGGAATCAGAAAGAGAATATTTTAGAGTGTTTCCTCTGCTTGATGGGTAAACAAATCAAAACCAGTTCCAGATTTTTTTTTGCCATTTATAGCCAAAAGTCCAGCACATTGTTTTGACAGTTCCTTATATATGGAAAAGTCACTTTAGCCTGTAAGAGTTCTCTTAGAAATGTGCACAGAATTATAGCTCTATTAATGATGAGCTACTAATAATGTTTCATACTTCTTATGTTATTACTACATACCCTCACATTCATGTTTAATGCAGTAATATAACTAAATTTGATTCAAACATTACAGTATTCCCTGTGTGAAATGAATTAATATACCTTATTAGAACAGGAAAAAGCCATCATTAATTTCAGTAGGTTTAATAATTGTTGCCTGCATGCTATTTATCCAGTACCCTTGGGAGACTTATCTAACTGCATGCTCCTTGTCTGACTCCATTAAAAGAAAGAGAGAGAGGGACCTTTGATGGTTTGCAATTGGTTTTATAATTTCTTATATAGAAGTGGGTCTCGAATAGGACAGCCTCGCTCTTATTTTTACATAAGCTGTGGATGATACAGACATGTGACGCTGACATCAGCTTAGACAGGCTCCGTATTATGACTAAACAATGTTGTCAGAGATTTCATGACATTGTGTTCCAGCTCCTCTTCTGACTCAGATTCACTTTGCACGCCTGTCAGCTATTTGCGCTGTTGACAGCAGAGGTCCAGATAATGATTTGTAAGCTGTCATGTTTACAGAGCAATTGAAAGTAATCGATTCATAATTTTTTAAATCAAGCAAGGAGATTACATTTTCCAAGCGTAAAACTACATAAAAGCATGGAGTTATGAAGAAACATGCCAGTTGTTGTTACAGAGAAAAGCTTTTTATTAAATATTATGACTAGATTGATATCTTGTACTTGTTATAACGCAAAGAGTGACAAGGCACTAATACAGCAACTAATGCAGACCAACAGCAAATCTAATTGCAAATGCACACATAGCAGTACATTACTACAGTTTAGCATTACCCCTTCACACCTAGGGGGAATTTAGCAGAGGCAATCCACCTAATGACATGTTTTTGGGAGTTGGGAGGAAACTAGACATCCTGAAAGAAAACCTACATTGACATGGATAAAACATGCACAGAAACACAGGAAAAAAAGTTACCTTATTTAGACTATGTGATTTCTGTATGACAGGAGTCTTGTAACAATCTGTAATTGTCTTTTGTGCCATCATGAAATGCTATGTGCTGGGCATAAAATACAGGTTGGCAATTACCAGTAATAAATATCATAATTTGAAGTGGTTTTGTTTTGTATTGCTGCTTCAGGATTTCACAACAAGTGCCATAGACTCAGAAAAGATACATAAAAAAAATGATTCTGCGAGAATAAACCCATATTTCTCTGTCTTCTTTAAACATTCTGTTTTCTTTGTCACATTTTTAAGCTGTGTTATCACTTCATTAATCAGATCAGAGAGGGTAAATAAATATTAACAAAATCTTTCCTATCTGTGAATTTTTTTTTCCAATTGAACATCTTTAGTCCTGTTGCTTGTCTCTGAGCTGCCTTAATGTGCATGTGATTAAATACGTCGTAATAGTCAGATCTGCTACAGACACCACACTGGTTCATGTTTAGAAAATACTGAACTACAGCCTTTTTTTTGGGGTAGGGTTTTTTCAAGAACTTGGATCAGTCTATCTATCAAGACCAATGTTTCGCAAGTTGAATATACACACACATTACAATTGAATTTGTTGACAGTGAAATGGAAGGTGGTAAAACTTAATACTACTATGTAATAATAATAATAATAATAATAATAATAATAATAATAATAATAATAATAATAATCCATCCATTATCTATAGCGCTTTATCCGTCTGGGTGGCGGGGAAGCTGGAGCCAATCCCAGCATCTTGGGGTGAG
>JAQQZR010000016.1:11639575-11687895 GCA_030068235.1 Notoglanidium macrostoma | reverse complement strand
GACCATGGTTGTTGTTCAATAATAAAATTATTCCTCAAAAATACAACTTGCCTAATAATTCTGCACTCCCTGTATATGAGAAGAGGTTTCAACAGGCAAGGATATAAGGCAATGCCCAACTGAAACTTTAAAATATGACTTGAAATCTAGTTAGTATATAGCATATGGAATATAATAATGTCTCTCTATGGCACTCTTTGTCTGCAAAAGGGGAAAATGTAACTAACTGCATGAGCACTTGTGTACAAAAGAATACTATTATGAACCAATTGCATTCTTGATCATTATTCTGCTCCAGAACCAAAGTGGCTGTCAGTAATAATCTCAAATGAGAATCTCTTTTTCATTCTTTCATCTCTCATTTTTGCCTTACAGCTCTGGAGAATCTGGCCTGATCTATATTCAGTTCATAACATCTCATTCATTTCATAGCCCAGGTCTTTTCCTTCTCCTTTTACATATTTCAAAACAAAAATGTTCATATTCTACATCATTTCGCATTGCAAAAATGTATTCAAACATACATCAAATTTCAAACATAATCCCTAATTTGGTCTTGGCCAATTGCCAGCCACCTGTTAGGTCTCTCCTAATATACAACAGCTACCAAATGAGGAGGGTGCAGAGAGTGTTTCCTCTGAGGTGAGTGAGCCAACCAATAAAATCTTTTCAAACTACTGCTCATGTTGTGTCACAGGGCAGTGTTACACACTCAGAGGAAAGCATTATCCACCCCTTCTGCATGCATGGGCTCATAGACACCCATACAGTTAGTGTCACTACAATTCACAGAGACTACTCCATCCCAAAGCAGAGTATTTGAGTATGAAGTTGAGTATTCCATTCCAAAACCGGACAACAGGGTGAATGATTTTCTATTGCGCCCCCCAGGACGTGGTAACAGGTCTTTTCTCTGGCACAGAAAGAGTGCTTTCAGTAGTATAAATATATATTCACACCGAGGCTGCTTAAGAAAACTAGTTGTAAGTCTAGATATAAGCATCAACAATAAATACTGTTTTTTAGTTGTTAAGAATGAATTTATCAACAAATAAAACACACACCCACATCATCAGGGAACATTTTAAGTCAATTTAATTCTGGCCTAATTACTAAATAAATAAGTAAAAAAATAAGTTGGAAATTTACTGGCAGCATTAACAAGATTCAAAATAGGAGGTGTAGACTTCTTCATACACACACAAGACAACATTGGCATTTATCAGAATGAACCCTCATGCCTTATTAGCACACAGGTGTGGGATCAGCCAGTCAGAATGGATTGACTGAGTGCATCATGGGGGCCAAGCTTCTGCCTGTAAAGTTGACGCTTTGTAAATGAGTTTTGTGGCGCAGCGTGCACTCTGCTGGCTAGAAGGGGTGACGTGTTGATAGCTCAAGATCACGCTGTTGCTTCCAGTGTGTGTGTGTGTGTGTATATATATGTGTGAAGGAGAACAAATGGTCTCACAGCCATCAGGTAGCTCTCTGGTGAACTGGAGAAGGGAGACAGGGAGTACATTAGGAGTAATTGGGCATTCAGAACAAGGATGGATCAGCAAGGCAGGAGGAAGGAAAAGAGGGGGAGGGTGGTGGATGCAATAATCAGAGCAAGTAAAGAACCTTTGCCAATCTGCCACTTAGCTGCAGTGCAGTGATCCCTGGGCACCTAAGAGTATTATTGAATGCATGGCCAGGGACTACCTACCATGCCCTCACAGACCATCAGGGGCCACGGACCACCAGTTTAAAGCCCCTGCTAGGACCACACCATCACTATGACCCAGATGGTATACAGTAATAATTAACAGAAGCTTTTTTTCCTTTTACATTTCCACAACAGTGATCCTACAGTTGGGATTAGGAATTCAGTCAGACTGTACTGTGATATCCCTGAACTAATTTAGAGATAATCTTTGAGGGATTTACAAGCTGAAGATTTGGAATGGTGTTATAATACTGAAAAAGTTATCAAATTGTAGCCAGGAGAGAATTGCCTTTGAAATTATAATTGAAGTAATAATTGAAAGGTACTGCTCATATGTATGACATTACAGGTAAATCATGACATAAGTGATCTCTATCTGCATTTTTTCTCTCTCTGTCAGGTATGCCTCTGAAGTAATCCTGAAATCTCCACTGGACAAGGATGTAAGAACAAGGGAATGAGAAGAGACCCAAACCCATCTTAGTGTGTCCCACTTCAGAACATCAAAGCAAGTCATACTTTGATAAATCGAGAAGAGTGGAAAAGATGAAACACAAGAAATATAATTTTGGAAACAATTTATTTGCAAAGACCAAGTGAAATTTATGCAGTGATAACAACTAACCAATGTTTCCAATAAAAATGAGTGAGATTACAATGTTTTTTGTGCATATCTACCTCCTGTTTGGGGTTGCTAGCGCCTTAGTTATTCACTCAATCCCCTGGAAGGTACCCTGCCCTCACCAGTGTGTATGCCAGATCAAACCCTGGTACTCACCCCAGTCTGTGTACAGAGAGGCTCCAACTGTTGACTGTAATGACCTGCTCCTCACTCAGTTGCCCACATCCCTCCCTCCAGAGACACAAACACTAAGGCTGCAGAGCAACCTTATCAGTTCAGTGGACCAAAGTGAACTCCAGGGTCTTGCCAATCTAACGGAGCTGGATCTCTCCCACAACAGCCTCATCAGCACCCGTAACTTGAGAATCACTGATCTGCCAGCTCTTCTAAGCCTACACATGGAAGAGAATCAGCTGAGGCACCTGCCTGAAGCAGCTTTCTCTGGACTGCCTAACCTTCAGGAATTGTATCTCAATCATAATAGACTCAGAAGTATTTCCCCAGGAGCTTTCAAGGGCTTAGTTAACCTTTTAAGGCTTCATCTCAACTCTAACCACCTAATGATAATTGACAGGCGTTGGTTCCATGCTTTGCCTCAACTAGAAGTACTCATGACAGGAGGAAATCCAGTGGACACTATCCAAGATTTCAACTTCAAACCTCTGGGATCTTTGCGCAGCCTGGTCCTGGCAGGTATGGGCTTACGTGAGATCTCAGAGCGTGCTCTAGAAGGACTTTTGAACGTGGAAAGTATTAGCTTCTATGATAACAACCTGACCAAAGTCCCAAAAGAGGCACTGCAGAAGCTACCAGGCTTGAAATTTCTGGACCTTAACAAGAACCCAATTCAGTTGCTGCAGAAAGGGGACTTCAAGGACATGCTTCACCTGAAGGAGCTCGGCTTGAACAACATGGAGGATCTGGTGTCCATAGAACACTCAGCAATGGAAAACCTGCCAGAACTGACAAAACTGGAAATTACGAACAATCCACGACTGTCATACATTCACCCTCAGGCTTTTCAGAAGCTGCCACGTATGGAGAGCTTGATGCTCAACAGTAATGCCTTGAGTGCTCTGCATCGTCAGACTGTGCGATCTCTGCCAAGCTTACAGGAGATCAGTCTGCACACCAATCCCATTCGCTGTGACTGCCTTATTCGCTGGGTGGGGGCAGAGGATGACAAGCCTGTTCGTTTCATTGAACCACAGTCCACATTCTGTTCAGAGCCTCCAGAGTTAAAAGCAAGACAAGTGAAAGAAGTCTCTTTCAGGGAGATGGCAGACAGCTGCCTTCCTTTGATTGCCCCAAACATGTTCCCGTCTTACATTCAAGTGAAACACGGGGACAACATAGCTCTGCATTGCCGAGCACTGGCAGAACCAGAACCAAATATTCACTGGGTTATTCCAAAAGGTTTGAGATTAACTCCCTCCACAAGGTTTGGACGTTACCAGGTTTTGACAGAGGGCACTTTGGAAATATTTGGAGTCACCCCTGAGGAGGCTGGTTTCTACACTTGTGTTGCACAGAATCTAGTGGGAGCTGACACAAAGAGTCTAACACTGAAAGTGGAGGGATCTGGCAGGGCTCAAATGACAAATGATCAAAGAAATGAAGACAGCCTTGAGGTCTATGATGTTAAAGAACGGTATGCCTTGCTGTCTTGGCACACTGGCCATAACATCCCTGCTGCCCGAATCTCATGGGCAGCCAATGGAAGCCTGGAAGACCACCACAAGCATAGCACTAGAATACTAGCTGGTACTAGGGCCTTCAATCTAACCCGCCTCCAACCAGGGACCCATTACAGGGTTTGTCTGCATATGGGGCGAAACGACACCTCCTGTGTCCATCTCAGGACTAAAGAGGTGCTTCTACTAGTTCCTTCTGCAGACATCACCCCGGTATTCCTGCTGGGTGTATCAGCGTTTTTCCTCATCCTGTTGGCAGCCAAAACTTGTCAGGGGAGGACAATGTATGACTGGAAAGAGTTTGAGACACCACACTCCACCATTTTGACCCAGGAAGCAAAGGCTTTCATGGCTCCAGCGGCGCCTTTGAAAGGTTCACTTCAGCAGTACAAAGATAAACTCTCACAGAGCAGTGGAAATGTGCTCAGTGATGCTAAGCCAGTGCAAGATGTTCCGGGTCCTGCAAAAGAGGTGTTTTAAGATACACAATGTTTGGAAAGGGAATATGTCAGAGAAGCCGTACAAAATTTCTAAAGTTACTCTCACAGTCTTACAGCTCACAGTCAACACTAACAGTCCACTGAACAAAACCATAGCTTTTGTTTGCAAGATTACAAAGGTCCCAATTATAAATACAATGTCATAAGAGATTTCATTTTTATTTATTTTATAATGGAAAAGATCCAGACCATATATGTATAGTGAATGCATTTTAAATGTTATCACAAACAATATATACTGAGAAAACCAGGCAGATGGTGTCAGTTGTAAAAGAGAGCTATCAGCTGTTTGTAAGAAACTGTGAACTATGAAAGAAGCATGAATGTTACATGAAAGTTGCAAGGTGATATGAAGAACTCAGATATTTTTCATACTACTGAAGACACAGGGTTGACAGTTGGGCAAAGAAAATCTGTGTAAGGCATTGCAAGCCTCTTGAGTTTTTGACAGTTTGGGAGGAAACAGCTTGGGTTTTTTTTTTGTTGTTTGTTTGTTTTTTAAAGAATCATGTTCTGGTGTGAGTTGTTAAATAATTAAATGTTACTTTTCTATTTTTTAAAATAATACTGTCTTTTTTCAAATAAAAAGGTCTAAGCATAGGTATTGGAAGAATATGTAAAATACAGAAGGGTATTTTTAATATGTCGCATAACTGTACATCCAGTATTTCTCTTTGATATTATGGGCACACAACATGAAGTCTGAGCTATCAAGCGGTATCTTTGTCTCAGTGTGTGTGTATGTGTGCGTGTTTGTCTTTTTAATGATGGACATATCTATCTGTCTAACTATTTTATATATATATATATATATAAACACATATATATATATATATAAATATATATGACCAAGGACAAAATTTTGTGCTAATCAGGGCTCTGTTTGGCTATGGATTTCTCCTTTTCTCACTGAAACCAAACAAAAAATTCTGAAAGCGATCTGCCAAAAGACCGATTATCAAGTGACATTTAGCCCTGAACAGCTTCATTGCGCCAACTTCATACGTTTTATGGATGGGAACAGAAGGAAAAGCCCCAGGACTCAACATGCTCAGTACAGTGAATGAAACGTCCTATTGTTTAAAAAGAAAAACACAAATCTTTCTATCTTTCTCTTTTTTGAAAATGCAGTGGAAAGACTGGATACTGCTAACATGGACACACTTGATGTAAGGGTTTAAGTGTAAAGAGACCAATTAAGTACAAAATCTCTTTCTTTCTTACTAGTTTGATGTCTGACTTTTTAGTCAGGGACCCTGCATTGACAAAATGGCATTTACACCAGAAGAAATCTTACTACAGCAAAGGAGTTTGTCATCTGTTAACAGGATCATCAGCAGCACTAAGGATTGTAAGCTCTGCTCTTCTCATGTCTCTAGTTTGAAGAACCCAATTTTCTACTGTCATTTATGGTAAAACTACTGTTTTGTTTGAGTTTTTTTTGTCAGTTTGTAGTTGATGTGTCCCTATGTTTAAGAATTTCTTGCTCTAACTAAACTGTCTCTCTTCCTCTACTATTTCTTTTCCATTTGATATCATTAGTTGGCTGTTGCTTTCTATCACCCCAAATCTGTACATACACTAAATCACCCTGAATTTCCTATCAATGTTCAGCTTCCCTTTCAGAAATTATTTAGAAGGCTGTGTGTTAAATTCTATTTTGAGGTATTATTAAACCATTTTAGACGGATGTCAGTGTCTTGATTAATTGGTCATGGTCTTAGAATACGTTACTCTGAGAGCAAGTGCAAATCAAACATTTATCAAACTTAAGCTTATACAAAGCAGGGTTGTGGGTTAGAGTTTCTCTTGCCATTGCGTGTCACTGTAATTGTTCCTGGAGCAATTTTACTTTCAATTATAATGAGCATAAATATTCATTTGCAGATAGTTCGTAGCTTTTTAAAGATCTCACTGAGAAGAGCCTGAGGTAGGTAATGCTTCTCTTCCCAGCAACATTCATCTACTATAACATCGTGCTATTCACATCCAGTTTCCTCAAGCATACCATAATTAATGTGAATGCTAGATATAATGCCAGAAATGGTCACAATTGAGAGTGACAGAAAGAGGATGGGAGAGAATTCAGACACTGATATTTCTCTCTCGCATTGTAGTTTAATATGCACAGCACACAACGTGTCCACCATATGGGAATTACAGCGGCATGTGGTTAAATAGTGTTCTTTTCTTTCTAAAGTAAATGTAAATTTTATATTATATAATATATTATATCTTAAAATGAAACCTCAGTGTAGAATGTATTTATGAAGCGATAAATGAGGGAAAACAGAACTCATCTACACTGCCTGAAAAATAATTTAATTAGAATTAAATTTACAGACACGAACAAATTCCTTATCTGATGTAGCTAAACGCACTCATCGACAACAAAGCATATTTATGAAGTACCTAATTTTACTCATCAGCTTTTAATATAAATGTTGTCCTTACATGCAAAGATTATTTTTTAGATTGCTTTATCAAACTTAGTACTTTTAAAAGATTAATATGGCATTGGGGGAGTGTTTAAATAGAAAATTAAAAACTGAAAAAAATTATATGGAAAATGGGATACCTTTATTAAACTAAGCAACAAAATACACCTAAATTTTAACCACCGAAAGCAGTGAGGCATCTTCCAGTTACCTCATATTTAATGCTGTCCTGCATTCTCAAATGCTGCCCTTCTTACTTATTAAGGGTGGAAATGCCAAGGAGCAAAGCTCACTGCACCACTGAAGTGTTCCTCCTGTAGTTAATGGGGCAAAAGTCTATTTTCACAGTTCAAGATCAAAGCTAAGCTATTACGATTGTCTCACAGACAGGGGAACTACAACATGATAGCATGTCCGTGTAAATGGCAGGGTTGCCAATTTAATGATTTAATGAATGACCCAGTCAGTGCAATTCTCTGATCAATGAGAGATAGCACCTCAAGCTGAATTCCATTACCTCACACATAATAACACTTAATTGCAACTTAACACAACTGAAAATTGATTAATGATGGAATGCTTCACTATGTGTATGATTTAAAATATATTGGGTTCTCTATTAATTCTAAAACGTACGGAGTGCATTGTAAAGGTAAATTAAACACTTGAAATGCCTTTTGTTTTTAAACCAGGGTCATGTGTAAGCATGTGCTGATATCCACCAATATAAGCGCACATTTTTGGCCTAATTTAGCCGTCTTTTTGTAAAGTCGTTTTTAAATGTTTCAAGTGTCTAAATTGAGTAAAAATTCCCACCAGATTTATACTTTCGTGTTTTCAGTAACGCAAATTTTTTTTTTGTGCTCAGTTCCACCGGTTATATCGTGTATTTTGTCCTGATTCAATAGCTTATCGTATTAGTTTTTTTGTATTTCTTTTTGTGGATTAGCTATTCAAGCTTGACACCGTAATCTGTATGTGAAATTACAGTAACATATGTGCAGCCTATCAATCCAGAGTCTGTGCACATGTATACATTTACACAATCTCACGAGCTCCTGTAGGATACACGTATTACTCCAAATTCACTAGATTTTCATAAATACTGCATTTTTGTTTAACTGCTCCAATAAACTATAAAGTTAGCAAAGAAATTCAATTTACTTTCGTGTTTGTGTTCTGTTAGGGAGAATGCTGCCTGGGTAAACAGTTTTTTGGGCAGTGTGTGAACTCGCAAGATTCTCAACTGCCAAGAAATAATGTTCCATGTAAAAAGGCAGCATAAGGACATTTCCTTGGCATTGCCTCTGGCATTGCCCATTGAGGCATTGCCTCTGGTATCTTCATCTAATGAGAGTTTTAAATGATCATTTAAATATGGATCTAAGCATCTAAATGTAAGCATCTATATTAATGACTGCTTAGTCCTGGGATCGAAACCTCAAACTTTCACTAGAGAGTCATGTGTGTTTCTTCAGCAAACATAGCCAAGAATCATCTTCTCTGACAGGAAGAAGCCATTTGTCTGACAAGCAGCCAGCTACATTTCATCTCCACTGTTTTAACATGAAAATTTTTACAGATGGAATGCCAAGGCCCTTTTTTTCAGTCCAGTGGCTGTCTTCCGCTGAAAGTTATAAAGTTTGATTTATCGTTCGAATCAATATAGAATCGTGGACAGCCAATCAGAATGAATGCTTCAAGATCCTGAAGTTTGTCAATTCTTATTAAGACAACTGATTGTCTAGAAATATTGTTTACCTGACAACAGACGGTGAATGCATTATTAATAATTTGTGTATTAACAGTTTTGGTATATCTGTTTTTTTTTTTTTTAATTAAGTATTCAGTATCACTGCCTATGAAGGCGATAGCTACAGTGGATATAAAGCTACATTTTGTGATGTAAAAAAAAAAAAAAACAACAACAATTAAGCCAAGATACTGTCAGAAATGTTTCCACCCTTAAAGTGAAAAACAATCAGTAACATTTGAGGAACCAAAACAAAATTACAATAGCCTGGTTCAGAATCACACTGAATCTCATGTTCAAAAATAATCATCATCAATGAAATTATTCAGATTAACCCCAAATGAAGCTCAGCTGTTTCTGCTGAATTTTGTTGACATCTCATCTAGGTTTCATCTGACTGCTGAAGCCATGGTCCTCAAAGAGCTTATAAAGCATGTACAGTATCTGACCAAGATATAGATCAGGAGAAGGTTACAACATAATTTCCAAGACATTAGATGTACCATGAAGGCCATCATCAACAAATGGAAAAAATGGGGCTTGGTTCAAAAAAGTCCCCAAAAGAACACCAGGCACCAAGCTGAAGCATGGCGGTGGTAGAATCATGCTTTGGCACTGTTTTTCTTCAGCCAAAACTGGGCTTTTATCAAGATGTAGGGAACTATGATTAGATACAAATACCAGTCAATTTTAGTGGAAAACATTAAGGCGTCTGGTAATAAGCTGAAGATGAAAAGGAATTTCACCTTTCAGAACGATAATGACCCTAAGCAAACATCCAAATCAACAAAGGAATGACCGAAACAAAAGAAGGTCGATGTTTTGAATGGCCTAGCCAGAGCACGGACCTGAATCCAGCTAAAAAACCGTCTCTGTGTTGTGGCCAGAGATGCCCTCACAATTTGATGGATCTAGAATGTTTTCAGGTCTCATTGGGTACGGAACATACTGCACTGTGCTGTTTTGGTATTGTTTATGTGCATGTCATGAATACAACTTATAATTCATTCTGTTAAACATTGCTATAACATGTAGTGCATTTTTATAAGTACCTATAACAGAATAAATGTCTTAAAAATACATTGTTATGAAAGTATTCATATTACATATGGCCTTCATATAAAAGTGTTACCATTTTTTAGGAGAGCCTGGTGCATAAGACTGTGAATTTGATTACTGATTTCCCCATAAGGAGAAGGTAGGGTAATAGAATCTGGAATGGGGTACTTAGATCACAGAAATGGGAAGTGACATTGGTTATTGGAGTAGAAGTCGACTTTTTTAAGTGCTCTGTGTGTGTGTGTGTGTGTGTGTGTCTAAGACAGGGTTGTGCGGCCTTGCTACTATACACAGCAGGATGTGCTATTCTTTCCATGCCCTTTGGATAGAGTCTTTGTTTGCCATTTACTCCATTAATCACAAGCAGCGACTGAAGTGAGGTTAACAATCAAATAAATATCCCAGACTGAATCACTATAGAACGGCAAAGAGTTTAGCAGAAGGCATGAGCTGAAAATCAAATCTGATACACCGTAGGGCAATCTTATGCAAATATCAACCTTACCATGAAAAGAAAAAGATGCCTTCTGCGATAGTCTTTAAAATTCAGAGTTTGTACAAAACATGGAATTTCCCGCAAAGGTCTGTTTGATGTCACATTCATTACACTGGTGAACTGCTGTCAACAAAGGCAATAGATTTGTCTGAAAGATATCTGTTCTCAAGAGACTAAATGACAGCATATGCAAATTGACTCAATGATTATAAGCTAGTGTCTGCTGTGATGCACTCTGAGGGCAAATGCCATATCCGTAACACTGAAATTGCCCTGTACTCTTGTATTTCAACCTAAATAGTAAGCTTCATATCATAGTCCCATATCTTCCTTCATAGATATACAAATATGGAGAAGAAATAATTTATTAATCCTTAATAACGTATTAGGGAAGGGAATTCGAGTGCCATGACAGCATCATCCGGCACAAATCAAGCTCAAAAATAGAATGAAATAATAACAGAATAAAATAAATGCAATATTACAGAATGGTTACACAATTATGCAAGTAGTATATAGTTACAGGAATAGTAAGGTACATAGAAAAAGCTATTGTCTGTAGTGCAATAGTTATATTCATAAAAAATAATGAAATAGATGCAAAATAGATAGAAATTCTACAAAATACAACAGAGTTAAACTGTGTGTTATATGTGATAGAAATACAACATTGTATTTCTATCACATATAACACGTAACGAATATAATAACTAACTCACTGATAAGTTTAATGTTTTTGAAGGCCAGATTAACTGTGCTGCCGCACCTCGTGCTTATGGCAGAAATAGGGGCACACAGAGCATGTCAGCAGGATATAGCAAAGAGCAGGCAGGTCATGCAGAGGAGACCGAAATGGCTCTGTGGGGTTCTTAGTCAGCCATCACTGAACATATTAATTATCTGAATTTCAATAACAGTAATGCAGCTCACAGATGGTAGCAGTGCTGTAGTGGAGTTGTATGCCGTATGAGCTCCTGTTACCCTACAGAACAACTTTTGGGTTTATAATGAAGGGCACTGCTGATCACCCAATGAATTCTGCTATTTTAGAGTATTTATCACAAGGCTATGAAGCCATTAGACAAGATTTTCATTTCCCCCATCATGGTTTGAAAACAATAATAAAGCATTGAAGCAGTAGTATTTTTTTAAACCAGGATTGTTCGTGCCAACTGGCCATGATATTGAATGAGAGAGTGAAAAATAATTCTAGTACCTATTAGCAACATAAATAAACCATCATGGTTGAGCCTTAGAACATGGGGTCTCCTCACAGGCAGAAGACTATTATACACTCAAAAAAACAGCCAGACAGGCAGTAGCCTTTGACTTGGTATCTTTACTGCTAATGTCTGCAAGGGCAATTTTGAATAAGTGGAATACCACAGCAAAATCAAATGTCTGAAAGAACTAGTAGGTGGACAAAGTATTCTACTCGTCCCTGACCCTGGCTCCAAAATCAAGTCACTTCATCTGATAGTAACAGAAATAATTCCTGACTTCTGATTCTTGACATATCATTCTAAGAAACATCTCACCTCGATAATCAAAAAAGTAACCAGTGTTAGTGTACAAATGGTAATCATTTGTAACCAGCAGATAAGACAATCCAGATGGCAAAAATTGAGTTTCATTTTTATGTATTTTTCCTTGAATGAGAGGGAGGGCTTGGTCTTTTACAAGCAGTTGAGTATTTCAGTTTCACTATGAGAAATACCACATGACATTAGCACATTCCCCCCCTCCACTCCCACAAACACCCCAACTATACTTAATATAAAGGCATACTTGATTAAATGGTACAGAAAAAGCTTGTGCTTTAATCAAGTTTTGCTTCAGCACCACCACCAATCAAAAACAGTCTCCGAGAAGGTCAGAAATAAAACACTTCAGTCTGATGCTGGCATAAATACACCACTGGGCTACAGCTTCCAAAGGAAAGTGCCAACTGTGCATGAAAAGATGCACATGATAAACAACAGACTGAGAGAATTCAATTAACAGGACACACAAAATAAAGCTTTGAAGGAAAACAGGAATTTCATCATGGCGAAGAATGATGAGCTTCACAGTGCACGTAAACTGAGTTAGTTTTCATGTCAGACTCACCATATTGTTGGAATCCATGTTCATGTTATTGTGTGTACCACATACACATCACTATTCATCTCCTGATGTTACACTGATTAGCTATTGCCTGGTTTAGCTGGCATAACAGTAGACAGTCCATTAACACCATCAAATGCAATTAAATCAATGACCTTAAATAGAAGATCAGTAAATTGAAGCGCTGCAAATTAGCCCTGTAAATGCAATTACGCAGTGTATCAGTACATCTCAGCATGGCTCATACCATGAAGCAAATCACATTGAAACAATCACAACGTGTTTTTGACAAATTTAACCACTAGCATATTTATTGTTTAAATGTTTTGTATCTTTATATTCCATAATCTTGGTTACTTTTTGATAGTTATCACTACTGTGCAGTTTATCTGTTTATTAAATGTACGTGTACACAAACTTGTATAACAAGTTATGTATTTGAATACATAATACCTGTACTCAGTACTACCTCAGCCCTGGGCTTCAGCAATACTTTCATAGATCCTGACTGCTCTCTAGTGGTGTAGATGAAAAGTGCATCCTGCAGCTGAAAAAGAGAACCAAGAAGGCAGGCGAGTGATATTTGGGAGAAATGTCCTTGGGAAGCAGACAAACTGTATGAATTATTTAAAAAATGTATTAAGAAATACTTTAAAGAAAAGTGAAACTACACAAAAATGTAATCCCACTAAAGGAAAACACAGACCTTGTTTATTAGTTAGTTGCACTATTTATTCAACTTAAAACACAAATGTTGCTCATAAACAGGAAATATGTTCAGAAGCAGAACTCATGTTGGGAGACAAACAAAACAAATATGTATAAACAATAATTCAATAATTATGGCAGTGACTTCAGCTCAAATATGTTTACCTTGAATACCATGTGGCATAATGAGTAAAACAGAATTCTCTCATGTGCAAGGAAATGTGCTTGTACAGCCACAAGAAAGCAGATAAGCATTCTGTTTAAGGTTACATGTATAGAAAATTATCATCTATCGCCCTCTGGTGGCAAGATAAAGTAAAGACTGCAAATATTCCCTAGCAGTTGAAGCCTTGTGCGATATGCAATCAAATTTCTCATCAGACAGAACACACAAAATAAGCTTTTTTCTATATGTTGTAAATAAAGAGCAAAGTCGAGTGAGGGAAAGATAAACAAGCAGCAGCAAAACCTATTTAAGAACCGCTCGTCTGTGAAAAGGAAGCGCTGCGTCAACTCAACGAAAAGAAGTGCTAAAACAGTCCTTTTTAAAAAAAAATTATAAAAAAACAAAACAAAAAAAAACAACCAACTTCAACAAAAGTTTCAAATGCGAGAAACAACATCGTAAAACACCGTTTTATAAGGAGAATGTTTGGCACAATCTGTAACAAGTGTCATTTAGATCCCAGTGAACCAGCTTCCTCTGCATTGGCTTTTTTCTTTACTTCACACCACACAGGCTACAAGAGACAGTGGACAAGAAAGAAGGCATAAAGGCACAGTGTAATAGGAGAAGTAAGGCCTTAATGGCACTCTAGAGATCCTCTGTTCCTCGACGTTCGCATGTCAGTGGATGCTCAGACTCAGCCAACTTGAGATGAGGGTGATGGGACAAAAAAGGAATTGATTTTTCACCAAGCACTGGAGCAGAACTGAAACCTCTTGGCTGGTTTGATCTAAAAATTTAAACTTCGAGGAAACATCAAGCTTTGCAGGCTAGTCATCTCAGGACAATGGAGCACACGCTGTTATATATTTGCAAACGTATATAATACCAGTATTTTAAGCTCACAGACATTCAATATATTTATAGAAATCTGTACAAAGTGCTACTCTCTGTGAGTCAAAAACATGTTGGACTTTCTCTGAAAAATCCCCATCAATAAATGAAACTTAAGTATAAGTAAAATGAATACAATTGTGGTTCGATCACAATTCACATGCAGAGCTGGTCGAACTAGACAGCCAATGAAGCGACTCCATGAAATTGAGAGATTATGTTCATAAATAAATAAGTTATACAATTCTCATCTTAAAACCCGACGCCTGGTAAATTATTATGTTTCCGCCTGGTGGCCAAGCTTCTGTGCAAATGTGTTTAATGTACTTAATTATGAAAGATTACATGTAAAAGTATTTATTTTTAATGCAGTAAATGGTTTTCATGGTGTACTGTGCTAAGTTCACAACTGTCAGGAAGTAGCACACCACGTGTTGCTTTCTGCCTCCTTCACCTGAATAGAAATATGTACATCTCCTTCCATAATGGAAAATACCAGCTTAACAAAAATATTCATGTACGACAGATGCTACCTTGTTCACCACATTATATACACACTGCGATTTGCAAGGAATAAACTATTTACAAATTATGCATCATTCATGCCTAGTATTTTACATCTTCAACATTTAGAGGAGGTGTGCCGTACAACTTAAATATGTATATTTTACATGCAAATTGTTAATTAGTTGTTAAATATGAAGAACCTTTTACCACATGCTTGCTTTTTTCTTTGAATGTATATTTTTACATTCAACCTGCTATTTGGTTGTTAGGATATGGAGTCCTCTGTATGTACTTTATGCATGTGTATTTTACATACAAACCATTTTTGCTGCTGTCAGGCTACAAACATCTTGATGACTTTCTGGATGATCTGACCACAGCCAGGGCATGGGGCATGGCACTTGTGTAGCTTTCGTGCGCAGGGAAAGCAGGTGAGCATGTGCGCCGTTTGACCATGAATGATGTTACCATCACGTGGGCGCACACGGCACAGCCTGCAGGGTTCCAGCATAACTTCACGCCCTTCTTGGCCCTCCTGGGAACTCTGAAGCACCCGGCGTGGGGCTTTGCCCTTGGCAGATGCATTTGAGGCAGGTAAATCACGAGATGCCCAATGTGAGGGCAGGATGACTGGGTCTGAAACGGTTCTTGGGCAGTCGGGTACATCAATGCCATCCTCCTCATCTTCGTTTTCATCTTTGGGGTCTGGGAGGTCGGGGACTGAGACAGAGTGCGCTAAGCGTGTACAGTCCTTGTACCAGTCCTTGCGCAGCGCCCAGCAACGCATGCAGTAGCGCTGTGTGGCCGAGTTAAACTTGCGGCACTCTAAGCATTGCCAGGCATCCTGTGGCAAACAGAGGAAGATTATAAAATGTTACAAATCAAAGTGTTTTTAAAAAACACTTACATCTGTCCCCTTTTAAAAGCTCTTCTGTACATTAAATGAGGCCGTTCATGATTCTGGTTGAGTAATGTTTTTTAAATCCTTTTTTTTTTTTTTTTTTTTTTTTAAATGTAAAACTCACTGCTCAACATACACTCACCATGCCCTTTATTAGGAACACCTGAGGAACACTATGAGAATGAATATTTTCACTTATACCTAATAATGTGACATGTCCCCTATAAAACATTTTCACAACGTTGTATTCATTCTTTAAGTTTACAGGTATCAATAAACAGTACCTGTGTGGAGATCTCCGTGTCTGTATCATCGCTGAGGCACTGCGAATCATCATCCAGCTCCTCCTGCATCTAAAAATAATAGGAATATAAAGACGCCATCTCAGTTTTATACCAAGACACCAATGCTAAAGAGAGGTGGTGCCTTTACAGTAGCAGCCTTTACCTCCTTGTCCTCTTTGCTGTCCCTCCCATGCTCCTCTTCCTCCTGAGGGGACTCAGAATCACTGCCCTGTTCAAGTGCCACCTCCTTCATCTCCACACTAACCTGCTCACTCTCTGCCTCATTCAGAAACCACAGGTCATCCGTGGTGTCTGACACTACAGCAGTGTCCTCCTCCTGTCCACAAGAGACCTGCTTCTCAATCAAGTTGCTGAACACACTCGGTGTGATAGAGTCCTATTACTAGGTTAACATGCAATAATGAAGAAAACATAATCAAGTAATATTTTACAGCATAAATGCTTCTCTTTAAATAAGGAATGTTTTTATATAAAGAACAATTATATAATCATTCAGGTTTTGCAAGATCTTCCCCAATCGTATAAAACATGAGTCCAAAGACATGTACCTTAATAAACTGTTGTGTTAAGCAGGCTGTCTTACTTGATTTGTGTGGATGTCTGTGGAGCCATTGCTCCTGCGTGTGTAATTACTGCGCAGGTTACCCAGAAACCACCAGGGCAGGCCAGACAGGTCCCATTCATCAAGACTCACGTCAAGCTTTGGCCGCTTACAGGCTGATCTGGGCATCCCATCTAATGAGTCTGTAAACAGAGAGACACAAACACACTTTCATTTGTATGTATAAATAAATTAGGCATATTTTAGAAACAGCTTGAGTTCTGTTAACCCCCCAGAAGCACCACCCACACAAAAATGTTCAGGTCTAGTTTATTTTGAAAAGTTAGTCTAGGAAAACTGCATAATTGTCTTAATTATGGCAAGTCTGACGTTCATATTTGGGTCTTTCCCAAACTGTTGCCACAACGGTGGAAAAACACAGTTGTATTGAATGGCTTTTTATGGTGTAGCATTAAGATTTCCCTTCATTGGAACTACACCATAAAAAGCCATTCAACTACACCATAACAAGCCACGTCACCACAACATAGATTGAGACTTTGTTGTGGTGACGTGGCTTGTGTACTTCAGTAAACGTCAAGGATACATCACCAGGAGCTTAATATTCCCAGTAGGGCCACCCTTGGTGAACAGATTTGTGGGGAGAGGTCAGACAAATGAAACTAATAAAAAGTACAAAAAACGTAAATGTACCCATGATGGATTACAGTTACAAGAACTCTCATCTGGAGCCAGGCCTAGCAGTAGTGTCACTAGGCAACCCAGTCAGGCTCAGCACAAAATAGAAATGGAGCCATCTAGTGGGCTCACCACCTGCAATATGAAGGACGGGGTCAGGTGCAATGCCAGTCTTGCAGCAGTGTGACAGACAGTCTTAGATGGACTAGACCCTTGTAATAGAAACTGGCTTTGAAATTTTGGAATGTCACTTTCCTGGTAGGGAAAAAGCCTGTGTTAGTGTTCAAGATGACAAGTATAGAAAAAAGACTGCTTCCACGAGGAAGGAAAATCTGACTCATTTGGACATATGCACCAAGTAGTAGTTTAGGGCATTGAGTTTTCTTGGAGAAAGGGGAACATATACTCAAGAGGGAAGCTCCTATATAGTGCTTATATTAAACTTTTTTGAATATTCAGGTAGAGAGATACAGAGCTGGTACAGAGCACCAGCCTGATTTACCTGGTAAACCCAGGAGAGGCTTTTGTGAATGGACCATGTTCAAATCCTCAATCATAGAGGCAAGTACAAGAATCTGTGGCAGTAACCCTAAGAGATGCTGGTGGACAACAATGGAACAGAAGCAAAAGTAGGAGAGCCATAGGAGAGCCAGAAGGACTGTCGCAAAAGAAGTTGCAAAAGCAAAGGTCACGATGGGAAGTGTTTGGGGACTCCATGGAAAAGAGATTTTTGAATTGCCCCAGAGGTCCTCTGGCAAACGGTTTCAGTGTCTGCCAAGCTAAGTGTTGGTGAAAGTTTACCTATATTGGGGATATTGTTAAGCAATGGCAGGAGCACTTTGATGAACTCCTTAAGCTAACGAACATGCCCTCCATTCAAGGAGGCCACGTCAGAAATCTCTGGTATCTTCTGAAGTCCATCTCTGTGGCAAGGTTACTATGGCCATTAAAAACCTGTAGTGGCAAAACTGCCGGGGTGAATAAGATTTGGCTGGAGATTTTGAAGGCAGAATACAAATTAGGGGTGAACTGTCAAACTGGGATGATAAAAATAGGGACCAACAAGGAGGACCAGGGAATGTGTTCTAATTAAAGGGGAATCACATTCCTCCACCTCCCAGGAGGCTAGCATAGCTTTTAGGGGTTGTACGTGTATGCAGGCTATGTATGTTTTGTGGAGTTTACATTTTTTCCTCAACTGCTTCGTCTCATTTTTAACATCCTCAAACCTCTTGGTGTATTTGTCAACAGCTTATATGGGAGATCACACCACCATAGTTCACCTGCAAAAGGTTATAACTCACCCAAACATTTAACTTGTGCTTCAAAGTGTAGTAATTGGGTCACTAAGTTTCCATATGCCACCAAAATGAAAAGTTCTCGTCATTGTGTAAGCAATAGTGGTGAAAATATTAAGATGTTTCGTCACTATGGCAGTGGATCCTGGAAGTGTTCCTAACATCTAATATCTTCTTTTACTTTTTCATTGACACTGAATGCTTACTGTACCAGAATGTCACTTTTCCATAGCTGACTAAATGCTACTGTGTGTCTAATTGAATACTATTCAGATGCAGAATTGTTTTTAGTGCAATGACGTAAACTGAAAAATTACATACCACAGAGTGCAAAAATGCATCAATACAAAAAAAAAATCATGGGCTGTAGAAATAAAAAATAATGCACTGTACAATAACAGTCACACTATAGTACTATCCATCTCACTAAATATTCTATCGCTCCGGTCTGTCTGTCTACAGATTTCAATCAAATTCAGACTTGATATTTCCCCTCGTGATGCATTGGTATGTCACATCCGTCCCCTGCAAAACAGTATCTACTGAAGCAAACAATGACCGTCGGTTTGATGTGAATGATCATAGACTTTCCATCTCCATGCAGAAAAGAATTCTTCAACTGGATTCAGGAATGGGGAGTATGGTGGAGGGAATTCCATTAGCATCATTTAGTGGACAGCACACCATTCCTGATGACTTCTGTGACTTTTACATTATTCTACATTATTACAAAGTTTGGAAAGTCATGTCTTGCCAAACGTCTCTCATGGACAAGACATGATTTGTAGAGAATGTCTGGAGATGCTGGGTGTTGTATGGTCCAATACTGGGAATGTGTGTATTAACACCATTCTCAGATATTTATATTTTATTTATATCACACATCATTATATTTCCCCCACATTGGCCTTGTACATCTACTATGGCTCAATGGCCTAGGATTGAAAAATAAATTTAGTCCATTTTGGAATAAAGCTGTAACATAACAAAATGTGGAAAAAGTGATGCGCCGTGAATACTTTCCGGATGCACTGTATATGCCTGACAGACTTTGATCATTGTTTGGATTATTGTACATGTGGTGACTAACACAACGAAAGAATTCACTTATGTTTTGGAGAGTACGCCTGTTTCGCTGAGAAGCAACGCATCAGTTTTGATAAGCAAGCAAACGTGGTAATTTTGCAACTTGTGAACAATTGTACTTGCTCGCATAGATGTGCTAAAACATGCAAAATTTGCATAGAAGAATGAGAAAATGAAATATGTTTTTAATAAGTGAGCAGTGGTGTAGAGATTTGAACATTTTCGAAAATATTATTTATCATTTGAGAATTGGGCCAAAGCAATTATGAAAAACTGTAAGTATCTTGGGTTCTTATTCTTGTGATGAAAAGAGACAGTCAAACAGCTTGGGAGAGCAGAAGCAGTACAGTCACAGTACCAGTCTACAGAGGTGAAACTAGTGCTCAGTATGAGGAGGAAGCTCTCTGTTTACTGGTCAACATCTCCACCCTAACCTATGGTCATGAGCTATGGGTACTGACCTCTGCTCCATGTAAGTGCGAGGAGCCAGTATAGGTAGATTACAGGAATGTTCACTGGTAGTCTCTTTTATTAAAACAAAACAAAACAAAAAAAAAACCATAAATACATGCATACCATCATCATCGCGTGGTCTTCGCTGAGAGGAATTCTGCATGGCACAGGCACTTGCATCACTGAAGGATGTTCCAGAACTACACATCTTGCTGGACACCTACATGGTGAAGGAATAGCAGTATTATTTCCAAACGCTATGATGTGATAACAGGCAGAATAGCAGCTCCTCCACAGCAGGGCCCTTGTTTATGTGGCTGCAAGAGCCACACACAACACACAAAGGGACAGAGGGAAAGGAAAAGGATCTATGCTTGTGGGTTTCAAAACGACATTAAAAAAACCCTCAGAAAATCAATATAGCTTTACTCTTAAAATTGATGTTTGTATGAGGAGAAAAAAAAAAAGAAGAAGAAATTAAAAGCAAATAAAGAGAATGAAATGATTGTCGAGCTAATCTTAAGATGTTAAAAATATGTATTGTTAATCCTGAATCAAAAGCAGGATATAAATAAATATATTCAAAGGTGCAATTCAAAGGTGGCCATACCTTTCAATACCAAATGTTAAGAAGTTGCTCTGCCTATTTAAAATGTATTACCCATCCCCTCCCAAAAGGTGTAGCCACCGCAAGCAAATGATAAAATAAAAAATAAAAAAAGAACAAACTGCCAGGCTCTTCACACCAAACTCTCTTTCATAACCCAAATCAGATTCTCCTGTGTGTAAACCCGTGACAAACTGTCTAATAAGTATTAATGCTTGAAGGGTGTAGGATAGAGGGGTGGAGGGTGGAGAAGGCCAGTGTGTGGAACAAACAGAGCTGCTATTATGCCAGAATAAGCGGCGGAGCAGAGAAGAAAACTCTGAGTGACAAACAGAGACGGGGACTCTGTTTCCCCATTAGCCATGCCCACGCTGGTGGCTTTTTCCCCCCAATCTAAAACCACCAGGCGAAGCTGGCCTTGGGGATGTACAGAGACGGTGCCACTCTGTACACACATGACTGTTGGAGGCAGCTGCTCCTCCAGCCCTCTCATGGCAAACTGCATTTCATCTTACCAGCTAACTATAAGAACTCAGCAAAACTGTCTTTGGACTAAAACTTTAAAGATTTAGGCATCTAAGTAAATCTTTAAAACCACATCAAATTTAGCAGGAGACATTCTTCTGTAAATAATTGACCTTATTAATAATAATCTTAATGGGGATTAGTATAAATAAATAGTACAAAAGCAGAAACAACTGTTAAAAGCCCTATGTAAGCTGGATTAGTTTTACCTGGGGAGGTAATATTAAGTGATGGAGATCTAGGATTGTAATCCAATACAAACAGGCAATGCCTGTAGTTTCTAAAAGACTGAAAAGTAATTATTCCCGGGCAAATGCCCGTAATTCACCACACATAGAGCTTCCTCAGTAACAGGAACCCTGTTCGGATGGACCTCACTGTAATGTAATAACTAAACCAGACACGTACATTCAGGTTATGGCTCATTAATCTGATCAAATTACACAGACATTTTCCTGAACTGGCCAAATCCCTTACAGACTACATAACTGAACCTCCTTTGGTAAAACTAATCCATCAACAGTAATGCTATAGTCTGTAGTTTTGAATAAATCTGAATCCTGAGAAAGCTATGTTCATTGCTGCCAAAGGCACATGCATTTTCTAAAGAACATTCCTAAGCACTGATATTTCGGTCAACAGGGCGCCAAACTCCACAATCATGAATGGAATACATGATATCCGACCATATGAAAACTGTTGCCATGAAAGGGGCAGATGAGCAACGCTTCTCCTGTGCACCATGCTGTCGCTTTACCTGACCAGGATCTTCAAATGGAGACTGATTAGAATCCTTGCCGACTGAAACATTCTTTGCCGCGTCTGCATTTCAAATGAGACATAGTAACATACAAAAAAAAAAAAAAAAAAAGAAAAAAAAAAAACCCTGGCCTTTATTTCCCAAGCACACACCATTCATTCTTACGACTGAGAGAAACATCATGCCATTAACCAGATTTCTGAGTGTATAGAAGAATACGTAATGGCACAAAAGCAGACCTTTAAACCCATATCTAACACAATGTTATAAACAGAATATGTGCCATGTGCATACTCCCTCTCCCTACCCCACACACACACACCACACACTGTACAGCAAAGTAGAAAATAAAATAGATCTAAGTTCACAGGGCAGTGTAAAACACATGTCACAGAAAAATATGGTTTCATTTTTAAGATGTTTATTTCACTAAATATCTTCAAATAAACAATGTGCTGACTAACAGGTGAAGGCAACATACCCGAGCCATTCAAAATGAGCAAGTTCCTCTTCAGCATCTCGTAGACAGGGCTGTGAAACATAAAATGAACTATTAATGAAGAAACCACTGGACTATTTATAAGCCATTGTATTATTTTATACCACAGACTGTTAGTATGAATGCTCGCTTCAAATTGGTTAGAAGAGGATAATTATTTTCTATAACAGCAGCACTGACAGAAGAGGCAGCTTACAGAGACTTTTGTGGTGGGCCCTTCATATAAACATGATTGTTAAAAAAAAATTGTAATTATTGATATAGTCAAATTTCCTAAGAGGAGATGTTTATTTTGCATTTTTTGAAAGTCCAGTGTACATGCTTTGTAACAGACAAAGGTAAAACTGGTGTAATTCATTTTTACAACAAGGGCTTTCTGGTTTCTTTGCAATATGACATGGAGCATTTTTTGTTTTGTTTTATAACTTCATAAGAAGAAGAAAAAAAAGAGGATAAAAATTTAAGGTTTACAGGACATTCAACTACCTGAAACATAACTATAAACAAATAAAAGAGAAGTATGAAATTGTGTTAGTGTTGGCAAAATGCGGTGGTGTAAAGGAATAAAACAGTTCAGGATGAGCCATTAATGGAAATAATCAACTATCATGTATTTCCTATAATGCTAGATCATGTTTTATTTCTTAATGATTGTCTTGGTTTGAGGTTATGCTAGTCGTCATTAGCTTACAGAAGGTATTAACTCACCTGGGGCTTTTAACAGAAAAGCTTTCCACTTCCAGCAGCTCCCCAAGAGGATCATCTTGACAATGGACTATGTGCTGCCTCTGTTTGTCATACAACTCCTTCACAATGATGTATTGGCCAAGGTAGTGCATTACCTGAAATTAGAAAGTAGTGGAATACATCTATGAAGATTTACTGTCCCTCTCATGACTGGCTAATCATCAAGACTATAGACCAATCTGTTCCTTTCACTTACACAGGGCAGACAAATCATAGCAAGAATTACCACAAACTATGGAAATACTATATCAGAGTATTAAAACCCCAGGAAGGGCAACTTTCCCTGGCTAGCACTTCAGCTACGAGTTATGTCTTGGACACGAGATCACTAATAGTATACGAACATCTGACCATCACACCCATACATAGGCCTTCCCCAAATTGTTGCCACAAAGTTGGAAGCACATAATTATATTGTATGTCTTTATATGATGTAGCATCAAAATTTCGGTCGGTCTAGTGATGTTTCCATCACTCTATAGGAGTGTCTTCTGAATGCATGTGAAATGAAACTGGAATGACGTGATGGGCTCAGTATAACATCTACATATTCTGTCAGGTCACCTTAGAAATGCTTACCTGGGGAAAAAACACCTACAGCTAATATCCTCTGACCCTTTCTAGCAGTTTCT
Source organism: Notoglanidium macrostoma (assembly GCA_030068235.1). NCBI lineage: Eukaryota > Metazoa > Chordata > Actinopteri > Siluriformes > Auchenoglanididae > Notoglanidium > Notoglanidium macrostoma. The sequence continues at coordinate 11,664,191 of JAQQZR010000016.1, read as the reverse complement.
AATCACAGAACTGATGTCGGCTGCATATTTTTGGTGAGCCCGGACCTCATTCTTTAAGCCAGCAGAGATAATACAGTGTGTAGAAATCCCAGCAATGCCGTCATGCCTCCCACACCACATCACCGGGTCATTGCTGAGAATGGACCGTGATATTCCTTTTTCAACGAGTGATGCATAGCAGGCATACATAACCAATAACACCGGTGTATCTCACAATGTTAGGCTGACATCATGCAGTACCAACCTCTTTCAGAGTGAAAACCTCCTCCTGAGCTCCAGCTACCCGAAGAATCTGCAGGAGGGGGGCCTTGGGCTGGACCTGCATTACCAAGAATTATTCAGCACGAAGATTATCCATGTATAAGCTTTTTGCTTGCTGAAATATAACAATTTGTCTAGGTTACCTGGCTTCCCTCCCCGGGCAGAGCTCTACATGCTGGGCTTGAAGCCGAGTGCAGGGCTGATGACATGGGGTTCATACTTAGCACGCTGTAAAGACATGATCATGATGTTCATATCATCATCATATTCCTAACAATGCTTATTTTGTCCCTGGAAAAGCACAAAACGACCATAAGCCTCTGTTTCATTGGAAGCGGTATAGCTCTCTATACAACTCTCTAGCCTATACGCGTTCAATTAGCTAAGCGTTCATAGAAGCGGATTATTCACCTGTCACTAAAGCTAGCTATTAGCTTCACTCCTGAAATTAATAGTTATCCCAGATACAGTTACAGCTGCCGAATTAATAATGAAAATAAACACTCTTGTTATGGTCAGAGTGCATTAGCCCCTTAAAATAATGTTTTAATATAGCTAACGAACACGCTAACAAAGCTATCGTTAGCAAACCTTCTATGGGAACAATACTAGCTAGCAACAAACCCTGCTAGTTAGCGCGCTAACCATATCTGCAGCTTTAAGCATATACAAACATTAAAAACGCCGACGAAGTAGAAATTCTTACCTCAAAATGACTAAAGGATTACATTGTTGGCCCTTTTCAAAAACAAGTCCGCGTGTCTTATCAACTGCACAATAATGTTTTTGTATGATGCTTCAGGCTAACAGGCGGAGGAGGTTTAGCCGCCTACAACTGACGTGTCGGAGACGTGTGATGACGTGGTAATGACGTGTGGGAGTCGATTACAGAAAAATCGTTCGAGTTCAAAAAAAGCTTGAAACTCCCGCCTTTTCAAAATAAGATTATCTGAAGGCACTGCTTGTCCGGAAAATGGGCTCGCATAAGCAGATATATTCTTCATAGTAAACTTGAAGTGATATGTAGCATGTTTCTTTTATTTCCCCTCTGAGTTTCATGTTAAATACTCCGTGATGTATGGCTGGCTTTTAGACCATCGCTGTGGCAGCAGTCACGTTCTGGACATTTTATATTTGTATTTATTTACCGGAAGTGGGTTTTATGTGTCTGAACCAGGGGCTTAGTGTGTGGACAACATGTTCTACTTATCAATCAACATACACTCCTGTCCTGACCTGTGATCAAGCCCTGGGTAGTGAAACTTAAAGAGTATTGAGTACAGAAAGCAGGAATGAGCTTCTCCATAGGGCGAATTTCTGTGAGAGTGAGAGTGAGTGAGTGAGTGAGTGAGTGAGAGAGAGAGAGAGAGAGAGAGAGAGTGAGTGAGTGAGAGAGAGAGTGAGTGAGTGAGAGAGTGAGTGAGTGAGAGAGAGTGAGTGAGAGAGAGAGAGAGTGAGAGAGAGAGAGTGAGTGAGTGACTGAGAGAGTGAGTGAGAGAGAGAGTGAGTGAGTGAGAGAGTGAGAGTGAGTGAGTGAGAGAGAGAGAACCTCAGAGTAGATCTACTACTCCTCTGAATTGAGAGAAGGCACAGGATTTGGTTTCCATGCACGCCCCTGTCCTGCTCCTGCTCAATCCTTAGCTTCATTAATTAGCTGTGTGGAGTTTCTGTTCATGTTCTCCTCCAGGTTCTCTGGTTTCATCCTACCTACCAAAAACATGTCACTAGGTGCATAGGTTAAGACAAATTGCCCGTATTTGTGAATGTGTATGTGCATGGTGTCTATCCAGGGTGTAGTCCCACTTCACATTTAGTGTTCCTGGAAGACGGCGAGACAGTCCGAGTCAACAGCAATGGTAATAAATTGTTGAAATTTTGATAGAGTGGTGATTACTATTTATTACTTCTGATTTCATACAGTGCTAAGAATTATATTATTCTACCAAGATCCCCAGGTTGTATTTACTGACATCAGAGTAATCTAAAATACTGCAAAAAGCCTGCCTGAATTTTTTTATTTTATTTTATTTTATTTTATTTTTTTACAATCTCTAAACAATAGCCCCCCCCCCCCTTTTTAACCCATGCAGCCTCTAAAAAAGGGCATGCTAAGAAGGAGGCCTTTTAATCTATGGCAGGATAGACAACATTTTGGATGTCTACCCAACAGGATAGATATCCTCTTTGGCTTCTGGCCTTTTTTTTTTTTTTTTTTTTTTTTTTTTTAAAAATATGACTATTGCAAAAAAGCTTGTCTAGTTACATGCAACAATGACTATTATGTGAACAAGAACCAGTAAATATGGACAGCAAAAAATAAAAAAGCAAACATTTCTGGTTGCTTGTTTTTAGCTCAAAAAGCCATTATGTCAGGATGCTGCCAATTTGACCCTGATCAGCAAAGCAATTCGCACCTCCCAAAAAACCAGGTAAATTAGCCCACACTGTAACTAGTCCATTACAGCAAGCTTATTGTACTTGTTAATTTACTGATTGCTGTATTTAGCACTTCTGGTATAAATAATGATATGGTGTTGAAAATGTTATTGTATATTTACAGTACACCTGTAATTATTTTCTCCATATAGGTGTGTGTGTATACTTACTGTATTCAAGCTATTATTCTAGTATAGGATAACATAGCTACAGCTTTGTGTAAATGTTATTGTCCTAATATTTTACAATTTTATTTCTGAACAGTCTGTAAGTAATAAATCTAATCAATAGAAATGTAAAAGTTCAAATTTTATTTCAGTTAAAATTCACTATCAAGTTTATATTTCCCATTTTTTTCCAATTTTAAATGTATGTAACAATATTGTACAACCGCAGCATTGTTGAATTCTGATTAGTCAGAAGGTGTTGACTGATTTCAATATAACGGAATATCAATGTAAATGATGCAGAACGTTAGCACATGGCTTCATCAGACTACTGTAATGCGCTCTTCCTTGGTTTTCCTGCTAAGCATCTCAAAGCACTGTCGCCTCACAGCAAGAAGGTTCTGGATTCAAACCTGCTGGCTGACTACGGCCATGCTGTGTGGAGATTGCATGTTCTCCCAGTGCCTTTGTGGGTTTCCTGGGTGCTCTGGTTTCCTCCCACAGTCCAAAGACATGCAGATTAGGTCAACTGGTTACGCTAAATTGGCCGTATGTGTTAATGTGAGGGTGAATGGCTGTTTGTTTCCGTATTAGTCCTGTGATAGATTGGCGAGCTGTCCAGGCTGTACCCTCCTCTCGCCTGAAGTTGGCTGGGCTTGGCCCCTGCTTCCCTGTGACCCTGATGGATGGATCTTCTGGAAGTTCTCCTTACTCTTTAGTTACTCCTGCTTATTTCTCCTATATTGTTTGGTTTGGTCTTGTCATGCCTATACATCCTTCATTTTCCTCCTGTTCTGCGGTCTCCGATTGAGAGATTTAATAACACGCTCGAGTCCGCGCAGCTGAAGCTGATTCATCATTTATGTCTCATTGATGAAGTTTCATGAATTAGACATCTGTATTCATCATTAGGTCGGTTCAAATCTACACAAAGGAACCCCCCTCAAAAAACATTGCATATATGAATCAACAGTGAGAAAGTGTGAGATAGAGAGAAGCCCAATCAGTTTGGTTATTGTTTTAAAGTACTGGTAATACTCCAAAAAGCATAACATGGTGTGTTTTTAACATTGCATCATGCTTCCCACCACACAATTTTCAATACATCAGTACATACAGTATGTATTTACTTTGTGAATAGGGAAACGGCGACACCAAACAAAGACCTATTCCAAAACTTTATGGGCACTGTTAGTTTGTTACAGGTCGTCTTAGAGGGCCGTGGGATTGTCAGCATTTCGCTTTACAATTGATATGACAATTACTTGCTCAAAACAGAAAATCTTGGCTATTTCTGAGTTTATGCAGTGAGGTAACTAACTTGTCAAAGCAATTGTTGTGACATACCTATGCATAGTTCAAAGGAAAAAGGAAATCACCAGTCAGTCACCATTTCCTTGTTGAAGTGGAGTGTGCGCCTCACTACGTTCACCATCTTCCTGTTGTGCTGCAAGTGACCACTCATATGACATCACTGTTCTGTACTTCAGGTCCTGAGTGGAAGTGTATGTTGAAAACACGAGTGGAATAAAGGAGCTGGTTACACTGACACTTATTCAAAAAAGAATGAGGGGGAAAAAAAAAAGAAGTCTTAATGTATTTCAAATCCTAATGGCTTTATTTATTTATATATATTATATATATTTATATATAGTTGTATATAATAACTTTCACCTCAATTGCTCGGTTATCATTTTTTGTTTGTTCTGTTAATTTCAAACGACAGGACATAAAGAACAAGGCATTCCACATGATCATATATTACAAAAGAGTAAATAAAATTCGAAGGTGTGCACATCACACGCATACATACATACGTACATACATAATACACTTGCGTTTTTTGTTAGTATAAAGTAATGGGAAATGAGCATGGCTGCGTTCACCGAGACAGAAAAGAAAAAAGCGTAGACAGCGAGAGCGAGAGAGCGAGAGAGCGAGAGAGAGAGAGAGAGGAGAATCAGGATAAATAATTGATCACATTCAAAATCAACCAATCTGTTGCATAGTTGGAAGCAAACAGGACTGACATTTTGGCATGATAAGTTATATTTACAAAAAGGGAAAGTGTTGTGGCGAGGCGAGGGTTAATCTAATGCCAGATTTGTGTCAGCTGAAACACACACGGATAAAAGATGCTGTTTACAATCATCAATCACTTTGTCAAAGGTTTTCGGTGCACCTTGACTGACTGGTCTAACCAAAACAGACAATAAAACAAGTACTAAGATCTACCCAGATCTCAAAAGAAGCTCTTTCTCCCAATGTAGGTTTAATAAGGATGAAAATGACAAATGATGAGTCAAAATGACAAACTGCACCCTCTTTCTCCTGTTCCAATTACGATAGTGTTGTGAACTTCAAACTGAGCCGGCGTTCAGAATTTGTTAACTGGTAACCTGCCGTCACCTTTTAGCCCTTAAAGTGCCCTTAAAGTGCTATACTTTGTAGTAAGAACACAGATTCTATGTCATTTGGACAAAACTGGGCAGATGTAGCTGAAGTGTAAACACATGGACTGGGGCAAAAAGCATCAGCAAGTTTCCCATCTGGCACGATCATTAAAAACAATAAAACCTTATACATTTTATAGCGTTTGAAAAGATTCAGCATTATTCCTAAGGATGCTTTTTCAGGGCAACAATTTCAAAACCATAAGCCATCTCAGACAAGCGAACCTTTTCAGATAATTAACACAGTGGTACGTTTTGATTCGATGCCACTGAACGGCACTTTTGTGATCAAGAAGACAGCGTGCCTTAAAAAAAATTTAAACGGTCCATTTCATGCCACCTTGGAAACAAATGTAAACACGACCTCAGACTATTGAAAGTGGTAAGAAAAGCGTTAGAAGTAAACTAATCCTAGTCCAAAACATCAAGAATTAAATAGTACAGGCATATTCAGAATCCTGGAAAATGAGAAGTTTGTTGTTTTTTTGTTTTTTGTTTTTAAAAAAAAAAGCATGTTCCAGCACTTGGTAAAACCATAAATCTTAATGGCTATTTTTCCACCTTAAACATTTTGTGTACTTGGGTTTTCTGACTCTTAAAGTTGACTAATCAGATAGAAATATTTGCCCTATATACAAAATACAAAAAAAAGTTACTTATTTAAAGCTACTACTTAAAACATGGCTCTGATAGAATTTGGCTCTGATCAAAAAAAAAAAAAAAAAAAAAAAGTACAGAAGGAATAGAAACAGAGAAACAGACAGATCTGCGAACATGACGTTATTTGTAGGTGACCACAGCCAGTCACAGTAATTGCCGGTCACTGGAAACAGCATCAATCCAATAATTTTTGCTTTTTTCACATCAATCGTCCTCCAAATGCACAGAGCAGCACACATTCCCGAGCCATGTAAACCATTCTCTCATTCTGATGAAATGAAGTGATTTTCGATGCTTACCTTCATATTCAAACTCTCCACCTTTTATAGCGAAATCAAGTCTTGGTTTTTTTTTTTTTCTTTCTATTTTTTAATCTTTGATGGCTGGTGGGATGGAGAAAAGCCGCTTCTTTTACAACTGGGTGAAGTCAAAGCTGTAGAACATGAACGCTTAACTGCATGCCAGTAACGGAAATGACACAAGACCGAGATTTATAGAACGGAATGTGGAGTAAAAGTGATCATGCTCGGTTTCCCAGCTCACATGACCGGTGATTGTGGAGATCATTTATTCAGCAGCCTGTTTTATCCATTAACTTACAAGTGAAGTACAATCCAAGATTACGGATGAGCACATGTAGGATCGGAGTGGACAAGCTTCCAATCCTCAATCAATCATGCAATCTACTGACAGAGTGATCAGTGTCCATTTTCCCTCACGACAGCATCATGTCAGTGTGTGTTTCTTCTGCGCTGTTAATTAACGTGAAAGGGGTGTGTGTGTGTGTGTGTGTGTGTGTGTGTGTGCGGCGTTCACCGAGGGAGGACGAGTACAGGTTTTTCAGGGTCTCATTCCATTCTTAATCATGCAGAAACACTGAACACATATATTGAACAGTTAAAGAGTTTTCTTTTAAGCAACACAGGACACTAGAAATACCACTCACACCAGGTTGTACATATTGCTTTGAACCACCAATTTGTTTATAAGTCATGCATGCCACATAGATGATATTAGGTTTATACAAAAATAACACCAGTGCTTATTATCGTATTCATATGAATTAAAGTAAATTCTTTCTTTCTTTTTTTTTTTTTTTCAAACCTCTTCACAATCACTTTTAAATGCACTCAAATGCAGGATCTCGGTTGCCTAAGTTATGGAAAATAGGTGGTTTTGACTAATACCGGGTTAAAAATGCAATCTTTTATTTACAGCTGTGGTGTATCACTCCTAAAGCCCAAAACCCATAACAGGAGCTGTCGAGGACTCTCAGTAGCCTAGCCACACAGTTAGTTTAGCTACTGCATGCCATCTTATTTTTTTAAACAACAGACGTGTGCAATGACAAAGTGTCCTGCAGAGCCAAATCGGTTAATGTCGAACGTGAAACTGCTGTTGATTATCATCAGTGTATAGCAAAATGTCCAGGGATGATAAGATGATGACGCGATGAGGTGGATAAAAGGACGACGTCAGGTACACAGATGTTCGGTCAACACACCTTTAGGACAGATGTGTGGAAACAAAGTAGTGTCATTTCAACAACATAACATTTATGTAGGGATAAGTAATGATTGTACAAAACAACACTTTGGCAGAACTTTCTTAAAGCTTTGACTGCAGAACAAGCTTTTGTTAACACTACACGGAACGCAGAACATGGAGCGCTAGATGTTCATCAACTGAGCAGATTTATAGAAAGAAAAAAAAAATAATAATAATAAAAAAGGAAGTGTGTCCTTATGTCTGGGCACAACCCATGAAATAAAACAGCCTGTAATAGATTTGTATATTAAAAACATTATGAAAGAAAATAAATTATGCTGTAATACCATGCCAATGAACATAATGTGATTGTACATGATGAAAATAAGCATCGGTAACAATTTAATTAACAAAATATTCCTTTTAGAACTATCAACGTCAATGCAAATGTCCGTGGAACATTCACACTAGCCAGGATGTCGGACAGGCTTTTGTTTTCCCAATGAACCTACACTCAAAGCCATTTAAACTGAGCTGAGAGTTCTGCGAATCTCGCTGGATCGAACGTAAACACGTCAAGCTCTCGTGCTCTCCTTGGCCAAAGCATTTGCTAGCCTATTAAACGTGGCATAAGTAGGCTGCAAACTCTAGTGCCCGCTTTAGCGGACCAGCCACGTCACCCAACGCTCCAACCCTATACACCTTTAATTTATAAGATTTCCAAAATATTAAAAAGTACTTAATATAAAAATACAGAACAGTTGTAAAAAACAGAACAGAACATCAACGTTTATATGAAATTTACACATTTCGCTGTAGTAATACATCACCTGGGGGAAATAAGCAAAAACAAGCAAACGAAAAAACTATTTGCCAGTAGGGGGAAGTGCGGCTTTGTCTAAACCGTAGCGTTTGTTCGAGATGTATTAAAGTGGTCCGTCTTCTCTTCTTTAGGCAGTGACTGATTTTCAAACGCAAAGAAGGAAAGCAGAAATGGGATTATAAAAGAACAACCTAGAAAATATGGCTCTCAGCAAGTAGAAAAAGGATATTGAGGATCCTGTCTAACCTAGCTCGGTATGAAGTCAGGATCAGAAATATGGCAGTACTATGATTCGGGAATTAGAAGGACATGGCCCAACGCCAACAGGCCACTCACAGGGCTGGAACAGAGGCTTCGGGTTGCATTATGCATGCTGCATTTTATGCTGTTTAGTATTTGATTTAACCTTTGGCGGTGGAGCGCTGGAACTGCTCGGACCCTCCTAACGTCTTCTACAATATTGGGTAACGCGGAACTGCGGAAAGAAGACCTGAATCGAAGCTGGAAATCGACTCTAACTGCACAAACCCGTGCACACGCACACACACAATCATGAGTCATGTTAGACGCAAAGGTGGAAAAGTTCCATGGTGACGTCCTCTAACTCGAGTAAAGAAATGATTCTGATTCTGCTAAACCGGGGATTTTGATTACAATTAGGGTTTGGGGGTTGTTTTTTTTTGGTGATTTTTCAGACCGAGATGATGAGTTGCATTGCCCACTCGTCCCATCCTGGTGAAAACACACACGCTTTCTTTCACTCTGCTTTCGTTCAGCGTAGCAGCCTTAGGTCTGTGCATACGGGTCCCCAAACATGATTGAAGAAACAAAAGACAACCAAGGATGACCTTAACAAACGTCAATGTATTTTGAGAAAGAGAAAAAAAAAAAAAAAAAAAAAAAAAAAAAAAAAAAAAATGTAGTGTGTGGACTCCTTAACACATTGATAGACAGCAGTTTTGAAAAAAAAAAAAAAAAAAAAAAAAGGACAATGTTTTAAACTATGGACTACTTTTCAATGATGTACATCGCTTGTGTTTCAAATCACCATAAAATGCACTAAAGGAATAAAATCATGTTTGAACATAAAAGCACATTTCAAGTTGTAAATCTGAGAGGGTAAAAGTCGCTGAATTTGTGGAAAATAAAAGTCCTTGGAAACGAAACATGACATGTACAAACATAAAAAGGAGAAACAAGGATACAATGTCAGTGAAGGAAAGGCTGCAGCCTCCGATCTGCCCTCGTGTGGGCGAGTTAGACCGTGCCGTGCGTGCTGTCAGAGCGCCGACGCCACGCTGTCAGTCGAGGAGGAGCCGAGGGGGAGAACGGCTCCAACGGCTGCATGAAGGGTGAGGTGTTTTTCAGGGAGGGGCTTGCAGGAGGACAGGATTGGAATCGATGTCGGGAGGAAAAGATGGTCAGACGGAGGACTCGCGGCCATGGGCGGAGCTGTCCGGGGGTTCTCCGCCTCCACCTCCACTTTTCCTTGGGGAGGCGGAGGAGGAGGACGCGGAAGAGGAGGAAGGCAGCGGCTCGATCTCGGCGCTGCTCTCCTCTATCGTGGGCACGTGCTCCTCCTCCTCGACCCGCGGCATGAACTCAGGGTGGACCATGAAGTTGTGGATGGAGCTGTTGGAATCGAGGTACAGTGAGCTGCGGAAAGCGTTCACCACCTTAATCTGGGGTTTCAGAGAAACAAAGGCAGAGAGGAAGAAGGAGGATTAGAGAGATTTCACTAGACTGGTCTCTGTGTGTGTGTGTGTTTCAAGAAGAATGACATCATCTCAAAATTGGAGCTGCTTGTGAAATTATTAAAAGAAAAATAGAACGTAGCACAAGCATTAAACTGCAAAAAAAAACACAAACCCAACTGAATAAAGGACAACAGGCACGAACATCAAGCACATCACTGGCACTAAAAATACCACAAACACTAGACATGCTACACACAAACCCAATCACGTGCACACCGCACTGAAGAAACGTCTTCTTGTTACTCTTTTAGACGCGAGGCGGTGAGGAGAGAAATGGAAAAGAAAAGAAATTTTTTATTTTTATTTTTTTAAAGGAAGGAGATGAAGTAGTAGAGTGATGCACACACTCACTGTGCAATCTGGGCTGAATTTCCCAGAAACACTGCAGGTTCTCTGGGCATCAGCGGGAAGATTCTCCTTACCAGTTAGAGAGATCTTCACATTATGCTGCTCTTGAAAAACCCTGACGTTCTAGGCTGTTCCTCTTACACGGATTACGGAGTTAGCCAACAGTGCAATCCGGCTATTTTACATGATCCTGGATTTAGAGGTGTTTCATAGCAATAACGTGTGCAGCATGCAGCGACACGTGTGTCCAAAGCCAGCGGCGGAAATAAATAAATACTCAGATCATGACTTTTCTTCCCCCTAAACGTAGGATTGCATGATGTTAGTGGAGCCGAGAGTTCAGACGTTCTCGATGGAATGAGGTTATGGTAGGATTTGGTTCATTTGTCAACAGCAGATGTGCCAAAGATTTAATTGGATAACAGGTTATTGCTCAGTTCAAGTAGGTGGAGCTCAGAGATGTCAGCTAAGAACAGCCATCATAAATTCTTGAATTTGGTCCTACGATACACAATACATTTTGTTTGGGTCCTGGGGAGATTTATTTAAAAGGCCCGGCTCACCCTTCCCCGAAGTTTGAAAGCATGTGATCGCTACCTGCTAGTACTTTGTGCAGCAAAACCCACAAATTCACTGTTCGTGAAACCCATTTTCTCCATCTACGTGTCCTACGTGGGAGTTCTGAATACGTGAGATGGCCGAGGGCCCGTCCGAGTCCACCATATAAAAACAGAATGGATCTGCTGAAAGAACTGAAAATATACGCATGGTCATGACCGCTCATGGAATTACTGTAAGGCGTAAATTGCACTGAAATTTCTTCTAAATTCTTCTTAAGAGATCCATAGGTCACATTTTATTTGGACCAGACCTCAAATCAACTCACGACTGCAAACTGGACAGCATTAATAAACCTCAAGGTGCGTTCAAACAACAAGATTAACCTGCCCAGAATGAGGATTCTTATTCAAATCTGATCGACGTTTTTGAGCGGCGCTCGGTTCTGGTTAAAATGTTGTCCATGCGCTGTAAAAAAAAATTTGAGTGTGGTTTCCAATTGCACTGCTAGAAAAAGGGGCTCCTTTTTTACGTTGTGAATAGAGCATGCAGGTTACAATCCTATACGAGGCTTAAGATCTGGAAGTCTCTCTGCTGAAACACTGGCAGACACACAAGCATGAAACCACCATATGTCAGGGTAAGAACACACACACACTTTCTTTCTCTCTCTTTTCACACACACACACATTTTTGTCAGGTGCTTGCTGGAGTGTAGAAATGAGCGACCGGGGGAAAACAAAGATGAGCTCCAATGCTTCAATCTTTTGGCAGCAGAAAGCCGTTCCATTTTCCAATTTACAGTGCGCTTCCATTTTAACACACGTTGAGAACTCCTGAACCTGCCACTTTGTCTGATCAGCAGTGTTTTGTTCTGCCAAGTGCCTGCGTTTGTTCTCGAGGCTTTGCATTTCTTCATCACGCAGCTACTCGGGATGTGTTCGCAGGCCCTGATGTAGTAGGAAAGATATTTCCTCTTCAGAGCCAGGAAATATCCAGGAGACATTCTGCTGATCTTAAACATGTGCACTGACTCGATCACATCCTTAACGCCAGTGCTTGCCAGCGCTGCGCCTTGCTTGTGCCTGAAATGGGGCCATATTTTCGGGGTTTTCCCATGCTGCTGCTAAACCGGTCGACTCGCAAATCCTTGAAGAAATTGAGACGCTATAAATATTGATAACCTGCTTCGCTACGATGACGGTTTATATTCGCAAAATTGCATTTTCTCGTGTGGTCGGATCTCCTAGGAATCTCATAAGCTCCTCGATATCTCGGCCTCAGAGAAAAGTGGCCCTTCATCTCGACACGTCTGGCTTCCCTTCGGGTTCGAAGCGCTCATTAAAGTTTAACCCCGCTGAAATGAACCAGGGAGAAAAATGCTCAGGAAGACACGAAGGAGAAACACACAGGACAAAGGGATCTCCAAAAATGGGCAAACATCAATCATTTAACTACCCAGAACGGGAGACGTGCTTTTATATTTTTCCTCAGAGAAGAATTGTCACTCATAAATCATTTCTCGGCGGAAAGCCGGCAGACTGCTTTGATAAACACATAACGCAAATACAAGCTGACAGTTATCTCTGCTGAAAGCTAAAGGGGTGCCGTGGAAACGTTTCCGCCTAGGTAACCGAGATAAAGGGAGCAGAGGAGTCATGACTCGCACGTCCTCCTGCAACACGGGGTGGGAGGGATGAGAGGAGTGTGGAACGTGTCATGTCGGAGATCTGGAGAAAGGGGCACGAGGGTGGGGCTGGGAAAAAAGCCTAGAAGATGGATAGAGAAGGGAGGAAAAAAAAAGAGGGTGTGAAGTGTGAGAGGGCGAGAGAAAAAGAGAAGGGAGGGTGTGTGAGAAGAAATGGCAGGGGGATGTGTGAGAGATGTAGAGTCTGCTGTCTCATCAGCGGCAAGAAAGTGAGACACGAGAGAGAGAGAGAGAGAGCGCGCGAGCGAGAGAGAGGGGTGCAGATGCTCACCCTTCTCTCTCTCTCTCTCTCTCTGCTCTGTTGCTGGGCAGATGATGAACACGAGGCTCAGGACGTGGCGACCCGGCAGCTCGGAGGCGCCTTGTCCTCTCAGGATAACTCAAGGTCATGGGTCAATTATACTGCATTCCATCAGGCTTTTATCACTTCCCATTTCATCCCCACGCAGGAGGAGAGGGTGAAGGAGATGGCTTTGTTTTTTTTCGGGGCCGATACCGATTATTAGTGATCAAACAATCAATACAACTGATATTTGGGCCGATATTCAAATACCATAAATTTGATGTAGGAAAATTTACAAGATTTCAATTCTTACTCACGACTTGTATTAAATGAATATAAATGTTTAATATTTGGGAGGAAAAAAAAAAAAGAACAAAAACTGCAGAATGTATACCGATGACTGTGCTGCTTCTTCCTGCGTTTCCCACAAACACAGAAAAGCACGTTTGACTGGATTTACTCATCATGTGGTCTTACCAACCCAATAGCGCTGTGGGCAGGACATGGAGACTACAGATGTGTTGGATGTTTGTACTTGATACTTTATCCACATTTCAAGCAATCCAGTAACACTGTGGGCGGGGCATTGGGCCAGACTACAGAAGTGTATTATTATTATTTTTGCATTAGATCCACACATGCGTAACAAAATCAGCAAGGAAACAAGCACAAATGCCTGTTCTGATAATCGGTCGAGCCCTGTTCTGCGAGCGTCGCATTGTCATCCTTGCATGATAAATAATCTGCCAAGTAAAAACGTTCTACTGTATCTGTCACAATGCTGCAAAAAATGACATCTTGAATAAGGGCAAATTTGATTCAATTTTCAGTCATCTTTATATAACGCTCTTAACAACGGACAAACTCGCAAACTAGCTTATAGAAATCTGAATATAGATTTAAATTTGTTCGTGATGAGCAAGCCAGAGGCGATGGTAGCAAATAAAACTCCTGTGGAAGAAACCTTGACTCAAAAAGAAAGCCATCATCTTCTGGGTGTCAGCGGAACAGTGCCATTATGAGTCACTACTCATCCACAGCGGTGCGCTATACACTCCGACTGCTGTGCGTGCGCGCTGAACGCGACTTCAGCTCAAGCGTCAAGGTCATTTTTAGATCATTAGCATTTCAAGTTTAAGTCTATGGTATCAAAACGACATTATGCAAATTGAATCTAATATATCTTATAATGGGATTATTTCGAAATCTAATTATTTTAAGCCTGTTTTTACACATTTTCTTATTCGATTGACAGATAATTGTTTCTTTCTAGAACCAGATGCTTAAACTATAAATAAATAAAAAATTATCTGCCAAAAGAACGAGAGTATTTTAAGCTTGAAATTAGATTTAAACAAATACAGAAATAGGATTAGTAACTTTTGGTGCAAGATATATTAGTAAGGTGTACTGAAATCTTATACGCATAACTATATTCAAGATTTCACTTGTTGAGATGTCATTGTTTGTGGTGAAATGTGTGATGTGTGTAGTGCAGCAGGTGACGGGAAAAAGCAGAGTGCTCTACAGTTACATCATCAAGGTGTAAAAACATTTGTTTTCCTAAAGTCGTAAAGGAGTATTATTTTTTGTTTTCTTTGGCCGCTGGTTGAACCTATTTGGGGGGGAAAAAAAAAAACCCTGAAATTTCCTAGACAGGAAATGTGCTTGTTCTGGGCTCCTGGGCTTCTGCTTTGTCCACCAGCCTACAAGCCTTCCCTTTCAGCTCATGACACCAACTGTGTAGAGAAGCTTCCTTACACAAAACGGATAAAGAAGCTGGAAAGGTCATAAATCAATGCGTCAATACAAAAGATCGAGAGAAGCCCACATGCATGTACATACACATACACATGCACAAATGGAGATCTTCATGCACATAGTGTAGAGGCTTATTTTATTTATTTTAAATGCACTGGATGCTCAGCTATTAACCTTTGCGAGACCCCTTAATTAGATAACGCTTAGAATAACTCCCATCCCCTCGGGAATGGAGGATAATCTGCTCCTAACTTTCTTCATCAAAAAGGAGGAGAAAGTGAAAGAAGAAAAGCAGAAGCACAGCAAGTCAGCGTTCACATCCTTAACAGTATTGAACTTGTATAAAAGCAGGCTTTCATTCACTGGCTCCATCCATTTCATCGCACAAGGTATAATGCATGCAGATGGTGGCAGCGCCGTTCATATTCCCGTCAAGCACCGTGCGCTGGTATAACCAGAGGGCCAAATGCACAGAGTAATGGAATGAGAGAGAAGTAAGTAGACATTTTACATCATTATACATTCGTACTCTCATATTCTGGTTAAGAAAAAAAGCCCTTTCCTTGTTCTGAAAATGTCCACAGCCTGAATGGAAAATGACATTTGCACTTGATGGGATTCATCTGATCGGTACCGCTCGCACATTTGTCTAAATTTCAGGAGCAATCTCCTAAATCAAACAGCGAGTGGCTCTATAAAAACAAATTCTTTACAAGATCACATGCAGCTAGATTTCAGCTAACGACTGTCGTGCTAATCCCCCATTCCAACGCGTGTTAGCGCTTTTTCTTCTTGCTAGCCTTCACGTTTTCAGAGCTGCACTCCAAAATGCAACAACTTACCAAGAGAAAATATTTGGACTAAAGACAAAGCTAATTAGTATTTCCTATTATAAGCTTGTAAACTTGTAATAAACCGAACATAATGATATTTGTAGACACCATTTACTAATTTCAAGCTTTAAAAATGTCCATTTTATGACAAGTTTGCTCATTTTAAGGCAAGAAGCAAAATTATCTCCCAATAAAAAGAAAACATGTAAAGCTCGAAATGAGGAAAAAGTATCTAAAAACAGGCTGATTAATATTTTGTTGGTTTCCCACACTAGGGGCTGTGAGCCCAGGTGGGATTGCTTGATTTACAAATGAGCTTGCAATCTCGGTTTGCTTCTCTCATTTATTTTACTAATGAATACTACAAATGTTGCACTAACTATGAAGAAGCAAGTCACAATTCAATTAAGAGTCATTTTTAACTCCACCAAGGAGCTTATGTTCTCAGCGTGGTTTGTTTGTTTGACTTAGCAGGATTGCACAAAAACTACCCGGCTGATTTATATGAAACTTGGTGGCAGGGTGTAGCATGGCTCAAGGAAGAAGCCAGTACATTTTGGAGTGGACCTGACTCACGGGCTGGCTCGACGAATTCAGTTGCCCTTTCGCTAATGTCTGATCTCAACAATGCGATACATCCTAAAATCCAGTAGATGGTGGTAAAGTTCAATAGTGACAAAACAGCCAATGTAGAAATATGATGACACCATTGGAAATGTATCCAGAAGTGGTTGCGGTTGCAGATTTGCATATCATAAAAGAGTAGACTATTGTCCTTGCCTCCCTATAAAAGTGAGTGCCCTTTGTTGCCATCCGGACAAGCTGTACTGCACTAGCATACGAGTTCAGCAATAAAAATGAATTTCTCCATCTACTGTATCTACCTCTGCTAGTTCCTTGACAATCTCGAGAGAAAACGAATACAACGGTAAATGATGAGAAACCAAAATAAAGATTTAGGGTCAGAGCAAATTCATGATATCCATTCGGATTGCCTGGCAAAGAAAAAAAAAAAAAGTGCGGAATTGTGCTAGCTACTCTTTTTCTATAAACGTAGGAAATGTCAAACTTTTCACTGTGGGGTTCCTCAAGAACGTATATTAGGACCAGTAATGTTGAGCAACGAGATCAGATTAACGTTTTCCTCTACATCCTGCAAATTTGGTACTTATAATTTTGGAACGGTTTTACAGAGCCACTTTAAAATACAAATGTGAAACGAACTTCTTCACTGTGTTAATCAGGAGAATGATTAGCTGAAGTGTACTTTGGCGCAGAAATAACTGCATTCCAGCCAAGCATGGAATTCAGAAATGGGAAAGGAATTTGACAAGAATCCCTCCACCCAAACTTGAGTGCAAAATCTTTGGACAGAGCCAAATTCCACAGCTAAGCCTTCCTTCTAGAGTACCCCAGAAATCCAAACGCTCAACTCCGAGAGAGAGAGAGAGAGAGAGAGAGAGAGAGAGAGAGAGAGAGAGAGAGAGAGAGAGAGCGCGCATTTGGTGATCTGAGATATAGAGACAAGGACAGACAAGTTGGAAAGAAAGGTGAGAAAGAAGATGGTTATAGTGCTTTGGTTGCTCATGCAGAAGCAGTTTGGCTTGTGTGTTAAGAGCCACTCACTGCCTGCAGTAGAGGAGGAAGCAGGGGCAGGCAGCGCCGTGGCAGTGGAAGGGGAAAGCCCTACATGCGTGGGGCTAGAAACTGTTTTTGCGTCGTTGTGCTGGCTGACCACCGAAGGCTGGCGCCGCAGCGCACCGGGCACCGCCGTTTGGCCTGACTGGAAGGTATAAACCACGTCCATCTGCAAAGGAGAGGGAAAGGCCCGGATGAAGAAAAGAGAGGAAGAAGAGAGGGGGAAGGAAAGGAAGACAGAAAGACACCAAGATGCACAAAGCAATCAGTGGTTATAGCAGAAATATGTTATTGAAAAACAGACAATGAAAACCCCAATAACAATTAGGTTTAAAGCAGCTGAGGAAGAGGAGGGATGAAAGGAGACTTTTTTTTTTTTTTTTTTTAAGTGAATAAAACTTTTCGTTTTGAAAGAGAAATTCAGTTATTTAAGGACTAAGAAAAGGCTGAAGGCTCACACTGAAAAGGAAAAAAAGGGAAATAAGGACCATAAAGAGGTGACAAAAAAAAAAGTGGTTCTACAAGACAGGCATTGATGAGTTCGCTGTGAATCGTGTATGTGCCAATTAATTCCTCTATTGTGTACCACTAACCATGCATGACTGATAAAAAATAGAAATCCAGGAGGATTAGAAATTGTGTTGGTGGGACAGGGTAGGCGATAAGGAGCCAATTAGTAGAGCAGCAGTTTTTGCGGTCAAACGGGGAGACGGAGAAGGAACATTCAACCTTGTCTAGATCAGAGCTTGAAGGCAAAAAGGGAAGAGACAGTCTGGAATTCAAGGACAGGGAAGTGGATTTGGGACAAAATCCAGGGCAGGTGACACGCACGACAAAACTTCTCATTTGTCCCCTGATATCACCGTCTGCTCCAGTTAACCACAAATCAGTCATCACAGTGCATATTCATGTGCAGAACACAGGACATTCTTATGCACAGAGGTACAGCCTATATGACACGCAACAGTCAATCAGTACCTTTTACAGTCCGGTCTAAAAGCTAAAAATTTAGCTGAAAGCTAAAGTACATCAAAAATCAGCACTGAAACACAACAGAAAGATGATCAGTGTTAAGCTTTCCATTTTCAGAAGCGGAGAGAAAACCTAATGAAGCCCAACGGGAGAAACATGTTGCCAGTGGACATTCACATGGAACGTTCACTGGCGCTCAGTAGGAGGCATAACGCCTCTGCCTCGGTGTTCCATAAAGACTTCTCCATCAGGCCCAGTACGCCTTCATCCAATCCACACCCACAAAAAAAAAAAAAAAAAGGAAAGAAAACGGACAAAATCCTGGAAGATAAATCACTCTGTGCAAATGCATCAACCTGTTCATGCTGGGAATCCTTTGGTAGAAGCTGTAGAAGTCTCCATGTTGCACTAAATTCTCCAACAAAGGCTTTTTTATTAAAAGCAGCTTCGGGCAGGTCAAACCTGTGCCATCTACAGCGTCACACTCAGGATTTCGGTCTCTAGAGATTCAGTCTGTTTGGATTTCTACTAAGCTGTAGCTGAGTTTTATACCCATGAGGGAAGTTACCACCCAGAGTGTTTGTCCTTTTCCATGGAGCGCTGGGATGGGACACGCCACTGCTCAGCTCAGTCTTAAAGGAGTTTACAAGTTTGCGTGAATGGGCTCACGGCAGAAACAAATGCTGTCCTGTATTAACATTGATGCTGCCATTATTTCCTGTTAAACTTTTTATCATTCAGTCTTCTTGTTTAATCATTCCTGCCATTTACTTGATACCACAGTGCTGTTAAATTCTCCAATCGGAAGGCGAGTTCTGATTCTGGCTGTGAGGTTTCCAAAGCCTCAATGTTCCATTAGCCATTATGCTAATCATCTCGGAGATCACTGACTAGCCAAGCGGACTCTCTGTGGTAACTCAGCGCAACTTCTCTGAAGAGCTGCATTGCATTCCGGTCCAAGATTTGCCATCTCCACTACTTCTACGTCCATTTCTCATTCATTTGAGATTGATTTGACTTTTTGACTCTCGCTCTTGTTTTCAGGAGCTAGAGAAATGATAAACGATAGATTATGTTACAAATAAAAAAATGCAATGCCTTCATGTTCCTCGCTCCTGCAGCTCTGGTCATGGCTGGAAGAGAAGGCTACAGTGGCAAAGGGAGAGCATTGTGGGAGTACCTGAGTCTGGATGCGGTTCAACCCTCTGAACCAGAGGATCTGACCACGGCGCAGCTCCATCTCCGCGTGATCAATCTCGTCCACGTCCTCGATCTGCTCCTCCTTCTGCATCTCCTCCTTGGTGCTGCCGTGGCCAACCGTCGTCAGGAACTTGAGCCGGTGCGTGGGGATCGCGGAAATTAACTGAGGAGGAAGAAGAGAACTGGCAGATTAGCATTTCTATTAAAAAAAAAAAAATTATAAAAAGATCTGTAAAATTATTATATAAAACGCACGCATGCACGCACGCATGAAGGTTGCTTTTTAACACAGTAGCGTGCGTGAGCAATGAATGGGCAAAGTTTAGCCTAGTCATTCACTCAGTTTATTTCTCAAATTCAAGAATTCATGATATAAACACCAGTCTAAATATTTAGATCACTGCAACTGGACTTATATACAGATATAATTAATGTAATCTTCATTGAGTTAATAGACCCACACGTCACATTTTCAGCCTATTCATGAGAGACAAAGTGGAAGGTTATCACCCTGTTCAGGATAAAGACCTTCAAACTCAATGTTTCAACTCCAAGCATTTCATTATGATTCGTTCCTACTTTAAGGCAGAGTATCTACTTATTTCAGTTGTTATTTACTAGATTAGATTTTGAGCCGCTCAAAAGGTTACACACACTTTGTTTGGTCACATTGAATTTTAATTAACTTGAATAAAATGCTTGGGGTAGCCTTCCACAAGCTCCTCGTAATACATTGCCAGAATTCTTGCTCAATCCTCCGGACAGGCCTGATGTAAGTGTCAGGGTTTGTGAGCCTTTTTACACATTTTTTTTTTTTAGTCCACAAATGTTCTATAGGATTCGGGCCAGGGCTTTGTAATGACCCCTCCAATACTTTCACTTTGCTATCATGGCATTGTTACTTTGGAAGTATGTCCCAGTGGTGGCCACTTTCTGGCTGTCTTGAGGTGTTCAGTATTTCTAGTCAATCCTTCTTGCTCATGATGGCCTTTATTTTCTGACGTGCACCAGTCTCTTTTCCATTCAAACACACCCACAACATGATGCTACCACCCACATGCTTCTAAGTCAGGATGGCATTGTTCAGATTACAATCTTCAACCTTTTTCCTGTATACAACATGCTGATTATCTCCACAGCAAGGCGGTTCTCTCTTCCAAAGCATGGTGATCACCGCTCAACTGGATTAAACCAGGTCACATATATAACCTTCCATTTTATTGCCTTTACACATGTGACACAGGTAGGACAAACTAAGGACCATCAAACAGGTCAAAAAACCGTGGCTACAATTACAGCTGCATAATTTCTCCTATTCTGATACCGAGTTCTGTAGCTTCTTCTTTACAGAAGATAACTTCTGTAGTCTTTAAAGCTACACTATGTAAGATTGTGGGGAAAATTGAATATAGTATTCATAAGTATGTTTTCATTAGTACAAATACTTATAATTACAAACCGTTGCGTTGATGTAAGCGTACAATACGCTTTATAGCTATACAGGGTGCAGGTCTACATCTAATGGAGGCCGCCATGTTGCTACATTAGTCCAGAATGGACAAACCTCTAGAGCGCGCCTTCCGCATTTCTACAAGTGGCAGCGTGAAGCCAGAAAAAAGCCGAGGGAGAAAGGAAAGGAATCAGTGTTTGCTGGGTAATGTGTTCGAGGACCCAAACTTTGTAAATATGGAGGATCATAGTTCTTATTTAACACAAGTAACAGTAAGTGAGCATGAATGCTCTTCAAAGAAGCGAAAGCATGAAGCAAAATGAGGTGAAAAGTCGGGAGAAGCTGACGACAGAAAACACGAATAAACAGAACACTGTGTGGCTTTTCCTAGAGGGAAAGCGCTGATAAGGGACGAACGTTTTCAGAGTGATGCTGAAGTTGCCCATTTTGTCCTGGACAGGTAACTAGATTTAAATAATGTCAAAATATCGCCGCATGACACTCTTCCTATATTATTATTTGTAATCGTTCGTTAGCGGCGCTCACGTTTTCCCAGTAATGATTTATGTTACACTGCGAGAACACACGCACTACAGTAACACTGCTACAGGTAAAGCACAGAGCTGCTGTGTAAATACCACTTCCTGTTCTGTTGGTGTTCATATCAAACAGACCGATATAATAAAATTATTTTATAAATATGAACCTCTGTTACTTCTTATTACTCGTTCTGAAGGGTTTCCACGTCGTCATTTTCATTTTCATTTTCAGCAGCGGCTCGGTTAGCTCTGCTTCTGTGCCTGAGCTATCCTCTCTGTCTCTCTCCAACCTTGTAACGTAACGACCTGGTAAATCTGATAAAGGATGCGTCAAACAGAGGGAAAAAAAACTAAATGTATCCGGCTAATATTAGCAAAAAAATTATGCTACCACAATGCGGAACAAGTAGCAAAATATTGACTAGCAATAAAGTAACTTAAATGTAAGTTATAAGCTGCAGTTTAACAGCCCACGTAACTAAATACAATTTCTAAATATCTATTTAGAGTGAACACGTCAGTTTACTGGTTACTCCTTGTGCTGACAGACGATGACATCATTTTGTTAGCACTCGGATTGTACGCCGCGAGCACCTGATGGCCACCGTACCATCTAAACTGGAAAGGGAGGGGTGAGCGAGGGGGGGCATTCAGATGGCTGCAAATTTGCAACCTCACTGCTAGAAAGCAGAAATCCTACAGAATGTAGCTTAAAATTTCCAGGTCTTCCAGGACCCATGGAAACCTTAATGATGCGCTAACCTAACTAAGTGCACTACCTACATACATACTCAGATGAATTCAGGGTTGTGTGTGTGTGTGTGTGTGTGTGTGTGTGTCAGAGAGCGAGCGAGAGAGAGCGAGAGAGGGGAGACGCAGTGGGAGTACCATGCTCAGTTTCCATTCCTGTGTGATGGTGTGTAATTGTGGACTATAAACTTTTCATGTCTCATTATACTGCCATGCAGTGTGTCTTCTTTGGGATGTGCGATTTTTTTGGGGGCGGCAACAGTTCGCAGGCAGTGCTGTGCGATGTGCCATCACCTTATCCACCATCCACCCTCCTCTTCATGCCTTCTTCTCTCCCTCCCACAGACCTGGATTCACACGCAATTTCACTCTCCAAAACACACACACACACACACACACACACACTCCTATCAGGTGCGAGTTGCTGAACGTCACCCACGTCCGAGCACCGTGCCATGATGTTTTCATTACACCATCATGCTGAGAGCAGTACGGCGTCTCTCTCTCCTTCTCCCTCTCTCTCTGTCTCTCTCCCTGTCTCCCTCTCACCGTTCTTTCACACTTTGTCATGTGCAGATGGAGCCTTTCAATGCAAAAAAAAAAAAAAAAGCCACCACCTACGAGCTTTATTCAAACGAGCGGGGCTTTTTAGAATCCTGTTTGGAAGAGATGAAACAGTGCGCCGTGCGAATAAAAAGCGCTCCCGCCTATTAAAAATGATGGGAATTTGCAGTACCTGGCCCCAAAGCAGTTCGCCGACACCAATGAAAACACACCAGAGCCACTGATCCAGGGTGAGAGCTGTGCAGGAGAAAGGCTTCCCTCCGAGCTGCACGATAACTATCTGAGAAAGACAAACAAGCACAACGTGAGCACTAAACAAGTCTAGCTCTGATCAAATAAAATGACAAATAAAAAAAACAAAAAACAAAGCAGCACTGAACTGTCGACAACACTGAACAAACCGTCTGTCGCTATGAACGCTGTAAATTTATTTACGCTTCTTTACACTGGCATTATTCAGTTCTAGATTTGAACCACCTTATGGATCAGGCTTCATAAAGCTAGTTTGCCTAGCTTTGTCAGAAATCTTCCAAGATACTCAAACAGTGATGTATTATGCAGAATTTGCATTAAATGCTGGTTAAATAGCATTAATACATGTTTATTAATGATGCGGAACTACTAATGTGGAACAGCTACGAAATGAGTTAAATGTACTACAATTTGTTTACAAATCACACAAGGAGGTTATAAATCACTCTGCTAATTCCCAACTGCCCTTAAAACCCACTTTAATAATGGGTTTGTAAATGCACTAAAGTTTCCGTCTTGCCTGCAGGATGAAGGTTCCCAGGACGACGCTGCAGAAGATGGGGTTCCTGTGGATGCCCTCGAAGACGTTCCTCTCACCGTGGATCTTGCGTGCGTTAATCTCGTTGAACAGCTGCATCATGACGAAGACGTTGAAGATGATGGTGTAGTGTTCAGAAGGGGGTGCGTGGAGGGGGGCATTGCGACCGCTGTCGATGCTGAAGAACTTCTCTCCTATGAAAAAAGGGCATTTCATTTCAGTCAGTCAATCTTGTTTCATTTCTAAATGCATTCTAAAACACAATACACAGGTCGACATGTTTATACGGAAATAATTAGCTTAGCCGGCGTGTGCCACGCTCAAATCACAGACCGACATTACTAGCTCCGGTACAGTGCCGTTGAAATGATTTCAACAATCGCAAACGTATGGGAAAATGATCAGAGAGGTTAGCTCCTAAAAGCAAAAGAGCAAGAGCTTCTTTCTTCACTAAACACTTCCAGCGATGTTCAGTGTCGTACTAATACCAAATCCAAGACAGCAAATGCTGAACTCCAGTGCTGAACTCTGAAGGTCCAGAATGTGATGCGGCAACAAGTAATTGTGCTGACACACGGCACGGCAGAGATTTGGCTCAGCTAGTTAGCGATCTACCAGATGGCGAGTGCGATGGTGTTGACTGCAGCATTAGCATGAATGTTGAGGCGTTGGAACATTATCTGTTTCAGCAGAGTGTACAGATGAGGAGGTGAGCGAGCTAAAGGACTAATGGCTTGGCTGTAGCTGGCTTGGCTTTTTTTATTGTCATTTCAACCATATATATGTGGTACAGTGTATAGTGAAACGAGACAACGTTTCTCCAGGATCAAGGTGCTACATATAAGACAACACAGAAGTACAAAAGGTGCACATGTGCAACAAAAGACAACAAAGTGCATGTGTGCAAACATGGAAAAAACAATAAAGTGCAAAGTGTGCAAATACTGCAAACAGTGTAGACATAAGACAAGACAAAGAACACTGTCACGAGACAGTGTTTACATCACGAGACAAGACAGTGCAGCGCTAATCCAAATGTAATGTGCAAAATGGTAGAGGTAGAGGAGTGTACATTTGTGTGTGTGTGTGCGTGTGTTTGATCAGGAGTCTGATGGCTTGGGGGAAGAAACTATTACAGAGTCTGGCAGTGAGGGCCCGAATGCTTCGGTACCTCTTG
>JAQQZR010000016.1:11605199-11639475 GCA_030068235.1 Notoglanidium macrostoma | reverse complement strand
CAGCCCTGGGGGGCCCCAGTGCTCAGTATGGTGGTGCTGGAGATACTGTTCCCAATCCGGACTGACTGAGGTCTCTCGGTCAGGAAGTCCAGGATCCAGAGGGAAGTGTTCAGGCCCAGCAGGCTCAGCTTCCCAATCAGGTGCTGAGGAATAATCGTGTTGAATGCTGAACTGAAGTCCATGAACAGCATTCATACATAGGTGTCCTTATTGTCCAGATGTGTGAGGGCCAGATGTAGGGTGATGGCAATGGCATCATCTGTGGACCGGTTGGGGCGATTGGCGAACTTGCAGGGGGTCCAGTGAGGGCGGCAGCAGGGTCTTGATGTGCCTCATGACGAGGCTCTCGAAGCACTTCATCATGATGGGTGTGAGTGCGACAGGACGATAGTCATTGAGGCAGGACACTGAAGACCTCTTTGGCACAGGAACGATGGTGCTGGCTTTGAAGCACTTCGGGACGACAGCGGTGCTCAGGGAGATGTTGAAGTTGTCGGTGAGAACATCTGCCAGTTGGTCTGCACATTCTCTGAGCACTCTCCCAGGGACGTTGTCTGGTCCAGCAGCCTTCCGTGGGTTAACTCTGCGAAGAGTTTTCCTCACATCAGCAGTGGTCAGTCGCAGCACCTGATCGCTGTGAGAAGGGGTGGTCTTCCTCACCGTTACATCGTTCTGTGCGTCGAACCGTGCAAAGAAGTTGCTAAGTGCATCTGCTAGGGAGGCATCACTGTCACAAGCGGGTGAAGTTGTCCTGTAGTCAGTGATGGCCTGGATGCCCTGCCACATGCGCCGGGTGATGCCGCTGTCCTGAAAGTGGCTGTGGATTCTCTGGCCATGGGCGCGCTCTGCTGCTCTGATGGCCCGAGACAGTTTAGCCCTCGCTGTTCTTAGGGCCACCTTGTCACCTGCTCTGAAGGCGGAGTCACGGGTCCTCAGCAGCTCACGCACCTCTGAAGTCATCCACAGCTTCCGGTTTGAGCATGTAATGATGGTCTTGGAGGCAGTGACATCATCTACGCACTTGCTGATGTAGCTGGTCACTGATGTGCTCTCCTCTAAGTTTGTGTTGTCGCCTTCGGTTGCAGCCTCCCTGAACATATGCCAGTCAGTGTGCTCAAAACAATCCTGAAGAGCAGATATGGCTCCTGCTGGCCAGGTTCTCACCTGCTTCAGAACCGGTTTGGTGCGTCTGACGAGCGGTCCGTATGCTGGCATTAGCATAACAGAGATGTGGTCCGAGTAGCCGAGGTGGGGGGGCCGGGAATGTTTGTGTAAACAAGATCCAGCGCTTTTGTCCCTCTCGCTGCAAAGTCCACATACTGATGGAATTTCGGGAGCACTAATGTGCTGCTGGCACCCCCCACCGGCATCACTATCAGTGGGTAGACGAACAGCATTGTGGGAAATATAGGCAATCAAAGTGAAAATGGACCAAAAGCAAAGTTTTCACATTATAGGTCCACTATGTAGGATTCAGTGGATTCCAACCAACTGAATGCCCCTTCCTTACCACTCCCTTTCCAAGCATGCATTAGGATGTTCGGTGGCCATCACGTGCCTGTAGTGTATTTCAAATACTTACATTCACACTCCCTTGCTTTTTCCATGCTAAATTATAAGCATGAGCCACCATTTTTCCTTAAGCTTGTTAGCCAGCACCAGCAAACTGATTCTTCCACAGAAACTTTTTTGCTAATTTATCATTACATTTCAGTGGTTTGGGAGACCAAACTGAATGTTTAGAAAGTTTAGAATTAGAATCAACATTCCTGAAATGATGTCTACAGGCAATGAATAAACCTGAATGAGAACCCAAAACTCCTGAAAGTTCCAACTAGACACAAGTGTGGTATGATACAAGCACTGAATTAAATGCCATTTTGATCTGCCTTTGGCATAATACTCCTCCTAAAGTAAAACAGCTCTGTTTGTTATCTCAAGGAGCTCACCAGCTCTAAGCCTGAGACACCCTCAGGCATGTGCGATGAGCTAGCAGAAGCGTACATGCAGCGTGTGAACCTCAGCAGTAGTGTTTTTCAAAGACTGCATTAAATTTGCATTTATTAATCCTGGCAGAAGCTTTTATCCAAAACAACATACAAGCGATGCACAATCCAGTCCAAGAACACAAATGAGAAGTCGAAGCTTTAGGCCTCACTAAAGGGCTCAACAAGGCTCTCTGGCTGTCATGGGATCTGAACTCACAACCTTCACAACTTTTGCTCACTAGTACAGAATGCTAACTGGTCGGCTTCCACTGCCTTGAGCCACCAGAGGACTGTTATATCACCATGTGAGGTCAGTCATGTCAACAGACTGAGTGAGAAAAGAATTCGCAGCTTTAAGTGTGTGTGTTCGTTTGTTCGGCTTCATAATATTAAGCAGGGGGAAAAACAAAAGAAACCAAAGTTGTCATGTTTATGACACAAAGGTTCTCTCAGCTGGAGGAGCACCGTAGGCTACGCAAGCAGCATATTTATTTAGCAAATTGCATGATTATCTTTTTTGAAATAAGCTACAAGATGGCATAAATCAAAAATGAAGCTAGTTTAATGCACACTCATGAGGAGACTGGAGCAATCATTCAGTTTTAAAAATCTAAAGCCTTTGTTGCAACATCTGACTTTTATTAAGACTTTTACAGTAGACACATATATCTCCAAAGCAGATGAATGTTTCATTAGCAAGATTCATCATCTGCATAAACACTGCTGGTATAAATACATACAAACTCATCAGGATTAAAAGAAAATTTCTTTTCCCCCCAATGAAGATCCTATTCAGAAAGCCTATTCAGTGTAGTACTTATGACTCGCCATCAAGTTGACAGT
The DNA here is from genome assembly GCA_030068235.1 of Notoglanidium macrostoma. Lineage (NCBI taxonomy): Eukaryota > Metazoa > Chordata > Actinopteri > Siluriformes > Auchenoglanididae > Notoglanidium > Notoglanidium macrostoma. The sequence continues at coordinate 11,636,644 of JAQQZR010000016.1, read as the reverse complement.
CAGTAGAGAAACATAAAACTTCAAAAGTATTAAACCAATATTTTTCACCATGATTTAGAAAAGGGACAGAAAACGAAACGGCGGCGGCGTTCTTTAAAAAAAAGAAAGTCATGAAATTCAGTTCACGCAACGCAGTTATGATTTATAATGAGTTATAATGTCAGCCTCTACATGAAACAGCTTTATGTACATCGACCGACAGGCTAATAACTCTAATAGGATAATACTATTCAAGCATCTCCGGACATCCTTAATGATCATTACCAATTCCAGTGGGACACGATCTAAATTGCATTTATATCCACTGCCAGTTAAAAGCTTAGAACATGCTTTACTACAGCACATTTATTTAAATGACTTCATTTCAAATACTCCAAAATTCGAATAGGAACAAAGTAGATCCAGTCAAAAAGACAACAATATCACCACGTTTAGGTTTTTATGGATAATACTAGTCATGTCCATGAGTAATTTATCTATAGGTTTTGTCAAAGTGATCAAAGTGTCTTCCTTTAATAAATCAGTCATTATAGATTCTGGAGTACTAACAGCCATGGATGGAGAACACGTCTAAGTGTTCACGTGTAACAAGTGCATTGTGGATCTTCAATGAAGACTGACAGCTTTGGCTTTGTATCTTTTTTGAGGAATGCTGTTTATCCAGCACATACCATGATTGGTAGGCTATACATTTTTGTTAGAAACAGAGAAAACCTAAAGCTGGCAAAGAAAAGATCCTTTTGATTGATTGGTGTCATTTTAGCTTGTTGTGTGTGAAACAATACAGGAATGAAAATCATTCATTAAAAAAAAAAAAATCAGTCATTAAATCTTATTTATTTACATATGTCCTGAGATACCCTGAGAGATACCGCCCTCTATATAAAACTAATCCCCACCAAATAGAGCAATTTGTTATAATTTCTTAGAAGTATTTTAAATCATGTTTGCCAGTAGAAGAAAGTATGGCTCGGACTTTCCACCTCGCTAAAGCGACCGTCAAAGGTTTTAAAGTGCCATTAAACGTATTTTACCTCCTTTTTAAGAATACAGGTATTGTCAGAGTTGAGTGAACACATTAGAGTGCCAATAGCACCCATGACCAAAGTGCTCCATGAAGCCTTACCAGCAAAGAGCAAGGTGAAGGTAACAGTCAGCTGGTAGACGGCGTGGCCCAGGATGTTCTTCATCATGGTCCTGGAGATGAGTGGCTTGTTTCGGCCGTACGGTTTGCGCAGGAGCAGGGCCTCGGTGGGTGGTTCAGTGGCCAGAGCCAGAGAGGCTAGTGTGTCCATGATCAGATTGACCCAGAGCATCTGCACTGCTTTTAGCGGAGAGTCCTATGACAAACACATACACACGCACTCATTAATAAACCGAACTCTACGTAAGACAAAAAAACAAAAGGACACAGACCAGAGAGCGCAGACTGTCTGACAGCCTTCCCGATTCCATTAGTCCATTATTATCATCAGTCTAACCAGATTATCATACATTCAGAGACAAGAAACAACGCAGCACAGCATTATTAACATCCTGTCGTTCACTTTAGTTTTAGATATAATGTTTATATATATATATATATATATATATATATAAAGATATAAAATCATTCTAGTCATGCCAATAAAATACTTGAACTAATATGTTGTACAGTATGTTTACATTTTTTTAAATATATAGACCCATTTATTTTTTTTAGCCTATTTGTCATGATTTGCATTTGAAGGTTTACATTAAAGCTGCTATTATTATTGGTTATCAAAGCCACAAGCGCACCAAGTATTTCTGGAAAGAAATCTGATAAAGCACTTGGCATTCTCTGCACTCTAGTCTTTGAGATGCTGAGGCATGTTTTCACTGTGGCATCTAATTAGCTCACAAGGGTGAATTAAGACCCACAACAATGTGTCCTAGCCAAGCTACGATCACAAAATCACAAGAGTGCTGCCCAGGCCAGAAGGTCGAGGTTGCACCTGTGTAATGCAGGCGCCGGTGAAAGCCACAATGACCGCCACTACGTTGACCGTGAGCTGAAACTGCAGGAACTTGGAGATGCTGTCATAGACGTTACGGCCCCACATCACAGCCTTTACGATGCTGGTGAAGTTGTCGTCAGTCAGGATGATGTCAGAGGCTTCCTTAGCAACGTCAGTCCCAGCGATACCCTGAGGCGAGGAACAGATGATGCAGATCAAATGGGACATGTTGCGAAAGCTTACATTTTTAAATAAATTTTCTTCAGCCACTCAGAAACTGCTCATCTCTAAGAGTTTACAATTTTCTTGTTTTAGACGTTGACTCTTTATAACCAACAATATAAATGTAAATATATATACCGTTTCCCCCACATAAAACTATAAGTTTCCATATGGTTTAATCAGACTGTAAGCATCTAGGTGTCTTCTTTAAGATAAGCATGCTTCTCCTGGTACCAATTGTTTTTTCACAGCACCTTGGAACCTGCAGGGTTGTCCCTGCATGCGTGCTGCGGATATTGGCTGAGGATGGGAACAGAGCCACGCTGAGCCGGGGAACCACCAGGAGCAACTGCAACCTGGCGCCAAATCTAAACCTCATCAAATAAACCACACAGTGGCTCTAACACACCAACTGTCAACTATGATAAATAGGTTTATTACAACAATAGCCATCAATTGAATTTTAATCGCACAATAAGCTTGCCGAGTGGATTTTAACGTGGCGTGTTCAGGGGAACGGACCTTGACGGGAAAATGGGCATTCCACTGAACCGGATATGAAGAAAAGTCCTGAAGGACTGCAGTATTAAACACACAACGGTTACCATAGCAAAGCCGACGTCTGCCTTTTTGAGGGCGGGTCCATCATTGGTTCCGTCACCCGTCACTGCCACCACCTGTCTGGTTACTCCCACTGTGCTGTCAATGATGCCTGAAAATCAAGCAGTCAGTTATACCTCCACTAAATGAATGAAAAGTTGATATGTGCATGAAGATTACTGTTATGACATTCATATGTGGAAGCGGACATGACATATAATAACCATCAGGTACAAATGTTAGCAACGCTCAAAGCTGTTTTAAAGGTAGCTTCAGCTGGAGTTTGGCTAATGAGGTACTTTGAAATTCCTTTCGTGCAGATTTGAATGACACGTCAGTGCCGTATTTAAAACAGAGAGCGGCATTAGGCAAAAGCCAGATCTTTTTTTTTTTTTTTTTTTTAAACCAAAAAACTTTTTGGTTAAAAGGAGAGAAAAAAAAGGAAACCGAGAAATATCGATCAAAAAAGATCATATCAAAGAAATGGATATTATGCTTTTTAAAAATGATATTCTGTCTTGCACCAAATTTCTGGATGGCAAATAAAACCAATGAAGTGTTTTTGTGCCACGTATTGCACTCGAGTACCTTTGACCAGAGTATGCTTGTCTGTTGGAGAAGAACGGGCCAGCACACGCAGTTTAGGCCAGACCTTGTCAAGACGATCTTGCTCCACCTAGAACCCAGAAGGACCGGGGGAAAAAAAACAAACAAACTTGTAAACACAAATAAAAAGGTCACAATCTGGGATTTTGGGATTTCACAAAATTAAAGGTACAATACTGACGCTAATCGTGTGCATAAAAAAAAAAAAAAGGCAGTCAAACACCATGAACCACATTTAGATGCTCAAATACATTCATCTGCCTTGCTAACATCAATCCTCAACCTGTTGCAATGACAGTTTACTCTTTTAACAGTGACCATGAACATACTGAGGAGTTTATATGAACTTGCGGTTAATAAGTGTTGGAAAGCAGGGCAAGTTGGTTAAAGCATTTGACAGAAATTTAACCACTTAAATCAAAGTCTGAAGCCCGAAACGCACTCCATTTGTGGCACTCTAAAAAGGCGGCTGTTGCTGTGGTCGAACTGTGACAAAAATAACAAAACATTCCCATTTATTTTATGGCCTGTAACATACTTTGAAACCTACTTTAAAAACGGAAAGAATGTGACTTTGCCTAGACGGGGTAAGGAAGGTTTTAGTCAGAAACGCAAGCATGTTCAACATGTTACTCACCGTGATGGAACCGCCACCATGCTGCACAGCGAGGTGGTGTTCTCAGGGTGATGAACAGTGATAGGTTTCTGGCCAAAAAGTTCAAAATTTTGATCTCATCAGACCAGAGTACTTTTCGCCATATATTACCCGAGTCTCCAACATGTCTTATTAAACTGCAAATGAGATTTTATATGGCTCACATTTTATCTGGATCTCAACAACCCTAACTGATACTTTCCCAGAACTTTGGGAACTAGCGCTTTGGTCTTCACGATGCAGTTTGTTTAGGTTTTGTTCTCTAACAAACACCGGTGCCTTCCAGGAGCAGGTGCATTTATATTGAGATCATGCAACACTTTAATTGCACACGGGTCAACTCCATTCAACTAATTATGTGACTACTAACAGCAATTTAGGGGTTTCACAGCAACAGAGGTGAACAGTTGTGCAGCTACAATGTCAGGAATTTCTATTTGTAAATCATTTTGTACTCTATATTTTCACTCCTGGGCAAAAAAAATAAAAATTAAAAAAGAGGCTACAAATACTACAAGACATTAAGCATTTACTGGCCACAACAGCAAATCATTGGTCAGGAAAATGAGCCAGAATTAAATAAATAGAGAAAGTAAATTGGTATGGGAGCTTTTCCCTGGATTTCCTTTAAATGTTGAAGGCTTGTGAGTAAACTTGCAGATGGCTTTTTACAGAAAGAAGAGTCCATGCTGTTCCACTCAATGTTAAAGTCTTCACACAGAAGATATTTTGTAAAATTTTGAACACCCAGACATGTTAGTTTCAATTATACTCCATGAGTCGTGACCCATACAATCCCAACATAGTCCATTTTAATTCCAGGCTGCAAAATGTGGAAAAGTTCACGGGAGGTGAATACCAAAGAACTGTATAAAACAACAGACTTATAAGGGAATTTCTTAATTTGACTACACCGGACAGAGGTCTTATGGATGATTATATGGCCTAATATCCGTCACCGATTTGGACTTGGTGGTGGGGTTTCATTAGGGTTCCTCACCTCTCCTTTGTCATTGCGGATTTGTCCGTTAAATTCTTTGCCTTCCAGGCACAGAAAGTCCTCTCCAGGCTGCAGGATGCCACATTTGGTTGCAATGGCACGAGCAGTGTTGATATTGTCACCAGTAACCATGCGCACGGTAATGCCTGCTCTCTGGCACTTAGAAATGGCCTCTGGAACCTACAGAGAAAGAGGGAATCACTAATGGAATAAATGGAGTACACAGAGCAGAATTAAAAATAAATGCCGTTTGAATCCATATTCACAAGCGGCGTATCGAGTCGGGGACAATCCGATTTGCTGCCATGAAGAAACTCAAACTCCAGGATGATAAGGATTGAACGGGGTTATTAAGCTACAATAAGGAGCAGCAGGACTCCAAAGTTATTGACTGGTCTCAGATCAGTCTGTTGTCAAGCTCCGGGTGGCCTCTGGGTAAGAGTGCGGGTCTAAACAGTAGGTGGTCAGGGTATTTTAGTCACTCTCTGTGTGTCGCCATGCCAGTCTGAGCTGCTCACTCAGCCATAGGGCTGCCAACACATGGAGAGGCCAAAGGGTGGTGTGTGTACGTGTGTTTGTGCATATGTGTGTGTGTGTGTGTGTGTGTGTGTGTGTATGAGGCGTGGTGCAGCCCTCTGTAATTATCTGTGCTCAATCCTGTGATGAATCACACCATACCCCTAATTAGAACCAATAAGCTCATTTATTTATAGATGATTAAAAAGCTCGCAGTATGTGCACAGCGATGTCATATGTAGTTTACAAAACCAATTAGTGTCCAAGACGGTCTTGGCTATACTCGATTAGTATAAATTCACTACGCTGAGCATTCTTGGACATGACCATTCACAACCAAGGGTTAACTTGGTTTCATTCCGGAAAAAAAAAAACCACCCCGGAGAGTAAAAAAATTGCTCCTGACTCTTTATCCGTCACCTGCCATTATACAGTTACACAACACACTTGAGAGCTGCCATGTAAAACTCTGATTAGCATACCCAGTCAGTCATCTCTAAAATAATTGATTCGCTGTCTTATTCTAGTCCTCTTTGTAAAACTAAATGACTATGAACACTATTAATTTTTACTTGTGGAGAAGAAATTCAATTTCGCTTTTACATAATTAAAGAAACAATGTCATTCACTTCACCACCGTTTACGCCATTTCATTCATGCGGTTAAATGCTCATACACGACAGACCGTCAATCCACGCTTCGATAAAATCTCATGCATGAGCAAAAAGTTACATTTCGGCTAAAGGCTTACTTTAGGCTATAATGTTAACAACAAAAATAAAGAAATCAGTGCAATGAATGTAAAAATAATAAATATATACATAATAAATACATGATTTAATGTTTCTTAAAATACAGCCGGGTTGTCGACCGGGTGGCAGAAAAAGGCTACGCACGGACATGTTTTAGTTTTAAAACACATCAATTTTGTTTACTCCTGGCATCCATGCTACACTGGAGTGTTTGAGCCCCTAAAACTGTGTGTTTTGGAAACGCTGCTTGTCCTGGTTTAGTTTGAAAACATTTGAGTGTGGACGTCCAGAAACGGAGGCTTTTGGAGACGATGACGCAGACACCCATACTCGCTTCATGATTGGGTCTAACCATCATGAAATATCCTTCCCTGATTCATCACATTCCTATCACGAGACCCTTCTCCAGAAGAAAACAAACTGCATCGGCCTCAAATACCCGTGGTGAATGCAGCATGGTAAATTCCAAGCGTTGCTGACCTTGTTGTCTAGGCTAGCAGCTGTTGCGCAGTAAAATCCTGCATTGTGTAACGCTACAACTGCCTACATGCACAGGAGGCTAGCTATTATTTGAGCGATCTGCAACTAACAACAAACTACAGTGTGACAATCTGCTTCCTGTGGTCGTGAATGGTCATGTGATATGCATTTTCAGGCATGTTAGTATGGAGGTAGATTATTTCAGATACAGAGCGAACACGCTCGTCTGGACAGAGATCGTTTTTGTTTCAAAATGCCGTTTTAAAACGAAATCGTATTAATGTGGATGTAACCAGTGCTCCACAGAAATGACCGTTTCTGGACATAAAAGCGCACATGTGGGAGCTCATGTCTGTCTACAGAGCACTCCATCAATCTATGTTACAGTGCTAAGGCAGTCAATGGATCTATGCAACCCTAATCCTAGTCATCTGAACCTCTTAGGAAATAGACAGCTTTTCATTTGAGTACCTATGGCTGTTTCCAGTTAGGTCTGATAAAAGTCGGGAGACTAAAATAGACTGAATCCATTAAAACAGGACCAGGGTGTAGCCCATCAGTCCACAATTATGCCTGCATTATGAGCTGTTAGCGACTAACAGGTTGGGCTCAGCGGAGCAGTGCTTGCATAATGATAGTGAAGAAGCTGCTTTGAAGAGCAAGCTGAACTGGGATTCCTCATTCGAGATGCGTCAGTGGCTTTGGAGGTCACGATGTTCATCAAAGTGCAGGCAGAGCAAGATCTCTTTCTGGTTTAGAAACTCTGGCTTAGAAAATTCTACAGGAAAGCAAATATCATGGCAGGCATCTTCGCACGTCAGTAAAATTCCCACCTCTGGACGGACAGGGTCTTCGATGCCCACCACGCAGAGGCAGGTGAGGTCTGTAAGAATATCAGCCTCATTGTCCCAGTTTGGCTCCTCGCCCCTGAATTCCCTCGTAGCGACGCAGATGGTCCTCAAGCCGTCACAGGCCATGGGTTCGATCACTTTCCGCACCATCTCGTCCCGGTCCTTGGGCTTGAAGGCCCGAGGCTGACCTGCAGCGTCCAGAATGTAGGAACACCTGGCATGGACCCCAACAAACAGGGTCTAATATTACACCATGATAGACGCTCAAAATAAGTGCTCAAAACAAATAGTGGCTGCTATCCAGTACTATACATAGAGATTATCACGTAATGTGCAGAGAACAGAGGATATAAAATCAATATCGCTTGGGTCCATTAGTTGTGGAGACTACTCAATGACCTGATATAGCACAAAAGCAGAACAGGGAGGATCTAGGCAGAGAAAAACCTGGAAGAAGATGAGAAAAGAAATGTGTGTACTTGCGGAGGACGATCTCGGAGGCGCCTTTGCTGTACATTCGGAATCCTGAGCCATCTTCGTTTTTCAGCACGGTGCTCATGCTCTTGCGTGAGGAGTTGAAGGTGTACACCTTGTAGAGCTTCTCCTCGGGAATCTCATCGCGGATGGGCTGGTAATCTCTCTTCAGCTCCAGAACCAGTCCCAGGAGGGCGCATTCAGTCTTATTACCCACATGCCTTGGTAGACCACCTTCCTGCTCTGGTGGCTGCAAAAATAAATAACAAATAACTAGAAATGAACAAAAAGATAATTTCAACAGTTGAAGTTGAAGGACGTAATAAAGATCTAATAAAGTTGCATGTTGAGTTGCTAAGTACAAATAAAAGGCTCCTAAAGCTAACGATTTAATCTGACGCATTTAGATTCATCCGATATCGATTCAACAGGAATGACACATGAAATACTATACAGCATGTTTCCATATTTGGAGAGATGTTTAAAAAGCTCCGTCCAGATTACTAAGAACCCATCTGTCACGCACCGTTTAATCATAGTGGAAATGAACCTAGAAAACTGTTCACCCAAAAAGAACGCATATTAACCTACAAGATTGATCCATACATTTTACCAATCAATACTGAAGATGACCAGGCTGATTTAAGCAGGCTGAACTTAACATTTCAACCCGATTAACGCCGATTCTCTTCTTACTTGCATGCATATGTTGATGATCCCCATAAAGTGCAAAGCACATCCCTGACACAGCTTGCTCGTATTTGGTAACACCCACAAAACTCCATAAAAGGTAAAGCTCACAGAAGGCTGGAAAGACAAAATGACAATTGCACAGCAAAAGCAAAGGCTGAAAGGCTGAAGTGGAAGCTATTCTAACCTCATTCCATGCCGATAAAAATATTTCACTGTGTAACAGCACCCGAAAAGGTCAAAATGAAAAGAGGGAAAAGATGTACACAGTATCCAGGTGAACACCAAATACATTACACAGGAAAACTCCTGCTTTCAATTTGCTTCAAGTGTCTTGGCTGACATGCTAGACCTAAAGTGTTGCACGGCATTAAAAGTTGCCGGGGAAAATGGAATTGATTTATAAGCCAGCTTTCATTCTCTGGGGAAGGAGGAAAAATAATAATAATAATAATTGAAAAAAAAAAAAAAAAAAAATACTGGAACGTCTATAAACATCATAAGCATGGTGCGCAGTGCTCCAGCTTCCATCAGCTGAGGCATTTGTTTACGGCCTTGACTAGTACGAGGATCTTTGATAAAGGCTTTAAAGCACTTCTGTAAGTCGTGCTGAAAGAAAGTGTCTGCTAAATGTGGATAAATACGCAATGGAAACTTGAAAGTAGAATCTTTATATAAAATCGCAGTGATCCATGCAAATTACACGACCAATCAAAATCTACGTTAGCAAGTCCTCTTATGCGTAAATTTACACGAATGATGTGTAATGTGCTAGCAGCGGAGATTATTTTTCTTGGTCAGTGTTTCTACATTCCACATACCCGTGCGCTTCTGTATGCGAAAAGATCTTCTTTTCTTTTCTAATAACCCAGACATACAATTTGCTATGGAGTCCAGGCTACTGATTCGTGCATGTTTCATCTCTCGTATAAACAAGATCAGTTCTCAGTTTCAGCGCTGATAAAAACAGAAGGTTCAGCACTTGAAAGGGAAGCTCCCCTGACACCATTTTCCATGATGCAAAAGCACAAAAAAAAAGCAAAAGTCCATTAATACACGTAATATACACGTAACGGCAAATATTTACACTGATCACACACTTATAAATCTAAAGGGTCAAAGGAAAGTGAAAACACATATCTAAGCTGAATATGTCATGGCTGCCTTCAGTCTGATACGAAGGACGAAAGGACGAAGGAGTCAATTAGTTACACAGGGCACAAGACAGCAGAGGCAGAAAAGTTGGAGTGAATGGAAAACATTCGCTCGAGTGTCTTCCTCAAGGCCACAGTTCTCATTAAGATGTTAAAAGCTGACGTATTGCCAAAAACACTTCACAAGCTGACCCTCCTCAAGGTTAACCCATAAATTACGCACTCCATTTTTACAGCTCTCTAGCCAAAGAAGGAGAGCCAGTTTCAAAAGGATGAATTTGTGCAACTGAACTCAGTAGGGCTCCTCAGGGATATAAATAAAATATATATATATATATATCTAAAAGTTAAAAGGGCTACACAAAAATGTGTTCAAACGGAGATCAGGATTTGAGAGTTGATGCATGAAAAGAGTACATCCTGCACCACCTGCGTGTGTAATCACATTATTTCATACGCGTCCTCGATTATCTACGGAAAGGATGGGGAGAGAAACAAAAGCGTGAGAACAGTTGAAAACAAACCAATTAGCAAATATTTAATAATACGTTCGGAACGATAAATTCCCTATTGCTAAACAATGACTAAATGAAACAAACACATATATGGGGTGAGTCATAGCTGCGCACACTGGCTCACTCTTAACTCCGTGTGCACAGAGAGCGTTGATCAAGAACCATTTTCACCCACGAGTGGCTTATTATCCTCGTCAGAAGCATTGCCATGACTAATTATTTAACCAGCCGTTTATACTGCTAGTGCCCTGTGGTGAGAGTTTCCTTTATCCTTTAAGAGCACACACAACTTATTATTTTTGTCTTATACCGGAGCGCTGTTGAGTTCTGGACTCTGACCTAGGGTTGGCTTTATAATTCAAATCACGGGTTTATTCTGATGTGTTCGATCTAATACTGGTTTCTATAGTAACAACTCATTCACAGGGACTTGTATAGCAGTTGCTTCGACAATACTCGAAGGCTTATAATGAAAGGATTAAAAAAATAAAACTAGTAACAAAGAAAACCCTATGAGCATTAATTTGGGGAAGTTTTCTCTAAAGATGTTTATTTAAGATCGTTGTCAGGAGCGTTGTAAAGGGCAGAGGACTTTCTGGTCTCGCTCCGACGTGCCAGGCTGCGTCTTATTAACGTCAAGAAGGCAGGGGAGGTTTGTAGCCGCTACAATGCAAGTGATGACAGGAACGAACCTGTTTTATGGACATTCCACAACACTGAATGTAACCACATTGACCATCCACTTTATCAGGAACACCTGCTCAATCAAACAGAATGGTGTGAAAAACAAACAAACAAACAAACAAAAAAAAAAAAAACATTCGGTGCACGACAAATTCTGCAAGCGGAAGCGCGCTGTTCAGAGCTGCTGTATCTCAAATAAGCACGCTTTACAATCGTGTTGAGCAGAAAAGAATGCCAGAACGCACATTACACCAAACTTTGAAGCAGATGAGCTACAACAGCAGAACACCGCGTCGGGTTCCACTCCTGCTAGCCACGGACAGGAATCTGAAGGTCACAGGGGCTACAGACTCACATAAACTGGACTGTGGATGGTTGGACTGATGGAGTCTTTTATGCTGATCTTCAACTGCCTAGCTGTGGGGAGTCTGTGCCCACTGCAGCTTCAGATTCCTGTAACTGCATAAACAGTTAAAAAGTTCCTTAATGACTTTTTAAAAAAAGTAATCATTGGCAAATTGTTGCGATATAAGAAGAATAAAACATTAGCGTAACATGCTGTTATAACTTAAACGCAACTCATTTTGACTTGGTAATAGTGCACACGCTGTTCTGTTTCCTTCCTTATAGACTAAACAGCATTCATTTTTGCTCAAAATACAGGACATCGGTGTACAAACACGCCATCAATTTGGTAATTCGGTCATTCAAAACGCATTCGTGAACGTCCACTAGGAAAATGTAGTAACCACTGTCGGCCACAAAGACAAAGCTGGTCTGGTGTCATGTAAACGATTTAATAAATATATGCTTTATTTCTTATGAAACTGGCGAGTCAGAATCGAGATCTCTATATTAGATTAATTCGATTGCCTGAAAGCACAAAACTCTACAACAAAACAAGGACATTAAAAAATAATTTAAAAAAAAAAAAAAAAAAAAGGGCTCTCACCAGGATCTTGGTGGTGTAGGCCGAGTTGATGGAGATGCTGTTAACCATGAGCTCCAGAGTCTCAGGCTTGATGGCTTCAGGCTCCGGAACCTTCTTGTAGTGTGTGTCGCCTATGTAGGCCTGCACCACGGTCATGCGGTTCATGGTGAGTGTGCCGGTCTTGTCAGAACAGATGGCTGTGGCGTTGCCCATGGTCTCGCAGGCATCCAGGTGCCTCACCAGGTTGTTGTCTTTCATCATTTTCTGTTGAGGGGAAAAAAAATAAAAAATCAGAGCGTGACCCATTTTGAGCAGAGCGATGGCACTCGGCTGCAGGGTGTCAACGAGTCGGTCAAGAACCACGCTTCATATGATCACTGCCGTTAATGTAGCGATGCCTCCAGTCAAGCTGCACTGATGTGGTACATCGAAAAATTAAACGCTAGCAAATACTATGTTCCTGTTAACTTCGATCACAAGACATAACCTGTAATAAGTTTTTTTTTTTTGTTTTTTTTTTTTTTTACTTAGCTCGCACACTTAACCTTACTAGTAGCTGTAGTTACAGAATTTATCACCTTCCATTCTTCTTATTTAAAAATTATAATAAAAGTTCCAAAAACAACACAACGATGATTCACATTATTACTGAATGTATTCCTATTCCAAACAAAATGAAAATCTAGCTTCAATGAAACTGTGGGTTTGGAAGAACAGCGTTCACATCCGTCTTTTCCTGATTTTCAGATGTGTCCAAGACTTCATGTGCTCGCTGCGGATGATTAATTATTTAGGGAACCTGGAGAATGACTCATAAGGTTCCGTTCAGCCTTAAACCGGAGTTACGGCTGAGTTTTACAGTTTCTTTGATTATTTTCTACAGTTTCATGAGCTGTTGCTTCGACGGGTCAAGTTTTTTTTATAATGTCCCGGGGGAAAAAAATCACAGCTGTTACATGAGCATGCAAGTTTATCTTTGTCATTTTCACTTGTGTGCGTGTTGCATTTTAATGGAGGACAAAACACCATCGCAAACGTGCCGAGCTCAGACACTAGGTGAAATACATCACAGCAGAGGCAATCAGATTCTTCACTATATAAAATTAGGTTTTCGTTACAGGCCAAGTCTACTATATTACAAACACCATATGGTCTGCGCAAAAGTAGTACGTCCGGGTAATACTTCTTTGAGAAGTAGCGTTACCATGGGATTACTGGCAAAACAAAAATGTTCAATAATGTGCGTGTGACGTGAACACACTTCGAGGCTCTATCACTTAAGTGCAAAAGCAATTTGTCGAGTGTTAGCGGTCCCCAGATTTAATTATGGGTGGAAGAGTTCTGGGAAAAAAAACCCAACATCATCTCTGCGTCACATTTGTTTGGCTCACCTTGACAGAGTAGGCGAGTGAGATGGTGACAGCCAGCGGAAGCCCTTCAGGAACAGCGACCACCAGCACCGTCACGCCAATGATGAAGAACTTGACAAAGTATTGAATGTAAATGGGTGTGCATTCGGCCTTCCACTCTCGTCCCTGCACCCCAAATGTATCGATTACGAAGTACAAGATGAGGATGATGACCGTCACGGCAGACATGATGAGACCTGCAGAGAAGAAAAGCAGTTAAAGGACTGCCCAGCCCTAGAGGAAGGGAATGAGCAGGAAACGGTGTTCACTGGCTTCTTCCTAGCCGCAATATTAACAGCTGTGTACCATCTGAAACTGATTTTATTAAGACATGCTGGAGAAAGTGAGAATTACGTGGAGCATGGCCCGAAGGCACGGGACTGTTTTAATGCTCGTTGACACGGTTTCTTTACACAGTAAGTTAAATAAATGCACTGAACCAGGAGAGAGTATGACAAATGAACTCATTTGTCGAGTTTGTGTGTTCACGATAATGCAAACAAGCAGCCGGTTCGTGTATAACCTCCCGGGAACTAATTAATATAAATATTCAGTGCAGCACAAAATAGCAGAAAAGCTTTCATTTTGGCCAACTCTTGTCATGCTGGGAAGCGATTATGATGTTAAATGTAATTCTACTCTGATGAAAATCCACTTCTAGCCACACTGTTAATTTACCTCAGCGAAAATCCAACTGGAACATTTCGGAATGATGTAATTATATTAGACTGATTACAAATCAGTTTGGGTGAAATTCCCGGACCTGCTTTTCCGATCTGCACGGCCAATCGGGTCAGCTTGCCCTGCAGTACGGACTTCTCCTTCTTGGTCACGTTGACCTTCTTCACTTCTTTTTCCTCTTTCTCCTCGCATTCAGCTCCCTCCTCACTCTTCAGAGGCTGGATTTCCAGAGCGATGCCATCCTGGGTTTTAGCTGAAGGAGAAAGAAATGGGAATGAAGGAAGAGCATGCAAAAAAAAAAAGAAGAAAAAAAGCAAACAAACAAAAAAACAGAAAAAGGAGAAGGGATGAAGGGCAGAGGGAAAAGAGTAGGCAGTTCAGTGATGGCTGGAAGTCAAAGAGAGTCAGAAATACTGTCCTTTTTTTTTGTTTGTTTTATTTTTAAATCGTTAGTGGATATTAATGGAATGACTCAGATCTGGCTTAGAATAAGCTGTTATTAAAGCAAGTTAATTAGGAACATGAATGGAATATTTAAGAAAGGCAAAGTCATAAATCCAAAGCACAATACTAAACATTCCTATTAATGCTGCTTTGTATTTATAGCACTACTGATCAGTGATACGGCCTGAGAGACCAAACACAGCATTGCATAGCATATGTATACTGAATATACATACACAATACTCAGGCTTGCTTTTTTACACATGTCTACAAAACTCCGATAGCTATCCGATAGTTATTTTTGGAATATGGGCTAACCTCATTTTACATTTTGGTCTGCTAAGAAAATGGGGTCTTTAACATCTTAGCATTTTATCTACTCTCACTTTCCACAACTCATCGACTCCTCTCTTACACCACTGGGTGAGTCAGCGCTGCCTCATTTAACCTAACCGAATTATTCATTTTCTAGACTGATACTGGGGACCAGGCACTGAACGAAAGGCAGATATGATCAGGGTAAAACCCCTTTCACAAAAACACTTATCTCTGTATCTTGCAGTTCGACTGTCATAATCCAATTATTCCTCAGACAGACCTATTGCATTACTGGACGTCTGACTAAAATAGAAGCATAATGGGATCCAAGATCCAATTCAGGCTTTTTGCTATGGTTAAACATTGATCCCGCCCCCCCCCGATTTCCTGCCCATCTCTGCCGTGAGGGCTGCTGGATAACCCAGGGCCCATGTACATCAGAGTAAAATTATCCTGGAACGTCATTTCCAATATTGAAATGGCAGCATATGAAAATTAACGAGTCCCCGAGTAAAACAAGGCACTTCAAAGAAACACAAGGCACCCTGAAGGCTGAGACTGACGGACTGACAGCACGCATGACGAGGAGGGAAGGGGGCGAGTGTGTTACAGACGCAACAAAATCCAGACTCAAGAAGAAAAATAACAAAAAACATAAATTAATTAATTAATTTAGAAAAAATGAATCAGAAAAAAAAAGATATACATTAAGCACAAAACGAAGACCAAGAGGAAGAAAAAGTTGAAAATCTGGAGATTGTTTTTATTCTTTTTTTTTTTATAAATTAATACAGAGAAAAGGGGGGGGAAAGAGAGAGAGAGAGAGAGAGAGAGAGAGAGAGAGAGATCACACAGTGACTGTGGGATACGGTGTCCGAGACAGCATGGGTTACTGAGCACACCCTGGAAGGAGGCAACAGTGAGACACACACAAGAAAAAAAGAAAAAGGTAAAAAAAAGAAAACAAACAAAAAAAAAAAAAAAAAAGGGGGAGAAAATAGATGAGTAAACCCACAATTTACAGCCCACCAATCTGGCAAAGGGTGCAACTCGCATTCAGCCGACCCCAGAGCTATGATTCAGGATACACAATGAATGGCGTCTTGACACCAAATACAGAAGCAGATGCCCTGTCCACAACTGCACGCAGCGTGTGGGCGGAGCCAGTACAGGCTGAGTACACCCTTAACACTGAATAATGATTGACGCACGGCCCACACACCTGGGCCAAGAGCGGCCGTTCGCACACGTCACATCTCTGCTGAACTATTAAAGAAAAACTCCACCCTGAAGCACATTTGGTGCAAATTTGTTGGTTGATGCTGCAGTTTCGTTATTCCTGTAAGAAGTTAGAGGTCGTTTGGCATGCTGACATCAGAGATACGCGGGATACATTTGGACAAAACTAACAATATGAAACAATGATCAGGCTTCAATGTGTAGCTCCTAAAACCAAAAGCACATGGGCTTTGTTTCTCGCGGTCCATTTTCCAACGACGTGGCTACTTTCACACGGACATTGTTCACTCTGATTCACATAAAATATGTTGATATTCAAATATTTGTGAGGCACTTCGCGATTCTGGAGCTCATTTGTTGGTTAGGACGTAGTGGAGGATACGGCTTAGCTCTGTTGTAGCAGATGAGAGTTGCACTCTTTCACAGGTAAAGCAAGGCGGGGAGAAGCTCCCATAGGTTCAGCAGGAAGAGAGTCAAAGCAACAGCGAGAGAGAGAGAGAGAGAGAGAGAGAGAGAGAGAGAGAGAGCTAGAGAGAGAGCTAGAGTGAGGTGAGTGAGTGAGATTAACACGAGACTCCAAGACTTGTCGCTGAATGGGAGGGGAAGGGGGGAGAGGGAAGGGGAAGGGGAGGGGTTACCTTTGTTGCGATTTTCAGGGGCTCCTTGTTTTTTACCTGTTCAGAACGAGAGAGAGAGGGCGGAGGACTGATATATAACATGGATTAAAGTAAATGAACCAGACACAAATCAAAAAAGAAAACAAGGATTCAAAAACAGGATAGAAATAAATTAATACAACTGCACACGTGTGAGTGCGGGCTAAAATGTGTCATCTCAAGAAACGACAGTCAATGCTTTGCATTTTTAATCATAGTCAGGCATTTCGCCTTGCCGTTTTTATGTATAAAAGCTCCTGCCTCTCTTCATTTACTGCGACTGTCTTGCTCTGGATGCATCAGCCAACAATCAGGTCATATATTTTAAGAGGAATTGTATAATTGCAAATGTTGAACGGGATAAAAATGGATGACGCTGCCGAAACGGTCATGGTGTCCTCAAAGTGAGCAACAGTTCAGGGATGTGTTTAGGACTGACTAGCAACAACGAATCGATAACACCGATGAAAATTGATGAGGAAAATAGCTGGCAACAAATTTCATTAGCGATTAGCTGAACTGCGTTATGAACACATCATAAAAAACACATTTGACTGAAATAGCAGAGCAGGAAAAAAACAAACAAACGATTTCTCTACGGTAGGAAAACTTGCAGTACACTACCCTGCTGGCCTCAAGACATCATTTAATAAATGTGTTTTAAAGGTCCAAGCCTCCATCCTGTTTCGGTTCATATCGAAGTTTATCCCAAAAATAATCAAGTCGCTAATCCCGGGGAAGTTGAAATTTAGCACTGGAGAGTTTCAGTGAGCACAACAGGCAACAGAAAGGTATTGTGTCTTTATATTGAATTTGTCTGTTCGAAATTTGAACAAATCCCTTCTTGAAATACAGACAAGACACACAGTTGCAAAAAGTATGGGAAGTATTTATAAAACTGTTGAGCTGTAAGCAACGTTCCTAATACTTCGCATTAATCGGAGTGCGTCATTTGGTTGACATCAGCACTTGATAATATTCTCATGCTGTGACACATTCTCTAATAAATATTAGTGATGTTTAATTGTAGTTAGTGAACTGTTATTAGAGTAAGCCTAGCTAAAGAGAGAGTTCTATAGAAGTGCTGATTATAATGCTGCAAATAAATCTCTTTTGTGGAATATAATTTTAAAAGACGCAGCTAAGCAATCAATAGAGAAAATAATCGACAGAGTAATTGCTTATCTAAATAATCAGTAGTTTCAGCCCTGCAGGTGTTACAGTGCATGATTGCAGCAATGCAATATTCGGCTCAAGAAATCAAGAAATGACTTGAGAGCTGTTTTTCAACTTTTTTTTTTTTTCCCCCCATATGCAAAAGTGCCAGCATTGCGATCAAGAAACTCCTAGCCGTCACAGACGAGGGGGGAAAGCAGAATTTTACCACAAAACTTCAGCATATGTCAGTGGACAAGACTAAAGGAATTTATGAATGTTAAGGAATTTCACCTGGATAAAGTCAGTGCAAAACAAACGTAACCACTACCAGAGGTAAACGCTCGTCTTTCATGTTCTGTCTTTTTTCACTATTACCGTTTCTGCCAAGTGAATTATATTTGTGTTTGGCCTGACCGCTACTTTTCAGGTGTCGTAGCAAGAGGTCGGAGATGAACCTCAGATGTTGGCACCTTTACATGATACGAAGCTACATTGCTCAAAAAACAAACATGGCATAAACTGAAATGGAATGTTGGAAAAACTGATCAAGATCCCTACTTAACACTGGTTTTACATTCAACGCAAGACAATATAGGGTCAAACCTGAGAGCGACACCTATTGAAAATGAAGTCCTGAGGACATGGAGTGACGCCAGCAGTTGGTTGAATGTGCACGTGTTTGGACACCGTGTGTGCTGTGCTGACCGTGTAGCCGAGCAAGCTTAACTGGACACCTGACTGCATTTCTATACCTGCTTATGCATTTCTTCTGGAATCGACAAGTGCGTTCTGCTCAGCTCTTATTAAACAGTACATTTTGGAACAACTGCTTTTCTGAGCACCTTGCCTTAGAAATGACACGTTCGGCCCAGCAAAGATGAGGAATGTAAATTTGACCAAGGAAACCGGTTAAGTTAAATAAAAATACACACCAAAAAAAAAAAAAAAAAACGACAAAGAAACCAAACAACATTAAAAAAAAACAAACAAAAAAAAAAAACCCAAGATAAAGGATTAGTTTAATGTGAATTAAACCAAAGTGGGGAATTACTGATCTCCAATGACACATTCTTCGTCTTGATCTTTTCCTCAAGCATCTCTTGTGATGCTTGATCCTAATAGTAGATTAGTACAATGAGTTCTCGGATGGGCGAAAAGTAAACTGAATGATATATCACTCAAATGCCTCTTACCTCTGAGGGTTTAAGATGAGAAGGCTATTGGCCATGGGTATTTGAAGGGAAAGTTGAGGTGGTTTGGCTGGTTTCTATTGATACTAATATGATGAACTGTGCTCCGACTTACCTTTCTTGGCCTTCTTCTCCTCCACCTCACCGCCGGCTCCAAGCAGAGTGAAAATGATTCCGGTCTGGGAGTTCAGGCCAATGGCTGTGACCACCATCCTCCCAGATCCCTCCATCACATGGGTTCCTAAAGAAGGTCAAGGTTAAGTGGAGTCAATTACTGGCTTAGAATGTCAGTATGATAACTGGTAGACTCTGGGAAGATCTGAAGAAACCGTGGTCAGCTTGAGGGATCGTAAATACAAGCATAAACAGTAGATTTAAGTTTGACAAACTTAGCTAATATTTTTGCTCATGTGTGGTTGCGGTATATAGACTAGGGGGTGAGATTATTCGATTCAGTTCAACAAAAGACACGTTCATTACAGAAGTCTGGATGTAAATTTATATCCCTAATGTAAAGGTCAGAGGTGACGGTGGCAAGAAAAAACCCTGAGACAACATGAAGAACCCTTCAGAAACCAGACACAAAAGAGAATTCATCCTCTTCTGGGTGACGGCAGATAGAGGGATTATGTATGATTACAGTACAAGTATATAAGAGTATACTGTAAATAAGAGTCCTAGAATAAATACAGACCCATGTATATGATTACAGCGGCAGTTCTTAGGTTAAAAACTACAGTACGCAGGTACAATTATCCTCTGAAGCAAGGGTGAGACTTGGTAATAAACTGTTTTTGGAAAGTTTAAATCCTCCAAGGTAGGGTTGGGAACTGAAACTTGGTTCCAAATTAGAACTGATTCCAAAATACCAAGTACTGGGTAACCATGAACAAAGCTGAATTGCGGTTCTGCTTTTCAGTTCGGTCAGAACGCTTTATTATTGCAAACAAAGGCTACATGACTGAAAGGACATATGTGGCTATCCAGAAGTATATGGCGTGAGAAGGGGAGTCGTTGTGGCTTGCACACTGAGGCTCGAACAGGATTTCAGAATAAAGGTTCCTGTGGCTCTCTTGCTATAGCGCCAGCGGGATGTCAAAAGTCCCCTACCTGTGCCTCCACATAGTATAGCTTTAAGACAGTTTTTAAGACCCACCCCCATACCCCCCCACACACCCACCTATGGGAGGAAAAAACAAAAAAACAACAACCACCCTCAATAATGTAGTGAGCAGCTTGGTCAAAAGTTATGTTCTGCTATCTAAACCTTTTATTCCTCCAACCAACTGGGAATCAAAACAGGGAACCAGTATAAACCTGAAATCCTAAGCAGATCCAGAACCAATAAAATTCAAACTATACCCAACCATACTTCAAGGGATCCATGTGGACACATGCACAGCAGCAGAAAGTGAGTCACAAGTGCAGAAACTGAGCACCAGGATGAACTGGGCAGATCCAGAGGATTATAGTAGTTCTTTTATTTACTGCATCCATCCACTCATCTGCAGTAGCTGCTTTAATTCATTCATATTTTGGGAACCAGAAGCCACTTCGTGTGAAAATATTGCAGGCGATTAAAAATAATAACTGTGGGAACTGCCGGGATCGGCGAACGCGGGAAAGGGCGAGTGCTAGTCAAAGCACTACGTGAGCACTTTGAATAGACCATCCTGGCATTTCACTCCGTTGAGACAGGTTTTACAAGCTCAATTGGTCAAAGATGTTTTCTTTCATCACCCTAAAACAGTGGCGCATTGCTCTAGAGGACATTATGAATGCTAGCTCTAAATGTGTTGCATTAAAATGCAGATTAGCGACATGCTTGGTTAACCTGGCCTATTCATCGCTCTTAGAATTTTCATCTCGTTAAGTGTCGTCTCCTTGATTTGGAAGAATTTCCATGGGATCATGAGTAATTCATTAGGGATCGTAGATTGTTTTATTAATGTAACCATACTTGATACTTTTAACCAGGTACGCTAAAAATATTCACAATTCAATAATTGTTTATTTGCAATGCTGAGGTGTTAGACGTTATTTAATGAAATGCTACATGAACACATGGTGTTTAAAGCAGATACTGTGATATACCAGTAACTAGAATAATGGTCTGGATGGTTATTGCACTATAAATATTTCCCACTGCTGACTAAAAAGTACTAAACTAAAAGGTACTCACCGGACAACAGCATTGGGTCTTTCTCAAGAGACTTCTTTACTTGATCTGACTCTCCGGTCAGGGAGCTCT
Organism: Notoglanidium macrostoma; assembly: GCA_030068235.1. Lineage (NCBI taxonomy): Eukaryota > Metazoa > Chordata > Actinopteri > Siluriformes > Auchenoglanididae > Notoglanidium > Notoglanidium macrostoma. The sequence continues at coordinate 11,615,189 of JAQQZR010000016.1, read as the reverse complement.
CGTCGATCTTCAGGTCATTGCCTTGGATCAGAATCCCATCAGCAGGAAGGAGGTCACCTGAGGGCACAGCCAAAGATGAACCTGCTGTTCTCTTTACTGTTGAGCGATGTACGCTAAAGTCGTAATTTTCTAGCTACAAAATAGGAAGATTTTAATTTCTATATATATATATATATAAAAAACATAAAAATGTAAATATCGAAACACACATTTTGTATTTCATCTTCGTCATAAATCTTTCTCCGTACGTGTTTGTTTTTTAGGGAACGGGCCGCACTGAATCAAGCAGCGCAACAGTTAAAGAATGAGACCGAAGGTGGGAAAATTGGGGGAGAGAAACATATAAAGAGATTCAGGAAACACGAGCTGTAAAGAGAAAGGAGGAGGCAAGAGAGTGAGACTATCAGGAGGATATCAGATTGACAGAGATGCAGCGAGAGCGAGGCTGCTTGCGTTTGGCCACCATGGAGACGGCGCTCTCCTGTGGATCTCTTATGACTCACTTATGCCTGCTAGCATGAGTCATAACCGCGCTAGGGCTGAAACAAGATCCTTGGACCTCCAGGCATATATAATCTGTTACCATTGCCACTATGCAGCCTGAAACTTGTTTAAGATAGAAGGCAACTAAAATAATGAAGACATGCTAGGACTTGGAACCAAGTGCGAGTCACAAACGTCACACCGCTCACGTAGATCCACAGGGGAATGCTACTTCCTGACACCACTTTTAAGCGGTTATACAACCTATCACAGAGCAGTGGGAGCTCAGTGACCAGAAGGTTGTCCCAGGACTGCCCCTGTCTGGCCTGGAATATATTCTACCTCATTTTTAAATCGCTTTAGACAGAGATGTCTGCCAAATACCTAAACAGTGCAACTGAAAGTATATGATATGATATGATCGTAGCCACACTTCGACCCCAGCCGCACCGTCTCTCTTCTGTCATTACCTCATGTACAGATACTGCAAGCTTATATTTAAGCACTGCACAATGTCCGCCAGTTGTACGTGTATTTACACACTCGGCTCTCGCTCGTCTACACCGTCACCTCTTTTCCTCCCACCTTTCTTATTACTTTCACATAATCAATAAATTCTCAAAGAATTCTCAGTGTTGATGAATCTTTAATTGATATGGCGAAGCTTTCTGTACATGACATTTAGGTAACATTTATGGAAGCCTCTGTGTCAGTAACGGTCAATGTGGCATCAGCCACAAATTCGAACAGGAATTAACTTGTTTGGTGGATGTTCCACATCATTCGAAAGAATAACTATTAACTGTTAAAGTAAGAGGTCATCGCTATGTCGTGACATGACATAAAAAAATTCGAAATGTCAACTTCTTGTGGCATACGCGGAATAAAACATTTCATGTTGTGCTTTTACTGGAAAATAATCAACCTCGGGGTGGCAACCGAAAAGGCGAACTTTTTTATAGTTCTTAGAACTGTTGGCGGAAGTACCCCTTTTTTCTGTCTCTGCACTGCAGGAACCGAGTCTTTTTAGCTCCTCCTTCAGGGCAGGTACTCTCTCAGCACAAGAGGAACCACGAGTGATGCAAGTGCATGGTGAGTGGGTTAGACGCAAGTGTATGTTATTGGTTGCAAACATTTTATTAGCCATCATGTAGGAAAACCTGTTATAAAATAATAATCCACACTAACATGTTAAGTAAACATAGAAGCACTCATCAACTATTTCCCCACCATGAATTCACTCTTTATAAGGTAAAAGAAAGAAATTAGTTTCATTTCCTGGCCTACCGAGGAATTCTATGGCGCAGTGGATTGAGCCGTTTCTATGGAAACGTGCGGCTGAAACACGACACATGAGAGTGGACAAGTTTAATCCTAATGCTGCTAGTTTGTTGTTTTCACAGCAACACAAGAACACTGGTGGACAAGATGCACATTTCATTATTGTTGAAAACAAACAAGCTACAGACGTCGCTATAGCAACCATCAGCAGGCTTACTGGTTCCCAGAGATGTGAATGCAAACAGAGAAAAAGCCCTTGAAGCTATGTAGTTCTCGGGGGAGCGCTCAGTGGGTCGCTCCTCTCAACCAGACCCTGGAACTGTTTGGCCCAAAAGCACCTCATGTCTCTGCTTTGTGTTGGGCCCCATCACACCACCCCATCCTTGATCATTTTCCGCATTATTGACTACAGGCAGCCTTGTGTTTTATTCCTTACATAATCTCTTGCGCTTTGTCAACTCATCATACCGTATTTGATCTGCGCGATATCTCCCACCACGATCTCAGCCACAGGGATCTGGATCACTTGACCCTTGCGGATGACGGTGAACTTCTGCTCCTGTTCGATGCGACTCTGCAGCCCGCGGAACTGCTTCTCTTTGCTCCAGTCGTTGAAGGCCGTCACCAATACCACAATCATCACCGAAAACAAGATTGCAGCACCCTCAATCCAACCCGCCTGGGCTTCACCTTCATCCTCCGCGCCACCAGTGGACTGGCCGCAAGCTGGAGGGGGGAAAAAAAAACAACACCAACAAACCACCACCACACCACAATCAGTACTGACTTCGTAATGGATACATTTCATTATTTTTTTGTGATCACAAACATAAAATTATGCATAGGTAAAAACAGTTCAGTCATTAAATTCAGAACAGCTTGGCGAGGCAAACACATGCATACAAACAAGCTACACTCACTAACATAGTATGTACTACATGAATTGGCCACTGAGGGTTCCTAATAAGCTGGGAAAGACTAAAATGAGCTCTATGAGTTTTGCACCATTCTGCGTGCATATTTTCTTCTAAACATTGGTGGCTTTAAATAAAGCAAGGTTCTTATGTTGTTAAAGTTTACAGACTTCCATAAAAATCATCCATGAAAGCCACTACAAAGTCCTTAAAAACATATATAACAATCATTCCCGGACAACCAGGAAAACATAACGGCCAACGCATAACGTTGAAAGCATCTCATGTCCTGACTTTGGAAATACATGCATATTCTCTGAGGAGGGAAAAAAACCTCACTGACCACATGAATTATGCATCACTCCGACTTAAACGTCGATGACCTCATTTTCATAATTTTAAGGTCACGCTTGCACTGTGAGCCATAAGGGGGAAACTCAACTCAACTCTGCAGTGGCTACAAATCCTCAGAGTGTAAGACAGGCCCACATTTTTTTTAATATGGTGACAAGGTACAAATCTAAAAGCAGTGAGCTGCAATAGAACGTTGTGCAGATATGAGCACCCTGGGCACATCGTGGCAAAAGAAAAACAAACAAAAAAAAATTTTATTAAAAAATATTACCAGACAACAAATTGCTCTGGAGAAACTCTGGACCAAGATTGTTCATTTTCAAATGCGCAGCTCTTAAACCTTGACTGCTGAAATATTCAAGGCGCATGTCATTTTGGTTTATGAGTTGTATTATTGCACCTGACAATTTTTTTTTTTTTTTTTAACGTTTCTACTGTCTCGGAAATGACATTTCACTCCTACTGACATAGTCTATTTCAAGTTGTGTCGCATTGCTGTTATTGGAACTGAAGACTTTGTTACAGTCCCAAGTTAATCCCGCTGTCAGAACAATGCCTAAATATCTGACTGAGAGTTTATCCTCACTAAGAAGTCATTAAACTGCAGTGTTTTCACACTGAATTCTTGGAGTCCACTCTATTCCACTCCTACTCCGGCCAGCCCTGCTATGATCATGCTAATTCCTGGAAATTTGGAAGGGTTGCCATCTATTTCATTTTAGCAGCAAGATAACACTAGTGAACCTCTCCACACTGAACTGCTTTGTACACAACTTCTAACTGACTTGGAATACAGAAATGTGCTTCAGCTTTATAGTGACTCTTTCAGTAAATATCATTCAGTAGCTAGCATCTCTCAGAGCTAGCATATCTGAATGTCTACCATTTTTCAGCTTTCCAAAGCAACTGCACTTTCTAGTTTGGCATCCCGTCCAGGGTGTATTCCCACCCCACACCCAGTGATCCTGGGATAGGTTCCAGGATAAAGCACATAATGAAGATGAATAAATGAATAAATAAATAAATAAATGAACACCTAGGTCGTCTGTTACCAGTAGTAGGGATGGGCATTAAAATCTTTCAAGGCATTGTTCAAATAATTTTAAAATTATAATTTTTACATATGATTATTATAATGTTATATGACTGACTACTTTGTGACTAATGTTTGCAGAAATATTAGTATTCTCTTCACGTTCAGTTCTTGCCCTTCATCACATTTGTTTGTGTTCAAACTCAGTTCTGGAAACTTCGTGGCACTTACATTACTGTCAGTTCAAGATTCAAGAACAGCTCGGATTGGATTCTGCCTCTCATCTCTTCGGATAAAAGCTTCCGCCAAATCAATAAATGCAAATCCGATTGTCTAACTTTGTAATTATCCCCAAGTTCAATACAATGCAAATGTTGAGAAGACTGAAATGCTGCTGTCTTTCTCACCATCACTGTCATCTCCTTGTGGGTGGTAGAAGGACAGGCCCAAAGAAATGATGGCAGCTATCTCCAAAATGATGAGTGTGACGTCCTGCAGTGCCTCCCACACCAGCTGCAGGAAGGTCTTGGGCTTTTTAGGAGGGATGAAGTTCCTTCCGAAGGCCGTGTGGCGCTTTTCCAAGTCCGCTGGGTTTCCAGAGAGCCCTGGAGAGTGTCAACAAACGGAACGCTGTGAATGCTTTGTTCAAAACAATGCTAATTATAAACCAACAGCACAAAAGCTTGGAATAAAATGGTCGATTATCATTTTCCATTAACACAGAACTATGACACAGCATAAGATTTCATGGGAATCAAGCAAAAGTACACATATTCAAGCCCACTATAAACACTTAATTTTTCAGCTTATGACACAAATAAAGAATAATCCATTCCGAGTAAACATTTCTTTTTAAGCCGTGTAAATGTCAATACCGTCATAATTTCAGGTACAATACATGCATTCGCCACATGGTGGAAATTTCAATGACAATCAACCAGTGAATGAACTCTAGTCAACCCTGAGAACCTTTTTGCATGGATGGAAATCAGTCAGTGTTTCCTTAAAGGAGAAGCTGTTTTTGGTCAACAGCCTAGCCCTTGTTGTGCAAAGAATACACAGTCGTCAATTTGCACAATACCGAGAGGTCATAAATGACAACACCATCTGGAGTTTCCATTTACCTCTCTGTTAGAGCAAGTGAACGTAAAGCATTAATGGCAAGAAAAGTTGCAGGTTAAGCCCAACCTAAACACACCCTGTCCCACAGAGACCGTCCAACTGGGTGGATCATGTTCTGGGGCTGCAGCTGGATTTTATTTCGCATCGCATTCTATCACACAGTCTGCTGATAACATCATGGCATTCAGAGAGAAATGACTACAGGTGTCTCCGGGAGTCTTTACTTCGGGAGCCGTTCTTGCTCACTGAGGATCGAAAAGCTACATCCTGGTTTTTATTCCACTGCTTGGACGATGCCCATTGAAAAAAGAGCCAGACAAATAAAGATGAATTTACTGCACAGCACCATATTAGGCTTTTGGTTCATCAGGCATCAAACTTTCAACTGTATACTCCACTTCGTCTTTTCAAATAAAAAGCCATTCAAGAACATTTTCCAAACTGGATTCAATTATTTGGTCAGCATTCTCTAACCAGATTTCCCTCATCCTAACCAATTGTACACCTGAACATTCATGCAATACTCTAATCAGCCAATCACATGGCAGCAGCGCATGCAGATATAGGTCAAGAGATTCCGTTAACATTCACATCAAACTTCAGAACAGGTCATGTGACTTTGACTGTGGCATTGTTGTTGGTGCCAGATGGGCTGGTCCGAGTGTGAGATCACACACGTCCGAGTGTTTCAGAAACGGCTGATCTCCCGAGATCACACACACACACACACACACACACACACACACACACACACACACACACGTCTCTAGGGTTTACACAGAATGGGGCGGCAATCAAAAAGCGTCCATTGAGCAGCAGTTCTGCAGGTAGAAAAGCCTTGTTGATGATAGAGTTCGGCGGGGAATGGCCAGCCTGGCCAGAGCTGACCGAAAAGCCACAGTACGTCAAATAATCACTCTCGACATCTGTGCTGAGCAGAAAAGCATCAAGAACACTCACGCACCACGGTCACACCCACTTCTCGCGTACCGATAATCATGAACCGCTTCCCGCAATGGGCAATTTTTTCAGGAAGTAAGGCTCCATACATCTGTACATATTATTATTTATAATAATGCCAGTGCTAGTGGGTGTGTTTGGTGTCTGTGCGTATGTGGGTGCATACTTTAGCCCAGATGCTCGCTTCCAAAACTGCAACATCATTTCCACTCCATAACTGCGCCATAGTTAAATAGGCAGAGTGTATGAACGTGTTTGTGCTAGGGCAGGGGGCAAGGAGCGCGAGAGAGAGAGAGAGCGAGAGAGAGAGAGAGACACCACTAGAGGCATCTGTTTATAGTGTCCCAAGTGTTTCCTTTTATGAACCCCCCCCACCTTAATTAACTCTGACATCTGATCGCCGGGAGCGTGTTATCACTCTGTAATTGTACAACCATTCCTCAAGGTCTCTCTTCTCCCTTTCGCTCAGATCTCTGAGAAGCTCGGTGGACATGCGACAGTTTCTCTCCATTCCAGAGCAAGCGCAAGAGCAGGTGGTCACCGCGAGAAGGAGTGTGTGGGTGTGTGGAAGCGAAGTCAGGGAAAAAAAAAAAAAAAAACAATCTCCAGCTCGCCTCTGACCTGGCAGCTTATTGCATGGCCTGCAGACAAAGCCATGAATAAGCTAGATCTGTGTGCGTGTAAGCACGCGCGTGGGTGTGCGTGCGCGCGCGCGCAAGACAGAATGTCATCATACAATGCCCACTTGAGGTAAAGCTTTTCCCACTGCAATGCGAGTGAGTGGGCACTCATTTTTATTTTTTTATTTTATTACATTAATTATTTTATAATTGTTATTACTAATTGCTTTTTTTTTTGGACCGCTGCCTAAATCATTTTCAGAGGTGATAAAATGACAACGCCGACTGAAATCTCTGTCGATACCTTTAAATAAAATAACATTAAAAACTACAAATGGATTGGGGGGGGGGGGGGAGTACATTGATTAATAGTTACAGCGGAAAATTCTAATCCGGCACGGCAACAAATGTAAATATACTCGTGTAAATATAGATGCTGCTTGTTTACAAACAGACTATTCAAAACTATGAAATTAGACACTCGTTTTATTAGGAACAGCGTACTAGCACTGGGTAAGAACAAGTATTGCTCTCAGAACAGCCTTGATTATTCTTCAAGGCTTGGATTCCACAAGGGGCTGGAAACATTCCTGAGATTTCTGGTTAATGTTGACGTGATTCCATCAGAGAACTGCTGTACATTTGTCAGTTGCATAATTCTGCGAATCTCCTGTTCTACCGCATCCCAAAACTGCTCTGCTGCATTCGGATCTGGTGACCATAGAGGCCACAGGAGCACATTAAACTCCTCATATTCAGGGAACCAGTGTGGTGCATCATCACGCCTGAAGCAACCATTAGAAGATGGGCAAATTGTGGCCATCGCAGGATTAACATGGTCAGCAACAATACTCAGCCAGCTCACAGAAGCTCCAACACTGCGGCATTCAAATAATACCCCGTGTCCTAAGAAAACATTCGCCATGACCTCACACCACCACCAGCCTCAGCTGTTGACGCAAGGCATGTTGGGATTTGGGTCTATAGCTGTTCCTCAGGATTGGGGGTTTGGAAAAGTTCCTAATAAAGTGGCCAGTGAGTGTATAAACTGCAATAATATATTCTGAGGCATTGTTTTATTTAACTTTCAATAATTTACCATCCTATCGACCAAAACCCAGGCTCGAGTCGACAGAATTTCAGCGCATTATTATTATTTTTACTATTATGATAGACTAGGGTAGGTATTATAATATTTTATAGAGTGTTAACCTGTTAGATAAGCTGTATGCTCAAAAAGTTCTGATGAAGTTTGTCTGATGAAGACATAAAGGAATCAGGAAGAAGCAAATACGGTTTGGGGGGGAAAAAAAAAGAAAAAAGAAAAAAAAAAAAAACCACCTTCTAATCTCGGTCTCGTATATCAGCTCATGGTTACACATACAGAGGACTCGAAGCGAGTTCATTTTCTGGGGTTTAAGCTGTTTATCCACCACTTCGGTTGCTGCAGTACTTCCTCATGCACAATTTGGCTGCCTAGTCTCACTGCTCTGCTCTTCAATGACATGAGACAACTCCCTGCTAATTGAGTAATCGTTATTTTTGCCAGGTTCTGCATGTTAGCTAGAGGGGCATAAGGTCAGAAGTAATATCCACCATTTCCTCCGTCTCACACTCTTGCACATTAGTGATGTGGGCGATGGTGACTAACCGCAGTGCTGTAATTTGTATGTGCGCTGGCATTTTTTTTTTTTCCTTCTTTTTTTTTTTTTACGAGATTGGGAATTAAGGCGATAGCATCAAGGGCCTCCCGGAGGAATAGCCGAGTCGAAGGCAGCATTTTAATGACAATGGATTCCTGCAGCACCTCCGTGAGCTTTTCTTCCGCACCTACGCACTGCTTTAGGAAAAAAAAAAAAAAAACACCCCTTCAGTCCATGTCTGTATAAAAGAATAAATGGCAGCGAGCGGCAAGATCAGGTTAACGTTGGAAAAACGACGTAGTGCAGCCGGAAAATGACTGACGTGCACCACGCTCAGAAATTCTACAAGATCGGTATCCGTCCGTCTGTCAAACAGAGGCATAACAGTTGTGAGGAGAAACGACAGTTCTATAAATCAGACCGCTTTCCGCGCAGACCACCTCCGTCCCAGTCGCCAAACTCGCAGTGCTGAAGCTCAGGGCAAGATGACATGACCGAGTTTTCGGCTTTTGATTTAAGATATTGGCTTAAGTAGCGCAGAACGCTAGCTATGAGACGAGCGCCTAATTTACTTGTAAACATATTCTGTAGTTGGACTAACAGCCATGTCAGCCAGCCATGTTTGTCAAATTTTCCACTTGTCTAAAAAGAATTATTCTATTGTCCCTGCCCAGAAAGAATACAATGCTGCTCTCAAGCTTGGCTGAAAATAACAGCTGTCCTTACATTGCCTTCTGAACGAGATGGTTTTACTTCTGTAGCTTGACAGTTATGTAAAAATTAGGCAGCAGGGCCCATAATGCAACGCAGAAGTGGTGTTCGCAAGCTGAAGTGTTCACTGCAATAAAGTGCATGTTGAATATCATGGTAAGGCTGGTTACGGGGGTCACTGTGCAGTCTTAGCATGTTACATTTTTTTCCTGAAAAGTCTTTTAACAGCAATATAACCTACATTACAGGTACATTATAGGGGGAGGGGGGGGGGGGGGACCCAGACTGCTGCTTAAAGACATGGTCACGCTACACAATACGCATCACCATTATAATTCTCCTGAAGTTTTGCGAGCAAAGCATCAACAAGCCTATTATGCGTCCAGCGGTTTTCATCATTTATACAAAAAGTAATTTATGAAGAAAAGGAGGAGCATCAATAAGGCAAAAACAAAACTAAATTACAACAAAGCATTCGGTAGAAAAATAGGTTTTGATGTCCAGTCAGTGAGTAAGACATAAAAGCACAAACACTGACAATACTTCGATCATGATGTTTTCATCTCATCGTAGCTCCCAGTGCTTTCAGGAGCATGAATAATCCAATGGACTACTGGGTGCTTTGTTAATTTAGAACCGCAAGCAATATGTAAGAGGAACGTATTAAATACGGAGCGCTGGAGTTCTTCAAATCCAAGAAATGCCTGGCTTTAACATCTAGAAGGACCCATAGATCAAGAATTTAGAATAATAAGTCAGTTACCTTTAAGCAGATGATTATTCCTCTGTATTAGTCAAGTCAAGTCAAGTCAAGTCAAGTGTCTTTTATTGTCATTTCAATGTATACATGTGGTACAGTGTACAGTTAA
>JAQQZR010000016.1:11591615-11602840 GCA_030068235.1 Notoglanidium macrostoma | reverse complement strand
GCCAAGACGTCACCGACCGCCTTAGTCATCTCGGAAGGTGCGGGTGCGAAGGTGATTGACAGAGAAGGCTGCATATACATGCATGTGTGTGTGTGTGTGTGTGAGAGAGAGCGCGGTGATGGCAGCAGAGCAGAACCGTTAATGGGGGCTGCAGCGATCACACAGACCGGGAGGACGGCCAAGCACAACAGGCTGAGTTTCAACAGGCAGGACCCAGGAGAGTCGAGGAGAAAGTGAGTGGAGAGGAGAGGAAAGAGAGAGCAGCCGCCGGCTTGCCTTCACATGTTCATCGTTCCGCAACACAGAAGAGTCCGACCACTTGACGGCTGGCGTCGCACTTGGTCGTGCACTACAATGGGGAATGAAGTTCTTCATAGATCAGCACTACAGTACCATACACTGCACTATTAGCACATGAGGTCGTGTACATTGTCTTGTCTAATCTTGGAGGCACCATGAAGCGACCATTAACCACAACTGATTTGCTTAATAGGTAATGCAGTAGTCTGTGTAGTTCACACAGCTCATCATCCTCCTTTAGATTTTCTGGTTCTAACCTGGCTAAACGCAGTGATCGAGCTCTTGAACACATGGACGGCATAAGGGCTGCGGCTTCTTGGAGGGCAGCCACTGCACTATCCAACCATGTGTGTGTGTTTGTGCCTCATCACAGTTAATCCATCACAACATTACTCTTCCAGAGCAGTCGTTTCAGCTCTCGACCCGTCAACGCACACCGGCGGTAAGAGAGCTTCGGTGCGACTCAAAGAAAATGATCGCGAAGCTCTCGGTTCTATTCGCGGACAAATTTACGGTGGAAATACGGACAGCAAACCAAGCCTCTTCCAGCAACTTATGATATGCGGGTCTTTGCGCGCTCTGACCTTCGCTCTAATTGCACTAATTCAGTGTATATATGCAAAAAGATACAAACGTCCAAACACAAGCCTGACATGTCGAACCATGAGAGAAAATGAATGTGTCCCCATGTAGTGATGATCAAATCAATGAATGGATCAACGTTTGGATAGGAGGGTAGTAGTTGCAGGTTGGTTCACCCAGGCTAATCTTGGAGCTCAGTTCGATAGAAAGCGCACAAAAACATGAACGCGGAACTATGCGGCTGACCCCGATTACATGAGCAAAAGGTCATCGCCATTTAATGGCCCGATTTCTTAATTTATTTGTGAGTCTAGAAGCCCTACATAAAGAACGAACTGCACGTTTCATTTAGGCTTGTGTTTACCAAATTAAATAATGGTGATAAATGATTTAATCATCCAGAACCGATAACCCCAAGAAGAAGAAGAAGAAAAAAAGCAAAACAGGCATTGCCACCCTTTCAGGTTTAAGGAGGGTAGAACAATATTAGCTGTGCAGATGGGAAGTGCTTGCCAACAGCAGCAATCGCAAAAACCCCGCTGGATGCTGGATTTATAGGGGATTCCACAGTAACGCACAGGAAACCTGGAAGAACATGACCAACATTTGAATGTATGTGAACACTGCTTGGTGCAGAAAAAAATTTACGGGGCTTCCAGGTGGGGTGATACTGCATTTCATTTGCCTCTGAAGTCGGAGCCGGGAATGACGTTGGAGCCAAGGTGACCTCGTTCCAGAACAAGTTGGAAAACCATCAGCAATACCAGTTCAAGCCCGGTTAGCCATCGTTATACCAGTTATGGACCAGTTGTCCACAGATAGAAACTGGACGGTACCGTGTGTAGGACTGATTTATAAACAGGATATGGCTATAGTTTTCTTACTGCTGATACGTGGAGCGGCCATCTTGGATTTTGATGTTGAGGTTCTTCTGACTTTCAGAGCTCTGACTTGAAATCTGACTTCGGGAATCGTTCCAATTGAAACGTCCGTTCAAATGGAACGCAACTTCTGACCGTTCAAAGCGCGTCTACAAAGCGGTCCAGATTCAGGTCAATTTCCGGTTTTCCTGGAGAGAAAAAGACCGCGCTTTCGGCATATCGTTTTCAGTAATAACTCCCCAGAGAGCGTTGATGTTAAATTGCACAGCTCCTACACAAAATGTGTAACGGTTACAGGTCTGATAACGAAACGGAATTGGAGAACTGCACATCACGACTGTGCAAACATCATGTGGTGATCATTCTGTAATATTGCACAAGCCTGCTCTCTTTCTGGCGTGTAAACTTGGACACATCAACGTAACCATTTACAGCAGTGCAACAATGTAGTTCATTGAGCAATGCAATATCGAAAACTTTGCCGTATCGGAAATCCTTATACTGAACTCGGTAAATATTGTAAGCAAGGAATTTCAGGCAACAGAGATTTTAGACGCGTTGCCTTTACTACTGGTTCGGAAGCCTTTTTACGCAACATCCTTCCACCTCATCCTGCTTCACAGCAACCAGGAAAATGTACAAACAAGCAGCTCCTGCTGGCGGTCAATGGTGTTTGAGAATTCTAAATATGGCCGTCCTGCCTGGACTACGAGATGATGAGAACAACATATGGACCACTCGGACTTTTAGAACGTCTGAGAATAGAAACTGCTCGAGGGGTGATTTTTGTGGGAATATTTTTAGCGATCGTTTTATTGAGAGTGGTAACTGGCCATTACGGTGCGAGAACAAGCCACAAGAGGAAAATTCAGGTGAACAAGAGGAACGGTATCTCTAGCCAAATGTGGTTTATTAGATAAAAGAAAAGAAAAGAAAGCAAGTCTCCGGTGACATATCTGAGAACTCTCCCTGAAGAAGCATCGAGAAGGCTAATTCAATTTTGAACAATGATTTTGTATGTATTGAAAAATGTCAGTTTCAATCCTCTGGCTGAGCCCTGACCTTGTCCAAGCCTCTTAAGCCACGCTGCTTCAACTTATCTGAGGAGACGGATATGCTTAGCCTTCGGGTTAACAACGCTCTCATACATACACAATATAAACACACACAGACACTCACAGCCCTGAGCGATCAGATTTCACAGCTAAAGACGTTCTGTCTTGGGGAGAAATGCTCAGTTTCGATAAACGGGAGGTCAAGGTCAGGGAAGTAGAAGATGCTCAACAGAATACAGCATTTCTGTCCCACGTGTGCGCGTGTGTGTGTGCGCGTGTGTGTTCATTCTTAAAAGTTTCAACCCGTACTCACCTATTCGGGCCACGCTATTGGCTTCCTGAATCAAATTCACAACTCACCTTTACAACTCAGGTCTTCAACTTCAGGACACCGGGCTTTTGTATGATTTATGCACATAAGCTGAGAAAAAGAAACTGCAGTTTTCTGTACTGATCGCATTACTTCTCGGAAACATATTACTGTTCAGGAACTTGAACAAATGACCACTTTGCTCTCGTTATGCATCGTTGCCGATTGTCTAGGTGCTCTGCATCCTTGTGCCTTCAACCGTTTCAATGTTTGGTGATCCGCTCTGGATAAGCGTGGAAATGACACGTGTGTGTGTGTGTGTGTGTTTTTGCTACCATTTGGTATGCAGCTATGGCTAATCTCGCTGATCTGATTCACCTTGATTTGGGCAAACTGGTTACCAGTGGAACAGTTTTGCTACACATATGACCATGACTGACGATCAACCCGCAATCAGAGCCAAATAAAATGCAGCGCAAAAAAGCTTTTATGCGACTCCCTTTGCATAGTCACCTCGAATTCAAACATACGCAAAGAAATTAAAGGTGCTGGCCAGTCAGAATATCTTTTGCGTACAGAATGTGTTCTTCAAAATATTGGACAACAACGTGCTGATTTGTTGATGCGCTGCATTAGATAGAAGAGGATAACGATCTAGTTACACAGAATCGCCTTTTCGGTTTTCCCTTAATCCGTATTAATGCACCGGACTGGCTCGCCATACACTATTACATTATGTTAATGGGACTGGGCGGCATGGTGGAGCATTTTCTTGCTCACCGGGCAAGCTAATGAATTCATTATCCACCTCTGTGATCAATGTTAAGGTGGCCAACACTGAAAAGAAGCTAACAACCGAACCAATTAGCATGTTATCTCCGGCATTATTAAAGTCTGTGCATTTTAGACTGGCTTTTTCTTTTACAACCATCATTTGCATAATGACACCATACAAAATAGAGCATTAGCAAGTTTTTGTTTTTTTTGACGGCGCCATTTCTTGAAAACTTTGCAGATAAAAGCATAGATTCCATCTTACGTGATCATCAATCCCAGCCCCGAGAGGACTACATTACAGCAAGCGGAGTATAATAGAAGCAGCTCCATCTATCCAAAGCACTGCTTCCTCTCTTGTTCGATCTAAGCTCACTTGGTCTTCATAGTCCCATCAGCTCAAAGGAGGAATGAGGTGAGGACCACAAAACACAGCCCATTTCCCATTTTCAAAACAGCACACCAAATAAGCATCTGTTATAAACCTTACAACAGAGTAAAATGCTTAATATTTGGTAGGGAAAAAAAGCTCTCTGTACTCTTTGTGTACTGCCATCACTGACAGTCTGATGTTGGTGGCGTGCCCCAATGTGAAAGCAGTTTTCCAATGCCACCATGGTAAAGTTACATCCTACCGCTGTGACATTTACAGATGGTGACTACAATTTCAAGGTGATGCACTATAAACTGAAAAATATCTCCAGCTTGGGCTTGAAATTGCCATTCGTTCCTCTATAATAAAAACGCCTTCTGCAACTGCAATCAAATTGCCTTTATGCTGCTCATGACAGCCCTAATGATGGCTCATAAATCACTCTTAATCTCTATTTATAGAGCCACCTGTTTTAGGTGTAAAATTCAGGGACTATGTGCCAGCTGTCACATTTTTGCCCGTTTCCAACGATAGAAAGCCTTGAAACGTTTCACGTGAATATGTAGTGAAGTCGGGACAAGATCAATAGTCACAATAAATTGGGTGACGATTTACTTTCTGAAATTGTACGAGTAGTCAGCATGTTCTAATCCTCACACAATCCTCTGGAAGCAAACGAAAACGTCGAAAGCGTCAAGGACGTTAGCATCTGGAATGTCCTCCTAAGAAATATGACCAATCAGATTTACCCAGGACTCCTGAACACCAATGGCAAATAAGGCGTATTAACAGCGAGAACCAGGCACTAAGAATAAGCTGCACTAAGACTGGGCGATATTGCAATATGACATGGAGCTCATCACACAAAGACGTAGTAAAAACATTTAACATTCCAACAATTGACTTTTTCCCACCAGCTAACAACTCAATGGGAACTAACACGGCTACGGTTCTAAGCACCACTACAAGATCTAATGTTTTTTGCACCTACTACACACCAAACACTTAATGACCCATTATAAACCTAGCATGTGGTGCCGCCGAGGTTAATGATCAGAAGGTCGGGGTTCAAACCCCAGCACGGTCAAGCTGCCACTGCTGGACCCTTAACACTATCTGCTCTAGGGGTGCCGAGTCACGGCTGACCTGTGTTCTGATCCTAGCTTTCTAACAAGCAGGCTACTACTACTTCTAAAAAGTTCTCAAGGAGAACATCCTCGTGTGTAAACACAGGAACAACCAGTGTCAGAATATCACCCACATACAAGGCAGTGCCTAATCCTGGAAGGCAAAGTTTCTCCAAGATCGACCTGAGAATCAAACACTTATCTAATTTGGCTCAAACATTGCATTTTCCACCCACTCCCCTAAGGGTGGAATAGAAAACATAATTACGGTGCCTTCATTAAAATGAGTAATATCTTGTGTTCAGAGAGTCAGTACAGCTGTCCCTTGATTACTAAATGGAACCAAAGCAATGATCTATGAAGTAATTAGGAAGATGGCATGGAACAAATTTCAATGCTGGAATGGGCTACTGAGGCCATATGTTGAACTAGTACGTAGTAGTACTGTTCTCAAAAATAATGCCATTCCCCTTAGGATGAAGAACACTCCGTGCCAGCGGTTTACAGCTAAACTATGCTGTGCCAAAGGCTGTCTTGGAGCACTGGGTCAGAAATACCACCACAGAAAGAGACCAGCACTGAAGGTTTCTTGCATCAGGATCAATCCTTTGATGCTCCACGTGCATTAGGTTGGACGATCAGCATTAACAGATTTGCTACTAGTCTTACCAGCACCCCAGACAATACTGTAGATACTGCAGAGAACCTTCTAGACTTCCTACATTACGCAAGAAGATTAATTCCCATCCATAACCTGCCGCTTGAGCTGAAGCTAAAGAAGTAAATGGCTAGAAGCCATACTGTGAGCAAAATCATCAAGCCATCAAATGCTACTTAAGGCACTAGAATAAGTCACTGAGCTCAATAATTGGACACTTCCTTTGGTTCAACCCATTAGTTGCTAAAGTATTGCTCCTTTCTATGGGTCTCTACTCCATTAGCACTGGGGACTGATGAAGGTGATGTTGCCACATGCTTGAGCAGGGGATGATAACTTGTCGTGTTGGCGCTCGTAGTTTCTATCGACTTGCCAAAGTGAATTCTGAATTTTCACATGAGAAATCTAGTATCGGAACTCTAGAAGTGAAAAATCCAATTAGATAATCGCTAAAGATTTTTTTTACCTCTGGAAAAAATCTTTCCAATCTATAGCTTCCCTTGTCGCTCGGGTGGTATCTTCAAGTCATTAACATGGAGTTGGCCCCCTCTTTGCTACTATGACAGCTTCCACTCTTCTGGGAAGGACTGGCGTGCAGTCGGCGTTCCCATTCACCCCAAGCGTGTTCAGTGGGGTTGAGGTCAGGGCTCATGTAGGGCATGTGATTGCTTCCAAACAAACCTTGGCAAACCATGTCGTCTTGGACCCGGTGTTGTGCTCAGGGGCATGGCCATGCTGGGACATGTTTGGAATAGACTTCTTTATTACAGTATACACTAAAATGTACAAAAGAGAACAACAAGGAAAGGTACAGTTTAGTACCCTTTTTCAGAGAGCGTAAGGTAAAAAAGTTGGTGAAATAATGAAATGCAAGGCCGAGTGATGGAAACTAATTACCCCAAAAGGGTGTAAGGGGGCAACAGAAAAGCATTCTCACAAGGGAGCAAAATTGGCCATGTGGGTGGGAGAGATGTCCTACTTCTCATGTATGTGGAAGAGGGTGGATAGCGCTTTCCTCAGTGTGCGTGGTCATTTGCAGCCTGAGCAGTAGTCCGAGTAGATGTGGCTGGCTGGCTTATGTGTCCTATAGGAAGCAAGTGTTACCCTATACCCCCCTGGCTGGTAGCTGTTGTATCACAGGGCAGAGCTGGCCCTGGGGGTGGGAACGGGCAGGTGAGCAAATTGGTGGAGATGCAGTTTGTGCATGCCAGGACTTCCACAGCTTTATATGATGCATGGCAACAAAGATAAAGTAACAAAAAAGACGACCTTTTACTCGGTCTGTTACAGCACTGAGCATGCTGGAGCTGGTCGTAATACAAAAGTATTTCCTCTTGCACACAGAACTGTAGCTTTCCTATTGTAAACAGCTCTGTGCAGTTGTAAAGGAGTGACCAAGACCACACCTGCAGGAGGCAAATTAGCCCACTCTCTGCTCTGGATGCGTTGTAGCTGGATTATAAAACAAACCAGAATGGATAGCATTTTCAAATATCTTTTTCCTTCTCTAGCTACACTACAACACCATTTAAATGCATCTGCTGCTAAAAAAAATCCAAAAAAAAAAAAAAAAAAACACGGGTCAAAACCAGTTTCAGTTTGTCCCGAAGGCCAAAACAAAGGAAATGCATCCATATTACAGGATATTAGTATCATTTTTCCACTGCAATGAGACTTCGGCAGCAGCTTGTATGTGTACGTGTTCGAGAGATGTAATATAGTGAAATAAATAACCCGAAATATTAGACACACAGCAAATGCTTTACTGAATGTCAGCTCAATATTTCAGCCTGTAGCCCTGAAGTAACAGCGCACGCGCTAACGTTGGGCCTAACAGCGCCGGAGGTTAGGAGGGCAAATATAACCGGATTAATGAAGTTTGTGTGATCCTGGTTTTGATGCATGTTTACATTAATCTGTCAGGACAGATATGTCTGGATGATGTATTTACCGAACCACGGACTGTAACATTTTGAATGCTTCATGTGGGAGCTGCAGCTGGTATAAAATGAAATGCGAGATGCAGAAGTTGGAATGTGACGTGCATGCACTGTCGTTTCTGGGGCTTAATCTGCAAACACGACGTTCCTTATAGTTTTAAAGGAGTTGTACTGAAAGTTAAAGGAAATGTATTATTTGCCTTTTATCCCTGAAGGCTTGGAGATCACGGGCATTGCATATTCACGTAACAGCAGCCGAGGACTTTTTGGAATTGCATTTGACATTTTGCACAATATTTGGATGGAAATATTCCTTTATGTTCTTCCAATTACTTGCTTACATGTAGTTGCACGTGTGTGTGTGTGTGTGTGTGTGGTCTCACCTTCAATAGGAGAAGTTTTCAGCCTGCGGCAGATCCCCTGCACGTCTCCGCAGGTGTCTCTGATCTTGTTGACCGCCTCCGAGCTCCTGAGCTCCATCAGCTCCCTGAGCTCCATCACCGTGCAGCCAAAGTCCCCATCATGATTGCCTTCAGCCACAGAGTTCCCAGGTGGGTGGTCCGCAGTGTTGTTAGCCATGTTTTCTGTGTCTGGCTGGCGTTCTGACGCGCTGGGTAGACCGGTCACAAAACGCAAGACTTCACTTAACAGGAATGCTTTCAAAGATTGGCAGCTTTCTGACGGGTTTCAAGTTCTGAGCGAAGAGCACAGGATGTCTTGACACCGATGTCTTGCAGGACAACGGAAGAAAACCATTAGAGGAAAGAGCTCTGAAGAGAACAGCTGTCCACGGCGAGCATGTTACCACATCTTTAAATGCAGGTTTGCTTCAACTTAGAGTATCTGCAACAACAACAACACAAAGAAAAAAAAAAACATTTCAGGAAAAAAATTGGACTGAGAAGCAACTCAGCAATGCTCTCATTGCCAAAACTGTAATGAAAAGTATGCGAGTGATTTAAAAGGAAATGCTGACACCATTGAGCCCCTGAATGGCAAAGACCTGTTTTTTTTTTTTTTCCCTTGAATTGACAGTAAAATCCATTATGAAATAAAACCCTGGAACATTTCAACATTATCGAGTCTCTTTCACAAAGTTCCATCACTCTGAATTTCTTTTATAAAGAATAAATAAGTTTCCGTCCATGGTAGAACAGAAATAGATTTCAGAAAGGCTGTTGGAAAAAAAACAAAAAAAAACAAGAGAGAGAAAGCACTTGCAAATTCCAGGGCATTTTCAGTTCTAGTTTGTTCTGGTCATACATAAATGATGAATCTCTTTGTAATCCCCAGTTCTGGCGTGTGGAAAGAGAAGTCATTTGCTTCATTGTTTTACTGCCACTCAACCCACTTCTTTTTGCATGCGTGCGAGCATCCGAGGGAGCCAAAAAATATATGAGAACGTGAACAAGACCGAGAAATAGGGGAAGAGGGGGCCAAGAGAAAAAGGGCAAGTAGGGTTTTGGTCTTCAATTAAGCTGGCAATAGGAGTTCTGCCAGTGGTCGAGATAAGAGCTCTGTGTTTGTATGAGATAGAGGTCCAGCACGAGTGAGTCCACTTAAAAAAAAAATAAAAAATACACTTCCATGACTTTAAATTAACAACTTTAAATTAGAAACCAGCTGGGAATGACTCAAGTTCCCACTTGGATTAATGCCAAAGAAAAAAAAAAAAAAAAAGGGAACCGGTAACAAGGACATTCTAATATTTTCAAGCCTGCATCAAGCTATAAAAATTCTTATGAGTGGTGCAGCCAAGTACCATTTAATCTACAGATCAAGTATTCCTTTCCCAAAGACGCCACAGCCACCTGTGGCAGGGAGAGTAGAGGGCAAAGCTAGCCGTGCTCGCTGAATGGGAGTGACCGCATACTCTCCGTCAATCACAGCGACACTAGCCAATCGTCGGCATCTGCGAGTTCACGTATGCGGAAGAGGGCAGATAGCGTTCTGTCTGAAGAGCGGATCAGAAGGTAGTAGAAGAAAAACATCCCAAACTAAATTCCCAGGTTACCTGTTCCGAAGTTACATGCTACAAAGTAGCTTATTACGTTGCTCTTATCCTGCACTTCATCCTCATCATGATCAGAATAAGTGAAAAGTAGCTCAGGGGCTAAGCAGCACTTCTCATTTGAGACGAATAAATATTTTGTACAAATAAAACAATCACTAGCATTCTGTATTTGTGCTGTTACAAACACCAAGTTTTTGTAAAACCTGTTTTTGTAAAACACAAACCCCAACAAGAAGATCTCGAACACACAATTTAGATGTTTTATCATTATCTTGATAGATTGAAGATTTTAGGGTACACCACTGTTGTGTTAGCAGGTTTGGGCTAGGATAACACCGAGGCCACTGTAACATGAACTGCATACACTGGCATCAATAACTGTTATCACGTTCTAGTTGACCTGCAGGTCCTGTAACCAACTCATGCATAACCTGTATATGGGTTCTGAGTGACCGGTTTTTTTAAGGACAGACACTCAGAGCTGATGTCAGAGGCGGCAGATCATCAGCATGTACAGCCCATCACTCTTATACATCCGCACTGTCAATAAGACTAATTTCATTCGTTTTATTATTGGCATCCCTCTGGAGCTTTACACATGAGGTCCTAAAAACTATAATAAAACTCTTAGAGCGCTCATATCGCGCGAATGGCTTTCATGCATGTAAATGAGGAACGAACCCTTCCAAAATAGCAGAACGATCCCCTAATACAGCGCGATGCGACATCGACTCCCAAATCTAATTACACTGTAGCAGAATCTCTACCAACCCACCTCAATAGTCAGGAGACGGGACACCGCGCCGAAACTTTAGAGAGGGCTGAATATGAATAGTCGACTGTGTGGTATGAGATTTTCCACTCACGTATTTTACGCCATTAAATGTGTTGACTGACATAAGAATCTTGCACAGGACTTAAAGCACGCTGGAGCAAGTCTCAAATTATTTTAATGCTGAAAACGAAGCTTGCAGAGACAGATTACTTAGCATCACTTCAATCCCACATACCTAGAGCTTTTGTATTGAAAATGCCAGCAATGCTCATAGACTGAATTTTAGATCAATACCACCTATTCTAATCACCACAAGATCAGGTCCCTGCTTGGGGCCAATATCCATCCATCCATCCATCATCTATTGCGCTTTATCCGTCTGGGTGGCGGGGAAGCTGGAGCCAATCCCAGCATCTTGGGGTGAGAGGCGGGGTAC
>JAQQZR010000016.1:11554737-11588723 GCA_030068235.1 Notoglanidium macrostoma | reverse complement strand
GGTGACCCGGGGATCGAACCCAGGACCTTCTTGCTGTGAGGCGACAGTGCTAACCACCGCACCACCGTGCCGCCCCCTGGGCCAATATACTAGAAGCAAAAATGCATGACACTTTGGCAGCACGTCATTAACCAGTTTAAGACTAATGTTAATAGCATAGAATGATGGACTGCCAGCTGAATTGCATTCAGTGTCCTCGGCGTGACCCTTGCCATCAAGTCGCGGGGAACACGTCACCGTCAAGGTCTTAAAAAGACGCCATCGTTACAGCTCCATACTCCTCCCTCCATATTAAATCAAATGGGTGTGTCTGCGTGGACGTGATGCATGCAGCCGGCCACAGGACATCGCATTGGCTTTAACCACACATTAGCTTGACATAACAGATGTGTGTAAATTGCGGTAATGGAAATGTCAGATACTGCGAACAAAAAAGCATCGTCCATACAAAAGGTCACCAGCTGCCAGAGGAAATGGGAAACAATAAGAAATTAGAGAAGAAAAACAGACCAGGTTCTCGCGGAATGTCCCAGGTGCGTTTGTGAAAGAATAAATGGATGGCCCAGGGTGAGTAAACGTGTACAGCAACTGTTGCATAACTAATGATCTGTACTAGGGATGAATATTCTGAAACCGAGTGCTCGGCAGGCGGAGAAGCTCCTCATAGCGTAATGATGGATGGAGGCTGGGACGTCTACAGCAGTATAGACTACGATCTGGCCACCATTAGTAAATCTGAATCGGCTTCTTTGCGCCGGATTGCAGCGCTGAAACTAACGGGGCGAGATTGGATAATGGTCCGCAACCCAAACCCACGGCTCCGAAAGTGCTCTTTCACACAGCGCTGGACTTTTATTTCGCTTTAACGTACAATACGTATTAACTGCGTGAGGAGACCCTTTGGAAGCGAACCCGATTGGGATTTCACGCAAAGTGACAGCGAAGTGCTAACAGGCTATTAAAGCAAGAACTGCAAGTTCACTTTTCAGTATTCATCTTGTGATAGTTATCAAACATCACAATTTATGCCATTATGATTATTTGCATCTTTAACCCAACAATTTAGCCAAACGGCCTCCCTGGCAAGCACCGTATTCAAAATTGCTCTCCGTGTCATCATGTGCTTCCTTACAATAATCTGACAAACACGCACAAAAAAAAAAAAAGTGTGCAGGTTAACATGGCTACTTCCCATTATTATATTCTCCTGGAGTAGGACTACTTTCTTTCTCAGTAAATCAAGCTGAACGGCGCATGAGCGAATGTCACCGTTGAGCATCACGTGTCAATTCTGTACGGATTCGAGACTCATTATCCATTTTGGAAATGTGAAGTAAAAGGTACCTTTCGGAAGTAGCGAACCGAGTATGTTGAGCCAAATCATAGACAGCAATTAAGTAGGGGAAGTTATTTGGCCCAGAGGTCTGGAGTGGCATCTTGCTGTGACTTGATGTCCATACCCCATCTGTGCTATAATACGACACTTTAATAGAAGCAATTATGCGAAGTAATAAAAATAAATAAATAAATAAAGGAGACAAGGTGGATTTCGTAAGAAATTACAAAAGTTACAAAAGCTTATGAAGAGGCATATACCTTACAGTGTAAAGACAAAAATTTAATCGTAATAAATCCGTGAGACCAGCTGAGATCTCCAGGAATGCAACCTCCAACAACAAAATGAAGCCTAACATGCGGTTTTCCAGTTTAAAAAAGCTCGTGTGTTGACGTGCAGCAAGCCTCCGTGAACATCCAGAGCATTTGGATGTCTGTTTTCTAATTACACATTTGTTTGATTCGGTGCCTTTAGTTGGCTTCAACGTTCTCAATTAACTATGCATTATTGCTGCATGGGGAACAACTCGCGCTCTTGTCTGTGAACTTTTGGCACCAGCCGTACATTAAAGCGATGCTGGAAAGCCCACACAGACAGGCAGAGCTGGTGCACTGAGGGCAGACGCGGAGCGGAGGGAGGGAAGTGCCTGTGCTGCCCACG
The DNA here is from genome assembly GCA_030068235.1 of Notoglanidium macrostoma. NCBI lineage: Eukaryota > Metazoa > Chordata > Actinopteri > Siluriformes > Auchenoglanididae > Notoglanidium > Notoglanidium macrostoma. The sequence continues at coordinate 11,586,727 of JAQQZR010000016.1, read as the reverse complement.
GAAAGTTCTTCATGCATATTCATGCGTCAATCGGAGCTGCCGAGCCTCCGCAAACCTGACGTCATACTCCGAGCAGCGGTTAAAACAGCAAGAGCGAGGACTCGGCCGAGATGCTTCCTTTCAACGTCAATCTTTTCATTTTACATCATGATCTTCAGGAAATCGCATGCGTACGATCATGTTTACGGACACCAATCAAACCTGACCCTTCGTTTGCGCTTCATCATAACGCACCGGGAAAGGGACAAAAAAAAAAAAAACCCACCTTGAAAGACTTGCATATTAATCTCTATAATGCCGTCCAAGCTTCATTTAACATTGAAAATATTGGTCGACTTCTTTAGTTTTTAACTCTTTTCACTTCGCTTAATGGTGGCCTACATTACCCAGCATGCCGTTCGACTACCTGCTGATAGGATATAGCCCGTTCGTTCAGCTCTACTTAAAGACAGCGATGCAGCAGCGCTTTAGTGATTTTCCGTCCAGCTCTCGGACCTCCTCATCTGTACACTGCTCAAACAGATCCGCTTCCAAAGCTTCAACTTTTATGCTAATAGTGGCGAGTAACCGAGCTCGGCGCCAGTTCTGGAATTCTGACTCCGGCGTTCACTGCCTCCGTGTTGGCGCTCTCGTTAACGTAGACGCTGAGCGGCGCTGGAAAGCTGAGGAAGGAAAGCAGCTCTTGCTCTTTTGTTGAGTCGTTGAATTCTTGCTCCTATTGACTATTGAACGTCACAGTGACTGTGCTAGCGATGTCCCCATGTGACTTCAGCGCAACAAACAACTGTCAGCGTCTGACAGGAATAACTACAAGACATAATGAGACATGCTCTCTGGCTGCTGATTTAGAGCAAATACAGCTGACAAGTTCTGGCATCGTTCGAAATTTCTCATTCAAATCTCAGGGCTCTGAAGCTCGTCTAAAAGCCAACAATAGGACGACGGCTGTTACGCAACGGGATCATGCAAACCGCATGAAACGGCTATAGATACCGTATCTGCAACTTGCTAACATGCAGGAAAAAAAAAAATACATATACACCTGAAGCGGACTCTGAAGCGGGCTTGTTTACGCGACCCTGCTCTCTGCCTGAGCCCGAATCACGCCGATTGATGACGGAAACAGAAACCTTCTTTAATCCCAGCTCTCGGGCAAGATTTTACTCCGATCACCGCTCAGCTCATCTTATTTCCGTTTGCGCTTTCTTTATTAGGTGGATGCTTTGGTTCGGTTTGGTTCTCGAGGTTCTGTTTGGAGCAGCGGCAGACCGTTTCTCTTCCATCTCCGGCTGGAAAACCTCTGTTGTGATTTCAGCGTGCGTTGTGCTCCCGAAATAATTCCTCTTGATATGCGAGAGCTTGCACATGGCAGGACCGGTTTTTTTGACCTTTTAATTCATTAATGCCGCACGGTCGCTTTAAGCTCGGACGTCGGAGTTTGCAAATCTGCCAGCTAGGTTAGCCAGTTTGTACCCTTGCTAGGCTGTTGCACTTCACCACCCAACTGGTTCTGAACGATGGCCAAAAATATATTTTCAGGGTCTAGTTATGACTTGCTTCCAATAGTATTTGACCCGCTTTATTGCTTGAAAATGTGATTACGGAGATCTGTGGATCACCGCAGATTCAAGATAATCGTAGCTCCAAGCATGAAGATAGAGAAGAATATCTACTACCCGTATTATTGGCATTCCGTCGCTTACACGTTATACATATCTGTTAAGCTGAACTTAATCCAGACAGAACAGGACTATAATACTGTACAGCAAGCAGTCCTGCCAGTAATGCAAGGTGAACTGAATGAGACAGAATGAAGTGTGGGGGCAGACTGACGGCGGGGGAGTGAAAAGTAAGAGAATGAGCGAGAGGGAGGCACTGCTCTCAGATTAAAGAGCATGAGCTGGAGCTCGTAGGCAGGAGATGTAAATCATCGGCCCATGCGTTTCCTCTGCAGTCCTGCACTGGTGATGCCAAGGTGGGTCTTAAGGCTCTGGATCCACCTCCACATCGCTGGGGCAGAACAAAAGAAAGGCCTTTACTGCTCCCTCTCCCTCCACCTCGCGCCACCTCCCCCCTTCCTTCCTTATTTACTCCGTCTTTCTCTTGCTCTCTCTCGCTCGCTCGCTCGCTCCCTCTCCTTTTACAAGATGACTCATCCGTCTACATCGGCGACTTTAAATGTTTCAGGCTAAAGCGGCACCGCTAAAAAGCGGGAAGTGTCTGAATACCCAGCGGCGCTACACAGGTGGTGGAAAAAAAAATAAAAAAATGTCCAGTGTGTTTAAATGCCCTAAATCAAGCTTGTTTTTCATCATCACATTTCACTTTAAACCTGAGCTCGCCGTCTCGCCAGCCCGCAAAATAGTCCCTGATGTGGTTTCTATTTTTTCCACAGAGGGAAGCACTAGCAAAAAATAAATAAATAGAAGACAAAGTGCACTAGGTCATCAGAGGAGAATCAAACAGGCTGATGCACTTGCAATAATTGATGTCGGCGCTCAACATCTATTGAATTGGCCCTGAAAGGCCTCGATCAAACGCGGTTCAGGCCAGGTGTGTGTGTGTGTGTGTGTGTGTGTGTGTGTGTGGAGGGGTAACATTCATAGAGATGGCGCGCTTGAGCATCAACCCAGTGCTTAGGCAACACAGATGCGCAACAGACCGTCAAGAATTCCCTGCTGCAAACAGAGCAAAAACAAACCCTGCCGTCTTACTAACGACGCCTCGGACTCCTTTTTTTTCTTTTTTTACATGTAGGTAAACCATAAGGTTCAGTAATGCATGTTTTTTTTTTTTTTTTTTTTTTAAAGAGCTGCTGAGGTTTTGGAATCAGTGAACCGCAGCCCATCCCTGTTGTCCAGCATTCCCAAAACCAGGAGAGTGAGCAAATCGGACAGCAGACGTGCACGAAACAAAAGTGGGAGGGATGACGGAGAGAAAAGAGGGTTTAGATCAAAGCAAAGGACCGGATGCTGGATGTTTTAGCAGCAGGGTGGCAGCTATGATGTGATGAGAAGACACACTGTGTAAGAGAGACAGAAAGAGAGGGGGAAGAAAAGAAAAAAAAAGAAAAGAAAAAAAAAAGGACCAAGGGAGAGAACAAGGGAAGTGAAGAAAGATGAGAAACAGACAGATGTGTATAACCAGAGTCATGTATCTTGGCCCATAGTGGAATACGCAATGTGTGCGCGACCATGTGTGTGTGTGTGTGTGTGTGTGTGTGTGTGTGGGCGGCGGCCTGCACCCTGCCTCCTTCTGACTGCAGCCACACCTGCCTTGCATACTAAAGCGGCAGAATGCAGAGCCCGCACTCTGCCTGCACCAGCCCCACCCACACACACACACACACACACACACACACACACACACACACACACACCCTTGCTCGCTGTGGAAAGGAGGAACTCCCTGAGACATTGAGTGATTGTGTAATACCTCCATAATGAGTCACAGTGCACCGAGCCAGGTGTTTGTACGCAGGGCTCACTTCGCGTTTGCGCTAGTCTGCACAACAATTACAGAACCGGAGACTTCCCATGATTCCATTATTAGATTAGAATAACCTCGCAACGACGGTCCAGACCAAAGCGCAACTCCTGCGAAGCTGTAATTAATTCGATTTTGAAAAACAGCTGCACCCTGAGCAGACATGACGGTTTACACGGAGGATTTGGGCATAACAAATATGACGTTGACCTTTTCCCCCTGCCCTGCATCAGCCCACTACACAGCTAAACTTTAGCCAGAAGTCCAGACACGGCAAGCCTGAAGAGCGACAATGCACCGAAGTGCAACACAATACGTGTTCGCCACATTTATAAACCTCTTATTTAAACCGGGAAATGCTTTTCGCTGCTGCTCAAACTCATCATTTTCTCATCATCATTAACATTGTTTTGTAAGCTTAATCGTTTTTTCTGTCAAAGTTTCTTTTGCAGCCAAAAACCAAGAGTGCCATTTGTGTCATTCGGAGGATTTTTTTTTCCCGGCGACGTCCCTAAAAATATAGCTAATCCGAGCGTATGCTTGTAGATTTTATTCACGTTTAAAGAAAGCAAGGATGCTGTGCAGCTTTCCAACAGGGAAATCAAGTCAAGCTGAGAACATCGGTCAAATCGCTGCTGATGTGAGGTGGAGGGAGGAAAGGGGGCGGGGCTTCGAGGTCACTTACTATCAAAAAGGGTTACAAATACGTACACAGATTCAGATGCTGATTGGCTCATTTTTGGCAAAAAATAAATAAATACAGGAGACCGCTTATTTGGCTTATTCCTTGAGTGGTAACATGTACCAGTGTGCGCTGATGGTAAAATGTGACGCTCCTACGCAAAAGGAGTGAAGGGTGGCAGGTCTGCATCACTAATTATTTACAGTTGATGTGTGCGTGTGCAATCCCTGGCTCATGCTGGATTACTGAATCATTCACAGTGGCCTAGAATGCAAAGCCCACACCCTCCTCCAGTCACGTGAAAATCTACTAAGGATACAAAACGGGAAGGTTAATAAGAAATGAACGAGAGGAAAAAGGAAGGGCGGGGTATGAGGAAGGAGTCAGCATAAGTTTTATGGCCTTGGCGTAGTGGGCAAGGGAAACGTAGTGCTGCGCGTTGGAGGGAAGGGGGGAAAAAAATAAATGACTGGGAAACGTGCGGAGAAAACAAAAACAACAAATGGTGTGATGAGAAGAAATGCCAAAAGAGCGGCGGTACCGGAGCTGACCTTTGGTTTCCATTTGATTTTCCTCCCTATAAATAACATGTTGAGCTCATTCCGTACCTGAACATCTAAAATTACAAAAGGAGGGTTTTGAATTACGCCTTAAAAAAAGGCAGCACAGCAGACTGCAGTTACAGCTGGCACTAGTGAGCAAACCATCACAATGAAGAACGGTCCCAAGGTGCAGGTGCCAGAAACCAGAAAGCAGCGAAGAGTGCCAAGAGTATTAAAGTGATCCGTCCGGCCATAGTGACCATTTCACTACAAGCCTCGTTTAACAAGCAGGATGTGAACTAATTTATTTGTAAATAGAGCTCCCGGCTGCTGCGATTCACGAAAAACCAGTTCGTTCGGAAAAAGGGTTTGCATCTTACGAAAGCTCCTGCGTTGGGTAAATTTCCTTACTGACCTGCAGCTTGACTGGCAGGAGCTTGCGGTTTTGAGTTCTCTCAGTTACGCCGTCAGGTTTAAAAAGCTTACTTCTTTTAATTGTACACAGCAATTTACACACAACACCCAATGACCGTATCAGTGCAGCATATTGGCGGATGCTTAAAGGGACTGGCTCGTCCTTCCCAGAATCCAATGTGTTTCTGTTTTGAAAGCATGTGACCGCTACCTGCTAGCCCTCTGAGCAGCGAAAGCGCCACAGATTCACGGTTGATGATCCGTTCGAAACCCATCTGGAACTTTTTCTTCATCTACGCGTCATACATGGAAGCTTTGAACAAAGGATGCCTCAACTTTTCTTTCCCGTTGCGGCCTCTGCGAGACGGTCCATTACGTACGGCATAACCACACGAAAACAGGATGGGTCGCGCGAGATAATTTACAAATATATAGATACCTTGACAAAGGCGGCATGGTAGTGAAGTGGTTAGCGTTGTCGACTCACAGCAAGAAGGTTTTACAGATAACGGATGGATGGATACCGCGTCAAAATACCTTCAATTTAAGATCTTTGGCCCAGGATGTTGCAGGTTGTTTCTGGATCAGCGGTACCCTAGGTAAAGCTCTTGCTACTTGGAGGATTCTGGGAGGCTGAGCAACCGAACAGCAGCTGCAGATCTACAAGTAAGCGGTGCGTTCTCAAAGCTGATGCGTTCTTCAGTGCAGGGAGTCCAGCTGGTGGAAGGGTATTACAGAGGGAATAATTATAGACAGCTGACATTACTTCGCATGCACCATGATGTTCTCTATGCTATTGCTCCGTTCCTCTGCCTTGGATTAGTCACAACAGCGCAGCAGTGATGGCGAGCCATAAAAGGAGTGGATGTCGCTTCAAACTGAAATAAGAATTCAAATTAGCATGCTCCTGTACAGCCAGAGGACTGAGCAATCTTTATGAGAAAAGAAGGTGGTTGAGAAGAGCCTCTCCAGAGCTAATGCATTACTCTGGACTAGGACACGAGGGCATTAGGGCTTGGCTTATACACTACAAGGTGCTGCTGCGCCTATTTTTCCTCAAGTGCCGTTGTTGTAAGGGAAGCTGAAGAGCCAGCTCCCTCAGGAGCTCCGGGTTAAAGGGGGGGACGAAAAGACTGAAGGACGGGACAGGGCCTCTGGGGAGGAAGCGGGACAAATGGCAAATGTTTGTGTACTTGGCAGAAGGCACGCCAAGGTCAGCACTCAGTGATGGTCGGCTCGAGTTTCAAACTGTCTCACTGGGGTTTTTAAGAGGAGAAAGTGCTACTCTAGAACACGGTGAGAACAATACCCTAAAATTTCAGAGTGTGTATGGATCCCACGCTCCCTTAGAAGGCTTCCTCATAGTCCATTTGCACAACTATTGTCCAGGTCGTCACGGTGGAGTCTCATTTCTCTTCTCATATCCCATACATCCTTCCCGGGGTAGCCGCAGTCTGTCTTTTTATACAGTCAGAGAAGAGAAATTACTCATAATCGCACTGTCCAGGGTCACTCAGATGAGTCTGGTTCCTCTCGAGGGTTCTTCCTGGCCTCTCAGGGAGTTTTTCCTTGCTAGTGTTGCCTCAGGCTTGCTCACCAGGGATACATTTATAAATGCGAAAGCTTTTTTGTGCTGCTTTGTGGCAGTGTTCGTTGTTAAACGTGCTACAAATACAATTCTGCCGAACTGAACGGAATACGTATTAAGCGGTCGAAGACTTGTGCGATCTTGTACTGCAAAACAGTAATAATTACACTTTGAACGTGTGTAATCCTGTTCTAAATGTAGATGTGCAACAATTCAGGGTTTTATAATGACAGTTTACTAAATTAAAAGCGGAGCGACGCGTACCATGACGGTGACGACCGATCGAATTTTCGTCATTAGCTTACCAACAACACAAAACCGAAACCGATAGTCTCTATCTTCTGGTGAAACACGTCTTACGATGACGCACAACAAAACGATGTCATGAACAAGACTGAGCGTTTCATGGTCGATACACTTCACAGACAACGACTATTATATTCTGGTCCGCGGATATGATTGGTCGAGCGGCGTTCCAAGAGTGCCGAGCTTCACATCACAGCACTGGGACATTTCACCGTGTGCATCACTTGCCCGTCTGTGTCCTGCACATAAAATTCCAGTCTGCCAGGCTCACCAGAAGCACCTCTGTCAGGAACGTAGAAATCAAGCCAGCTAGATGATGTGCTCTAAAGTGAGTGAGGCTTCTTCAGGATTTACTGCTGCTAGCAGAGGAAAAATTAAATTAAATTAAACAGAACATTTGGTTATATTGTGTCCAAAATGTCAATTCCTTGATAATTGCTGGTTCATTGAATGGTTGTATAAAAGCAATATCAGTTCTGCTGTGACTAGCTACGCCGGATCACAGCCATGCTGATTATTCAGTACAACAGCACGACCTTGAGTGTGATATAGAACAGACTGTTGTTATAAATGGAAGGCTACTGGCAATGCAACGACGTCAGAAAATACTCCCAATGAGTCACCAGCTGTTTTGCGGTCTTCAGTGAAGTGTAACATACATTTCCATTTGTTAATATGTAGACCACATGTTCCAACAGAAGAAAAGTTTCAAAAGTACATGCATTTTGACGCACACAGATTGGTTTCTCCTTTAAAACAAATTGTGCCAATGTGGAACCAACTGAACCAAAAAAAGATTAAACACTCAAATCATAAGACTCTAATGGGGACTTTAGTGCCAAAATACCCTCTCGACCAATCAGGGATCAGGGATGCATGTTGGAAGGCAAACAAGAACAACAAACATGGTACCAATGAACATTTAGTCTTTTCAGTGAGTGAACAGAAAGAGATTTATGACATGCTGAAGTAAAAATACATCATTGCCAGTATTCCAATGCTGAACTATAACGAAAAATAACATCTGTTTTTAGATTTGGGACAATTATCGGTGTACTATGTGACAAACTGAAAGCAAACAACCTCCTCACTGCCAGAGTTCAACTCTCAATCTTTTAATGTTTGTTACTGATGATGCTAAACCTAATCTAGCGAAGTCAAGCTAGCTAGATGATGTTTGGCATCCAGCGTAAACTGTGTAATTAACCATCGCACTCACAACTTTAGAATATTTTAGCCCTTCTGAAGAAATGTACATCATTGATATAATTGTTGCAGATTCTCAAGTCATTCTCCATGTGGTGATAAAGAAGCAAGAACGTAGGACACAACACCAAACTCAAAGCTAATTGCACTTTAAAAGGTGAAAAATCAAGCACTGTGGGCTACAATGAATTAGCACTGAATTGCAAGGGCTGGCCATTATCATGATGAGGGCCACTCTGCAAGCTTCAGATCTTATCAATTAATAAAGAAAATTAATCTATTCCACATCCTTGCCTCCAGTCCACTCCAGTTCTGAGTCACTTCAGGACTACTTCATCTTTATCCCCTATTTACACAGTCCTATCAACTGTCCCTTCAAGCAGGCTCTACTAAAAAAGGTTGTAAGAAACGCATACGTCAGGCTCTTGGTTGGACGAGACTACGCGAGATCATTTCACACTTGCTCTCGTGCCGAGTTCGGCTCATCAACCAGCAACTTAAATCTCCCCGAATTATTTTTATCTCCCTGCTAATTAATCAATGCAATGGCCCGTGGGGAAGATGATAATGATAGTCAAATCATGGTTTGATCGTAGAAACAAGATGGAACTCTCAGACAGAGCATGAAGAAACTGGCAATTGATAGAATCGTGAAGGTGCAATGAAATTACAGTAGAGAACTTTGCAGGAGTGTTACCAAAACCTCTGGTTCCATGAAATCAGTAAGCAGGTGTATCATAGGAAGTCAGGGAAATTAACATGGCGCTGAAAAAGAAGTCTTGGCATTATTTTCAGGCAAAGTAATGTAACGCCAGACTTGACGGCATCGCTTTAACCCACCGAGAGATGAATCACGTCAACGTGAGGCAGCCTTCACAAAGCTTGATACATTAGCATACAATATAGGCCAAAGAAAACATCAAGGACGGCATGCACCGGCTCAGCTTAAAATCACGATGAAACACAAAAGACGAGGAATATCCTTTGAAGAAGGTAAGAGCTTTACTGAAGATCTGCTAAGCCAGGATACGACATCCAACTGCTGGAAACCATCAGAGCGACAAGGCTACGTTCCTATTTATTACACCAGAGCGCTGTGGAAGTCTCAAATCTGATTGGTCAGAAGCCGCTTTATGTTCTATAAGCAAGATCCATCCCGTTTTCTATAAGCAGCTCTGATAATGGTACAGCTGTAAGGTAAAGGAGAGGTTATATTAATGCATTCATTCTATTACATTACTATAGTTACTACAGAAATCATCTTATAGTAGAGTATTGTATAGTAGCGTAACTATAGTAATCTTGTATAGTAACTATGGCAGTTTTATAGAATAGTAACTACTGTAATCTTATAGTATAGTACTATAGTTAATCTTAGTATAGTGTAGTAACTATTGCAAACTTATTCTATAATAACTATAGTGATCTTACAGTACCTACAGTAATCTTACAGTATAGTGACTACAGTAATATAGTAACTATAGTAATCTAATCTTACAGTACCTATAGTAATCTATACATTATAGTACAGTAAACAGTATAGTAACTATAATACTTATTGTTCAATAACTATAGCAATCTTATAATATAGTAACTACAGTAATATAGTAACTATAGCAATCTAATCTTACAGTACCTATAGTAATCTTCACAGTATAGTAGCTAGTTGAAGAACTATAGTAATCTTATAGAATGGTGACTGTAGTAATTTTCTGATAGTATAGTAACTACAGTGATATTACAGTACAGAAACAGCAAACCTATAGCTTAAGCTTGAAGTATAGTAAATATTGTAATCTTATAATACAGTAACTACAGTAATCTTGTAGTATAAACGTATGGCGTAGTAATTATAATAACCTTCTTCCTAGAGTAATCTTACAAAAATGCTTTTTGTAAGAAGAGGTTTATTTAGCATGACAGCATGGAGTCTTTGTCACTTTTTTGTAACAATTGTGGTAAAACGTGCTCTTCAAAGTTTTCCAGCACAGTGAAGCCTTTAAGACAGAAGACGTTTGTCATTTCGTGATAACATGATTTAAAAAATTCTTTATAAAGACATAAAAGTTCATCATCATCATTTGCAGTCATGATTTACCATAATTATCCTGTGGGACTTTCTACGCTCTAGACACGAGAGAAAGAAAAAGAAAAAAAGAAATCCTGCTTCAAAGGCACCGGGATCATTTTCACACAAGCACATGCATAATGGTCGAGAAAACTCAATAATATCCGCCAGAGAAGTTTAAAATACCTTTTGCCACTTCCTATGAAGTTTCAGATTAAATACTTATTAAGGTTATAACCTGATCGACATTCTCACCAGCAAATCAACTTCCAGAAGACTTCCAGAGTTCAACACATTCCTCAGACCATCACAGCCTCTGGCATATTTTAAATGTTTTCCCTTTCTCAATCAAATGACATGGCCAAGACGAAGGCAGGGGAAAAAAAAACACATTTCTTTCCATTCTTATCAGCGTTTTAGAGGTCAGCAATTATTTGTTGCAGCTCCAGTGCACTGTGATAAATATTTCAGTCACCAAAGATGAGCGAATCGCAGCACAACGCGCCACTGGTTCAATTTGTTGCCTTGACGTGTAGTGACAAGCAAAGTGGGTGTGAAGGCAGACTAATCTCTGAAAGGCAGAAAGAGGAGACCGCCATTTCTCAGCTCTTCCTGAGTACTGTCTGACAGTGTCTGCACTCTGCCATACTCCATGACTCCGTAATGTAATATTTTCCACTGCAGGAATGTCACGGCCAGCTTTAGACTCTACAGTAAATTAGAAACGCATTGTGAGACTTGATTACTAAAACTGTGCTTATAATTTCCCCATCACCCTTCTGAGAGCACGGCCCATAACTTAAAATCACTCTTCCAAAGCACTCACAATACGATACGGGTCATGCAAGCCTGGAAAATCTCTCACCTCCAGGTCTTTCTGCAGACTCTGACAGCAGGCTATCAGGCACCTAGTCAATAGCAATCGGGCTCTTTTTCCACACCATCACACCGCTGGTTTAGATGTCATCCACAGTTGAAAAGAGCCATCTCAATCTCATCCAGTGTCAATTTTACACTCCGGTGGTATGGGAAGGAAGGGATCAGTAGACCGTAATGGAAAAATCAGTCCAAGAACATATATGAAACCAATGATGTAAACACACATTTTATAACAACATTACTGCACAAATCTAATCAGTACAATCTAAACGCCAACACCAAAATGTTCCTGCTCGGATACACCAACACATAAGAGACGATTGTATGCACACTTTGCCCAACACGGTTTCACTGCAGGATCCTGACTCGAATTTTACTTGCATTGCGCTTTTAACACTGAAGATGGTCACAAAGCAGTTTTACAGAAATCTGGATATAGATTTTCGACTTGAATATTTATTCCCATTGAACAAGCCAGAGGAGCAAGGAAAAACTCGGACAACGTGAGGAAGAAACCCTGAGAGAGAAACCAGACTCAAAAGTGACACCAGATAGTGGGATTAAAATTATTCCCCGTCTATAGATACATAGTCAAAAAGAGCAATTGTGTGAACGGGAACTTACGAGCTTATGAAATTAAGGATGGTAAATACGGTTAGAATCCACGTTCCTGCATCAGGAACTACTGAAAGTACGATGCCATAAACTTGCAGCTTTCATAGTAGCAGCTGGTTTATTCAATAGAACTCCAATTCACGTAATGCTGTAAATCCTATTATGCATGAACGTTTTACATTTCTTAAATTAAAAAAGCTGTACTGTTCTTAAAAAAAAAAAAAAAAACACCTGAGGCTGAAATCTGCTAAATAATCAATGCAGTCAGCGTAGTTTCCATCCACACAGCTGAAAAGATTTAAAAGGCAACCTCGACCTTGTTTGAGAGGCTGGATGGGGGAAGCCGAGCGCTTCTGCTGTTGTGCAGTCAGGAGGGAAAAGCGGGGGATGTCCCGAGGCAAGCTACGGGCTATTAATAAAGCATTGGTTGGTGTATTAGGGGGGATTCCCTGCATTAATGCTCACTTCTCGCTAGCACTAATGGGGTTGCTCCCTATACGTTTAGAGCTGCATTAAAAAAAAGAATGAAAAGTTTTGATCCATCAGCACAGCATGTCATTTATATCATCATCATTATCATCTTCTTCACAGACCATTAATTCTTTCCACCCTGACAGTCGGTCAGAAGCGGCCATGTTTTGGGGCAAAAACTTTTTTTTTCCCCCCCGTCAAAACAAAAAGGTCCAGAATGCTTCCTGGTTTGAGTCAGAAGAAAATACGAATGCTTCAAACTAATTTTTTTGAGGTAGTCAAAGTTTTCCAATTGGTATATGCTGCCCTGCAAGACTCTGAATGAGTGTGTATGTGCATGTGTGTGTTTGTATTCTCACCCAGTGCAGCCTCACCTAATAGGCATGTTAAGAGCCCAATTCCAAACATTCCACAGGTTTTTTTTTTGGTGCCCGTTTGCATTCCGACCTAGCCGAAGTGAAGCACAGCGAGGAATATCATTCCAAACCATTCATTTTTAACTGACAGGCTTACTTATATTCATATTCTCCCCTTTTCTGTTATAGTGCCATAACACAGCTTACTCTGACTGCCTGAATGAAGGAAACATGTCGAGGGGAAAAAAAAAAAAAAAAACACTGGAAAACTTTCCACTCTCCAGTTAGCGCTTTCGTTCCTTTTTCCCCCCCGTTTCCGTCCCTCCTCCTTTGCACTCGGACACACCCAAAAGCCTGCGTGGGTTGTCACTCCGTTTAGAAACTACTCTATACTGTAGGCTGCTAAAAAACCGGGTACGCTCAAGAACATCAATGGAAAAAAGACAGGAAAATATAAATCCTTCGAAAAGCTGAGAAGGGGAACGAGAGAGGAAGCGGAGCTTGGCTTTGGTGCTCAGGTTTTGGCTACGTGTTCATTTGGATGTTCATTCCAATTCCATGAAAACTGTCTTGCCTTGACTAGACTATATCTAAGCTATAACTCAGAATGGGAGCTTGGGGATTAAAAGGGGGCTTCCCGTTAGTTAGATTGAGCCTTGGATGCATTAATGTTTGCTAATAAACCCAGCAGTTGCTACAACATTCATAGTTAATCCCAAAATGGAGAAATCGTATTCAATCAAACTTTCAGTTTCATTAAACAAAGCCATAAAGCAACATAAAGACACAAAGCAGCAGCAAGACTGGCGCAAAACGGACAAAATATATGCTCTCCACAAATTCCATTAATTCAAGGACAACTTCCAATGGTTAGCACATTCAAATCCCAACCGACAACAAACATGCCAAAATATACCCCTTTAGCCAAATTCCAGTGGTGTTCACCCACCTAAACATCCACCATGCTCACCTTTGTGGCATCTCCTGAAGCTTTAAAGCAATCTGCACTGATGTATGGAAGCATATGCGGGAGTCCAGCGTTTTCAATTAGTGCACGGAGATAATGAGCAGTCGCGCCGCTCACAGCGGGATCTGGGATCTCTGATTAACCGGCATGGTTAATTAGTAAATTAGCTGTGATCACCTTAGCAGAGAAACCAAGCCGGTTTCTGAAGTGAAACTACGTAAACAAATCTCAGTCTTCAACGTTTGCGTCAACCAAGGCATGGGCGAATTGACTAAGCAAATATTTGCATATTAAGATAAAAGATCTTATTGTCTTACTGAGCCCAGTTATACATCTCAGCCTTTTTTAAGCTCCTAAAGAGAAAGATTCTCTAAAGATATAATTATCTAATGATGTTACACAAAACACCACCTCCGTGAGCGATACCGTAGCAGTCAAAAGTTAGGAGACATCTACTCATTCATAGGTTTTGCTTTATTCTGACTATTTCCTACATTGTAAAACAATCCTGAAGAGATCTAAACTACGAATTAATGTATGGAACAAGTATGGAGTTGGGCGGCACGGTGGTGCGGTGGTTAGCACTGTCGCCTCACAGCAAGAAGGTCCTGGGTTCGATCCCCGGATCACCCAGGGTTCCTTTCTCTGTGGAGTTTGCATGTTCTCACCGTGCATGAGTGGGTTTCCTCCGGGTGCTCTGGTTTCTTCCCACAATCCAAAAACATGCAGATTAGGTCGGGCTACTCTAAATACATGAAGTGTCTTTTAGGTAATAAAAATAAATAAAAACCACTTAATTAAAAGTCATGACTGCTATGGTACATTAATGTGTAGAAATTTTAAATTGGCTCAAAGTGTGTCCCAACACTTTATGCAAGTTGTGACCCAATACTCTACTCCGGGTCCCAATACATTAGGCAAAGGGCCTCAATCCTTTAACCCAAACTTGCCCCAATATTTCTCTTATATTTCTTAATTACATTAAGTGTCCATAACTTACACAGTGTCCAAATTCTCCACACAAAGTGCCTCAATATGATACACAAAGTGCCCCAAAACTTTCAGTAAAGTGGCCTAATACTATTTACACAACGCGTGTATACAAAGTGAGCCTGTAGTTTACATGAAGTTCACCAAAACTTTATGCAGTGTTCTCAAGTATAATCTTGTATAATTAGGTATAATCTTGGAGAACCTTGGGAGAATATCTGACAAAAGTTTGTACCCAACAATGTCCAAACAGAACAATACACCGAGAGAATACGAAAGGCAATATTAAAGCATGTCCAGTAGAGTACAGCAGAACTTCATGTGAAATTGTCATGCAAACACTAAATTTAGCATTCAACTTTACATATACTATATATATAATTTTATAGTCAATACACAATGCATCATTACAGTCTGACATGTCACTTGGCCTACAACAGTTACGTTTATTAATGTTTTCCTCTGCCAAGGACGTTATGGTTTTTTTTTTGTGTGGTCGGTTTGTCTGTCTGCCGGTCAGCAGGATTGTGTAAAACCTATCCGATTTCCATGAAACTTGGCAGAAAGGTGTGGCATGGACCAAGGTAGAACCCATTACGCTTTGGAGCAGATCCCCAAATTTAAATTTCGCTTTCGCCAACGTTGCGTGATGCAGGGTAGTAAAGTTCAATAGTGACAAAACAGAGAGGATATGCACTGATGTAACTTTCCCAACAGAGCACACCCCGCTCAGGCAAACTGAGGGGCAAAACATAGTGCAAATGGCTGCCTTTAGTTGGAGAAATTGCAAAACAGGTAGTACAGCAAGTGATTCTTTCAAAATTAAAAGGCAGATGGACCCAACAGTAATCCTTACTGTGTGTTTTTGCGGTAATCAAGCTGAACCCTTATGGTGCCACCAAGTCTTCACCCAGTAGCAACCGCAGTGACTTCTGCCCAAATTAAAAATGTTAAATAAATTTTGCATACGTTTCAATGATCATTTCAAATATTCAGTAACTGATTACTAATTACTTGTTCGTCTCTTTCAAATTCCACCAAAAATATGTAAGCTACTAGCTATTAACAAGCTAAAAGCTCCGGCGCTCACATTTTACAGTCCGCTTAGTCCAGCTCAATCATTCAGGTAGCCTTAGCTTCTATCAGCAACCTACCAACAGCCAGGCGAGCCCATGCAAATCCACATGGTCAGCCAGACTCACATTGCTCATCACATGTGCTTCTCTGTCCCTTTGTCCTAAAGTGTTGCTTATCTGAATTACCATCACCCAGAGCTACAATGCATATTGCAACGCTAACTTTCCCAAATGTCATCCTGTGTTATCATCAGTCTCCTTGAAGGTATTTGAAGGAAAACAGACAGTCCAAAAATACAGGGGACCATGGGTTACTGCCCGTAGCTGAAGGGCAGCTGGAGCACCGACTAGGCCTTTTATACAACAGCTTATTAAACTCAAGGTGTCACTTTTCAAACCAAAGGTCACAAGACTAGCAGAATGGTCAGGTGGCTCTCTCACTACTGTCCCTATCTGCAAATACGCCGAGAGCATCCAAAGACGCTGAACTATTCCTTCCAACCCTAATGGTAGTAAAAATCCTCCATTTCCTACCACAGCCTGACGCATCCATACAGAGAGGGAAAAAAACCCCACAAAATGTTAGTGGAAGAAAGAGTGTTAAGGGGCTTTGAAGATGCAAAGCAGAAATGCCAGAGATGTGTGATCCTCGCTATCATGGCTGTTACATCACCTACTGTGTGAAGTCAAATGAGAAATGCGTCTCCAAAAAAAACCGCGGCTGCTGCTGTGATTGACAGGGACCGCCGTCTGCACGCCTGGAAACAGATCTGTGGCATGTGTGACGACATCAAGAGTAAAACTCTTATGATCCTGACCAGGCCACGCTGGTGTCACTAATACTTTTCAAGTTGTCAAGTGGACAAGCTGCTGTTCCTTCAGTCATACAAGGGACCCTACCAGGGAATAGGTTTCATCCAACCACCCAAGCAAGTATAAATATAGCTTAGCTTTGAGGCTTAGCTTTTAATTTTATTGCACTGTAAGTAAACGTAGGGTAACGACCAGAAAAATGTTAATACGTAGCGGAATTATAGTATGATCCAATTCCGCAAGCTCGGTGGAAACTTTGCTGAGGCGCAGCCATCCCAAAAGGAAACGTTTGACTAAGATTCAGGTGACTGTTGCTGAAATGTTTTTCTTCTTTCCACAAGTGTCACAAGACACTTGCAGATGTGGTGAGAACAAACTTAACCACTTAAGCCTGTGGAACGTAAAGCATTTGGGAATCATAATGGTGCCCTTTTAACCAGGCTAACAGAATTCCTCGAAAAAGACCCTCAGTCAAGTCATGGTATTCAATGCAGCGATTCTTCTCTGGTGTTGTGCATATCGAGGCTCAATTTACCCTCGGTGGTTATGTCACATGCAGAACCACATTAGCAGCTGGCCTTAATTCAGCAGTGGAAAAAGCAGCGAGAGGGAGTCTCCAACAAAGAGCCCTTCTTGCACGGTTTTCTGGCACGGAGCCGCAGTCACATGTTGCTGTCTTGCTTATAGCCTCTCTCCCTGACTAGGACCTCTTGTCTGTAGCAGCTTGTGGGGAAAGTGCAGGCTTATAAAATTAGTCTGGGCATGATATACATTTTCAACCCACTTGACTTACTCTCAAAAATGTACAAGGAGTGTGAAATGGAAAAAAAGGACATGGTTATTTCCACATGTGACAAAGGAACGGTCTGGGTGTAACTTCCTCAAAACAGCGAGAGGACCGTTTGATAATAGCAAGCAGATATGGTTACTTTTAGAATTAAGACTTCAGCGTTCTAACCAAGAACTGAAAAAGAAGCGCGTCCACGTGGTCCGGTAGGTGTAAAAATGCGTACCTTATTGGCTGCATCAAAACAAACATCAGCTTGTGGAGCTGCTGAATCCAATAGCGCTGTTGGGAGGCGGAAAAATAACATCCTAAGTGTTTCTAAGGCAGAGGCCTGTGGTGAAAATGTCTTCCATGAGAACGACCACTCAAACAATGTGTAAGCGCCACACCCTGCCGAAGGGAAAATGCATCAGCTAAAAGAGCGGGCATGCCGTCTTTGTGCTGCTCGTGAGTAATACAAAGGAAACACATTTCAAAGTCTGATGCATTCCTTTTTCACCCAGATCTTCTAACAGTTGACAAGGCAGAGCCGGGTGTGAGGTATCGGAGTGCAAAGTTTTATATTAGAAGCATTAAGGGGCTTTAAGGGATCCACAGAGAAGCCTGATTCAAATCAGCCATGGATCCACCAGGGGTGATCGGAATGCAGACAGACACCTCGGCCCGCTGAGGCTGGAGATAGAGGATGAGTATGCAGTACCCTCACCGACAACGCAGCCCAGCCCAAAACGCCTCAACGGGAGGCATCACACCAAAGAGCTTCCCAATAGGCATTTTCCCAGCAGCTAAATAAGCGCCATGCTCCTGCCTGGCACGTTCAAGGTACAGACGATCACAACTGGCCGTGGGTGTGCAGAGGAGAAGAGAATAAATGTGAAAGGAAAAAAGTCAGGCAGATGTGGCCGATGATTTGAGGAACAGAAAGCTACGCTGCTTTTTTTACACGCACTTCAGGCGTTAATTATGAGGAAGCCACTAAAATTTCCATGTTGAGGCTTCTGTTAAGCACCATCAAAAAAAAAAAAAAAAAAAGAGTGTCAGCCGAAACCTGTTTTCTTCACAGTTCAGCGGAAAAGTAGCCGTCGACAAGTGATACAAGCAAAGCCCAGGATCAAAAACAGGCCCAAATTAGCTGGAATTAAAAGCAAACTATTTAGTTTAAATAGCGTTTTAAATAGCAACACGACTATCAGACAGAAAGACTAATCCCTTAAACTCCACCTCATCAATCCCATCTCTTTATCAGTCCTTGCGCAAAGGCACCTGCTGGCTTTCATCCCTCAGCTGAAGGAAGCAGATTGTATCTCTGTTCAGCGCAAGAGGCTGATTAAATTGCGCTAATTCAAGGCATCGCTCAACACATCGGTGTTCGGCACCACCTAATCATACTGCAGCAGTGCAGGATGAAGGCGGCGGATTCTTCCTGAAAGAACAAGGATCATTTACGGTCGCCATTTTTCAGGTCCCTTTGCTGCCACTGAACATCTGAGTCCCTCCATGACCGGCCCGATTTTTTCAACTGCCTGATTAAGATTGTGGCCGTAAAAGTGACGTACCATTCTGTTTTAAAGTAGAAAGAGCAGTGAGGTTTCGCCTTCTTAAACCACAGTGCTGTTGGAATTCCCGATTTTGATTGGTAAGGAACATGTGGATTAATTTGAACAACTTGCACTGGGAATTGTATGGGGACGATTTAAAATCATGTGAGTAATACATGCCGCATGACGCCACCATCATTGATTCATTTCCTGTAACAGCACACACAGCAGAGTTATATTAGTGTGCTGAGCTAAACCTCTCAGGAGAGATGAGCATACAGCATGTTGATCAACAGAAGAGGTGGGATAGGAAACCTCAGCAGGGAAATCAGTTCAGCCCATCATGTGCTGATTGCACTATAGCTGATCAATATGTGCACGTCCCACAAGACCATCTCCGAGGGCCTTTTATATGTTATAGTTAAAACTCCAAGTGGATATGTATCGATTAAGGCTTGAAACGACAGCAATTGATTGGCAGCTGAACCATTGCACATTAAACTTAATCTTTTCTTTCATCTTAATCTTCAAGCTATATATATATATATATATACACACAGTATATGCCACACTCGCATTTACTTTCATTCTACTCTCTACTTTGTACAATCACAATAATTGTTTGGTAGGTTTCATTTTCGCCCTTCAGTCTTAAAGAGTGCATGTCTGGACCTACTGATACGATGGTAAAGGAGTTATTAATAACTACTGATAAACTTAGAAATATAGGGTATCATAACACCGTCTTCGTTTTTGCTTTACATGAGATGAGGGATCAGAATTTCACCCTTCGTTTCCTGATATTTACATATGTAGACCATTGAGTGATCAAAAATATCTGAACATTCGTGACGGACAGGTGTTATAGTGATCAAACAATTAATAGCTCTGAATGTCTACTTATGGCTCGAGCCCTGGTTTCATCGGTGTTGTTAAAAAAGGATAAACCAACATGAAGACCAGAGAGTTGCTGATACTCTGGAGAAACAGCAAGCCATTTTGAAGCGACCAAAAGAGTGAAAACGGACAATTTAGAATGTCCTGAAAAAGAAAAGGAAAAAAAACCACTACTAATGTTCTAACAAGCACACATTGATCAGGTTGGGCAAGGAAAACCAAGAATAGTTGATGACGAGCATTGTGAGAGCTGTGAAGAAAACCCCAAATACAACAGTCCGTGACTGGACAAACAACTTTCACAGGGCAGGGGTGAAGGTATCACAAGCCACCGTTCCATGAAGACTTCGAGAGGAGAGATATAGAGACCATACAACAAGATGCAAGTAAGAATCAGAAGGCCATCTTGGAATTCACAAAGAAATACAGAGATAAGCCGCAAGCGTTGTAGAACCAAGATGAACCTCTACCAAAGTGATGGAAAAAACAAGGGGTGGAGAAAGAAAGGATCTGCTCATGATCCAAAAGCTTATCAGTCAAGCATGGCTTGGGCTTGCATGGCTGTTGGAATCTTTATTCATGATGCAACTCATGATGGTAGAAATCAGAAGTCTACAAAACCATTCTGTCTGCCAATGTACAGAGAAAGCCACCCAATTTAACTGGGAGGAACTTCAAAATGCAAAACACACAGCCAATGCTACAAAGGACTTAATCATGCATTACGCATGTATGTATGTATGCATGCATTTCACCTCCAGAAAAGGAGACGGAACGGAGGAAACCCCCCCCTACAAAACAACAACTGAAAGAAACTGCATTACAAGCCTGGAAAAACATCACAAACAAGAATGGCACAGCTTGGTGATGTCAGTAGATCACCGAGTCATCGATGTATTGCAAACAAGGGACACGCAATCAATTATTACCTGTTACTTTCTTTAAGGCCGTCTGATCCAATACTTTTGCTCACCTAAAAATTGGGTGGTCTGCAACCAAAGGTACATCTAGTTATAAAGGTCAGGAATTGAATGCTGAAATTCGGATCCATCATCTCATGCTCATCTTTTGATTTCAAATCCAAATGTCTCCAGTGTACAGCAAAATAAAAAAGGACTGGTCTTGCTGTTCTGATACTGCTGAAGGGAACTGAATACGAAATCGTAAAACATTTTATTAATATTTTCAATACTATAATGAACGTAAAAAAAAAAAAAATTATTCAGCCAAGCAGGAAAAAGATAAGCCACCAGACTCTTCTGGAACAGGATGTGTGTGGATTAGGACCATAGACAAGGACAGTGATGTGCTTTGTGCTCAGCCCATTCATTTCGGAGATGCTTTTCCACCATGCCGTTTGACATGACTATCTCTCTGGATGCACGGAGCGAATCGATATTCACACGACTCATGGTTTCAGATGGCCATCGCCCTAAACTAACACAGCCACCTGTCATGGCTTTGGGATTTCTTATCTTTTCACAAACAAATGCTGACCCAGAATAAAAAAAACAAAAAAACCTTACACACTCCAGTTGCCTTTGCAACGGAATACCACATAGAAAGGCAAACAGGATCTCTCTGTTCTCATGGCCAAGTAAAAATATGGAATTGTTCCGAGATTTGGTGACCATGAAGGTCATAACATATGATTTACATCGTTTAAATACTCAACAGACCATTCAGTGAGCTCTTGTGCTCTGTGGATGGGGGCGGGGTCATCCTGGAAAAGGCCACGCCCATCAGGATAGAACCGTTTCATAATAGGATAAAGGTGACTCTTCCCTCATGGCTGACCAATTTTCTCTTCAATTTGTCATTCATCTGTACATATTATAGGCCATTATTGTTTAGTTTTTTTTTTTAAATATCAGTAGCGATCTACTCCTACTGCATTTGTGATGGCTGCTAGGCGAGGAGGAGCCTCTTCTTCATAGAGTGGAGTTCATTCTTTCTGGGGCTGTGTAGGTGTTCGAGCACATTCATCATGTTGGTTTTCTATGGAAAGGGCGTGTATGACAAAGAGCACACTCTTTTTAATCACCAAGAAAGTACGTAAACCATCTTATAACGCATGGAAATCCCAATCCCAATCTACTACCATTTTATTAATAGAGCCGAGTTTATCAGTATAGAAGTAGACTTGGGTTTTCAATCCCATATTAAACTCTCTGCAGTCGTTTCAGTGCTACGCTCAACTTAACTCAGAAGACGGAAATGGGAATTACATCATTTTGACCTTTCTGTATTCGAGCTCCAAAGTTAAGGATGCCTCCAGGTTTGTCTTTCGTTAGGAAAAATCTAGCAAGCCAAGTGTGTTGAGTGACATATTTACCTCTTCAAAACCCAAATTGTATTGTAGATAGATTTAGCCGATATGTCTGTATGTTGACTGATCTACAGCAAAAAAATAAATAAATAAATAAACTGTTTAACTCATTTCAAAATAAAGAAATGCTAATTTGTTTACTGGTGATGCTGTGAGCAGACATGCTGATTTGATATCACGTGCTGAACTTGACTTTCTGAGTCAGGGTTCAGAATTCCCAAGTTTTAGTTGAGCCATGATGACTTTAGCCATCCTACGGAGGTAATGAAACCTCCAGTTATTGGCCACGTTCTGCTCCAGTCGACATGAACACTGCTCAAAATGGAGGAAGCAATGCTTTCCCCGCCAATTTATGCACATTTACTTAGTTTAAGAGTAAGATCTATCCTTTTTTAAACGTAAAAAAAAAAAAAAAAAAGAGTCTTTAAATGTCAACGTAATACAGGTTAAAATAAAACTACAAATTTAATTTATGATTGAAAAAAAAAAAAAAGTTTTAGCTACAAGCACAATTTTTGGGTCGGATTTCATAAATGTTTGCATTGCTGCTAAATGAAGTAGGCGAGGAGATTCTTGTTGCAAGGTTTGGAATTTCTCCTGATGCTAAAATAGAGTTTAAATTCTGAAAGAAAAAAAAAAAAAAAAAAAAAAAAAAAAGAACTAAAAAAAAAGTGATTTTAAACATGTTTAACACATCTTTTATAAATGGTTCATCAGGTAGGTGAACGGCGCAGGCAAAACTGAGCAGAGATGGACGTCAGTAGCACAAATGTACCCGAGGAATATGAGGTGAAATGATTTGATCCATTAGAGTTATTCTAAAGCATTTTTAATTGTTGAATGAACCCACTGGCTCATCTGTTGAATAGGTCTTCATTTAAAAATATTTGCAAACCGAATGAAAACCCAATGATTTGTAGCGCTTTAAAACAAATACTGCGATGTTATTGCTGGAAAAATCTGAAGAGAACTCTTTGGTTAATGGGACATCCACTGCCGAGTAGTGCATCCTTCAGCCGTCCCTGCACATGTGTGGGTCTGATGAGCTCTAAGCCCTCTCCAAGCAAGTGCTCTCCACAGAGGATTGAAGAGCTCTCAGTGAAAGATTTCTTGCCTCCGACATTCCTCCCCTCTTCCTCACATCACGGTCTCCAAACTACCCTCGCAAGGCGAAATGGCTCTATTCGAGGTGACGGGCAGAACCGCTCCGGGTCAGCCTCTCCCTTGAGGATCACCTTCCCAGTACTGTTTCATTTCTTCATCCTTCATCCTATACATCAGAAATTGGGCCTGTCGATTGACTCAAACGTCCAACAGCTGGAGAGCAGCAGCGATCATTATGTAAGCGTAATTGCTGCGTGGGCCTGACGAGCAGCACGATGGCTCGAATGACGTTCCCATGCAGCTCTGGTTAGAACAAGTCCTTTTATGCAGCCTGTCGTCCTCAGATCCAAGCCTGGACTGTTCGAGGTCTCGGATCCGGTGGAAAAGAGCAGGTCCGAGCAGGTGGTAGAGGCTTTTAGCAGAAGGCTGGAGGCAAATGACCACAGCCATGTAAAATTCTCCGAGCTGAAGACGTGTCAGAAAATGATTACTTTTCCATAACAGCACGACTCGAGCAGTAGGCAAATCGCGGGCTTATATTAAGGCTCCCGTCCTAGTACATTTTCGTTTCTATAGCAACGACTCACACGACGACTTCTCTAGCATTTTTAGAAGGAGTCTCCAGTGTCAGCACTAAGAGTCAGGGATAAAGCTGTAACCTAGCCTTCCAACACAAGACGTCTGTCTGTACAGAGGAGTTAACTGGAACTATAAACAGATAAAAAGAATGGCGTGTCATTCACACTTCAGGATGTGCTGTTACAGGAAAACGATCAATTTTCGAGGCACCTGCCAGCCACCATGTGTTCTAATACATATTTGAAAAGGGAGGGGCGCCCAGCTGGTTGAATTCTACATCGTGAACCTTTAATTGTTGTGCGTTGCATTCATTCCACGCACCAGAAAGAGTTTAACAAAAATATCTTTATTGCTTAAATTTTTTTTTTTTTAAAGGCGTGCGTCTATAAACATCAGCAGTTCTGCGCCGCTGCAGACTGACTGTCGGCTTTGGTACTTTTCAGCTCGGCGAGTGGGTGCCGTTCACCCCACCCCATGCAGCCTCTCAGCAGACACCAATGTGCTACGCTCTGATTACATTCAAAGCAGGACTTGGAAGCTGGTCCTCAAAGCTCAAGGGGATCCCACATATACACCCACGGATGCTCTCACACACACACTTATGTACTGGCTCACATTAAACACCCAATCCTTACAAATACACTTCATTCTGAGATTTTAAAGTCGTGCAAAAAAATTTAAGTGGAGAGAAGAAAAATACATAAAAGATCCGTTCACATGGCGTAATTAAATGTGAATCTTCTCCGGAAAAATAAAAACAGGGCTGCTGGAAGATGAAGTCATTTTTCATTCAAAACAACATCTTTCCCTAATCAAGGAACTACTGTTTACAGTTGAGAACAACAGACACTAATAGTATTCAATCAGATTTACTTAACTTTTTAGGGTTTGTTACAGTCCAGAGAGAGGAGGACAGTTTGCCGACCCATGAGCAGAATCTACCACGGAGCTTGGACACAGCGCTGCAGCTAGTCAACATGAGCAGCGTTCCATTGTTATTTAAAAGGCCCACTATGTTAAGATATATTAGCAAAAAAAATGTTCATTACAAGCCTCACTGGTCAATTCCAATTGTTTGCTCAAATCGTATTTGCCCATCTTGATGGGTCACATTCATAATGACGAGTGACGTAATTCAGAAGTACGAGTTTAATTTGAACACATCTATCGGAATGCATGCGCACGTTGATACGTTTTTGTACGCGTCATCTGCATCAGCAACAACGAAGAACATTCGTAAGATGACTTGTGGTATTAAAACCGACCCTGTACCCTTAACCTCAACCCTAAGACAAAGTTTATAGTGAACCCTAAGTCCTAACCTTCAACACATGAATTCTGACCTCACTGTCGTCATTCACGTTGCACGGCCACTAGTCGGATACATACCGAATGGTGACTCAAATCTGATCAAGCATGGTGTGGCGGCTCTATAAATAAAAGCATGTTGCGTTTGTGGATCAGTTTCCATAGAAATTAGGTTGGCGCAGTGTTGAACCCGGGGTGCCAGAGCAAACTTCTGAACATGGATAAACGAAAACTGGGTGTTCCTTCTGAACAACTGTTAATACAGGAGATGGAAAAGTAGGAGAACATGGTCTGTTTGTCTCACGCACACCTGATAACAGCATGAGTGTCGAAGCTTGCTGTTGCATGGACGTGTGAATAATAAAGCAGACCAACGAGTAGAAGCATCCGTCACAGACAGGCCTCCGTCATCACCTCAGTGTGCACCACGCTCTCAAAAATCCTCCAAACGACCCTTTCCGCTGGAGTGAAAATGCGCCGCGCGTCGCAAAACACAGGCGTGAACAAAAAGTATGAATTTCTACCTCTATTTACAAATGCGTTTCTGTACCTTGAGGTAATCTCCAGGTGTAGCTCTTCTCAGCTCGCTGCACTCAGACTCTTTGCAGAGCCGGATGGCTCGATTAGCATAAGCTCACACGCCGCATTATTAGAGAAAAGGCATGAGGGCTGGCTGAGAATCAGCTGAACTCATTAATCGTGACACGGTCATTCTTGACTTTGGAACAACAGTTGGCCTCTTCAAAAAGGTGTTAATATTTGCACTAATGGCAAACTGGAGGCCACAAAAGGGCAGAGGTGATGAAACGCATGCAACACACCTGCTGGCGAGGCAACGTGAGCGTGTGGGAAAACGCTTCTCTAAACTGGAAGATTACAGGACATTACGTTTAAGTTAATAATGTCTATATGAAGAGATTTTCCCCCCCCAAAGTTCTCTCCAAGAAATGTGCTGCTTTGGAAAACAAAAACAACGATGTCCCAACAACAGGAAAACCAGGAATTTGCAAACAGCTATTACGACTAGAATTTGCACTTCTTCTTATGGAACATGTATTCCCCCGAAACGCATCTCTCAACCTCGTCGCTTCGTGTGCGTTCTACATCACCTCGACGTCCATGAAAATATTCGACGCTCAATTCGGTGCAGTCTCATAAGTGCATCTGGTCACAGCGCGAGTGTGTGTGACGCAGAACCGTTTATGGATTGCGGGTACAGCACAGAGCCGAGCTCACACGGCTCAAGCCTCCTAATTCCCGAACTCCGTCTACTCTGTGTGGGGAGGGAGCAGAAGACGGCACTCTCGCTTAATTAGAGGGAACAGTTGCTAGCCGAGTGAGCGCAGCTTAATATGTTCGACAATAAACTCTAGCGCTTGGCTTGAGTTTACACTAGGATTTGAAAATGTCTTGGTTATGCTTTATACACACCCCATCCGCACCCACGGGATTATGTAAAGTGCACGACACTCATGCACACACGTGCTGGGAGAGGCTTTCTGATTTAACAGAAGCTGCAAAGCTGGTTTAAAACATGCGCCGAGTATCTCGGAAAAAAAATACAAATGTTATTGCCGAACTATAAAATATTGACATCATGACCAATAAATAGGATTATTAAAAAAATAAATAAAATGCATTCGTTTTAATCAGAATGCACTTATATAATGCAATTAAAGGAAGACACAAAATATACATCAATAACGCGACGAGTTTAGTGATTTTGTGCCAAGTTGTTGGTTGATGCTGTATTTTCACTATTCTAGTAAAAAAAAAATAAATAAAAAAAATAAAAAAAGGATGCATTTGGCATATTAAATAATGCTGAATATGTGATTTCATTTTATACATCTTCATACATCAGCATAAGGCATATGGACAGGTTTGACGGTTAGCTTCTTTTCTCACGCAACATTTTTCAGCGATACTCGATGACACATTGAAAGTTCGGTTGTGGATTCTAATCCAATACACTTTGTGTCAAATTCAGCAAACATCTCCTCATGGTCCGTTAGCTGTACGTTGTGTATGTGCGCTGAAAAAAAACAATCCGGTGCTTGTACACAGCCCTGGCTCTGTAAACTAGAAAACAAAGAAAGAGGCTATTCCAGCTGATCAGTAACAGAGGGCATGTTCCAGCCAATCACAGGACGGGGAGATGGAAGAGGGAGATGGTGTCCGAGTCAGTGCCTTCGCAAATAAGCATCCAGAGTGGCGGGGCTTCTGAAGAAGCACTGACGGGAGGAGTGCATTTGTTTTCAAGTAACAACAATATTTCTCCAGAACCGACGACTCCCTTTAATGCGAAACCGACTGTAGACGGTAGTCGTTGGACTGAAGCTCCAGAATGCAATGCAGCTATACGATGCACAGTTGGGAACCAATCTATAAGATTACAGGCACAACAGTGTAGATGGCGGTACTAACCAGAACGCTGAAGCTTTGGAACCTTATTTTGGGTGGTTTTGTAGGTAACGTAGAAAACACGCCAACATGTAGATGAAAGGCATTTTTAAGAACGCAAAATTTCGTTTAAGTTTAAAAAAACCATTTTGCATAATTGAAGATCGCACATTCATGAGAAATACTGATATGCCAGTAGTTCAGCGTGATTTTCTTTCCCGTTTCATGACATGCTTCATTAATCACATTCCACTTCTAGAAACTAATGATGTGAAATAATGAGAGCCATATCAGCAGATTGCTAGAAATCACCACTTTTGAGTTGTACATTAGGTTTGGTTGATATTTATGGCAACGATGATTTATTAGTCAAGCTGTGTTCTATTTACGAGTACGTAATGTACACGCTAATGTACCGTGATTGCATTATATATCACATTACATGGTCTACTGGTTACATATCAAGAAATCAAAATGAGGGAATCATGGGTTCAACCTGCATAATTATTATTAGCTTTTTTAATAAACAAATGGAATCCAAATTTATATTCAAATCATACACAGACTTATAAACATTGACTTGTCAACATTTGCTACACCTTCAGAAGACTTCGAGCCATCTGCATGCTGACGTCTAATATTTACAGAAGTCCGTAGTACGACCAGAACATACGCTTGA
This sequence comes from Notoglanidium macrostoma, assembly GCA_030068235.1. Taxonomy (NCBI): domain Eukaryota; kingdom Metazoa; phylum Chordata; class Actinopteri; order Siluriformes; family Auchenoglanididae; genus Notoglanidium; species Notoglanidium macrostoma. Next base: position 11,558,644 of record JAQQZR010000016.1, on the reverse strand, counting down.
CTTTTATGCTATATAGAGTTCACGTTATTTGAATACATTTATTTGCTATTAACTTGATGCTGAGGTGGTTTTTTTTGTTTAAAAAAAAAAGTTACAGTTATAGCTGTTACAGCCATACCAGCACAACACTCGCTAATGGCTAGCATACGCCTGTGGCTAATGTTCTGAGAATGAGCAATAGTAGCGCATCACAAATTCGAGCCCCAAGCTCCCTAACTAGCCGTCAACAGCCCACTGAGGGGAAAAAAAAACAAAAAAACAAAATCACACTCAGAATGACTATAAAAATATTAGAAATTTGTACATTCTTACAAAAAGAATCTGTACACAGTAACAGCAAGTTCTAGAAATCTCACTAAATCAAACTCCTGTAGGCTAGTCAGCTAGCTAGCTAGCTAGCTAGCATGCCCCCATTTACTCACCTGTACTCATTTAGCATGCCCTCATTTACTCACCTTCTACAGAGTCCTCTCTCTTTTACTCAACATTCTTGTCAGGAAATCCATGTGACAGCATGCTAACTAGCTAGCAGCAGTCTGGAGCCTCATCATTCAGAACGTGCCTGGTGTTGTAGCTTAAATTAGAGCTTGGAAACATGTGGCTAAATTTGAATGTGCACAGTTTGCCACTGTCAGTCACGGACACAGTGAAGATTGCTAACTAGTTAGTAAGCGCTCGTTTACTCGTCCTCATGTACATACTAGCAAGTCTTCTCTCATTTACTCCTGTGTAAATCCAAACCGCAAGCATGCTAGCCTAACTAGTTAGCAACAGTCTGGAGCTGTAAAAAAGAAGCTAATTAGGTCACCTCAAGCTAGAAACTGAAAACAGATGGCTGAAATTGAACACTTGCAGGTTGTCACTATCGGGCCTTGACGCAACGATAGTGCAGGAGCCCTTTTCCAAAGTGGAATAAAACATGCTCTTCTCTGAAGTGAAGTAATGTAACTAGCTAATACACATTAAAATCAAATGGCTGACATTATAAAGAACAAGTCTAGTCTTTTTTTGTCCACTGTTTAAACTGGGAAAACAAACAAAGCTTATTGCTAATACCAAGTAGGTTATTCATTTCAGTCTTAGTGGCTCACTCTGGGGGGAAAAATATATATATGCTTTAGTTATATGTATGTATAGTTATGAGGAAGGTTTTCATGGTGTTATGCAGCACAGCATTAGCTTCAGGCTTGTTGTGGAAGCCAGAAGGAAAACACAAAATGCCTGCTATATTTAAAGGTAAATAACAGCAAATTTTCCAGTCATTTAAATAGCACAATGATAATCCCCTATTCAGTAGGTCCCTATTCAATAGGTAGCATTTGAACTGCACTACACTACAACTACGATTTTGCATTCAGAAAATGTTTGCGTGAGGTCAAACGGTCATTGCTGCAAGTCATTGCTACAAAAGGGATGGGAGCGAAGGAGTATAGCGTTCAATGATGCAAACCACGATAAATATTTTTGCACGTTGGCACACCACGTCGAGAACATGTTGCCTCACTTTCATCAACTCCGCCAGCTCTAAAATATCCGGTTCTTGTTCTGTGCTGTCCTCATTTTTCTGTGCTTACAAATCTTCTCACGTGCCCAACACTGGAAGACAACCACCAGGCGATAAAGTGGCACGTCATTTTGACATGCCCCGTCACGCTTATGTTCACATGTCAAGCACGGATCAGGAATGAATATAGTAGAACACACTAGCGGTCAACAAGGTGTTACCATATTACCAAGGTATTTGGTTTACTTGACCTTGTTTGAATTATTTTAAGAACAGAATTTATCGGCAAATTGGTTGAATTGTGCATGAAGGCAATGCCCTTATTGTGAAACTGTGTTTCTATGCAAACAAGAATGAACCACTAACTCCTTTTCAGCAACCGCCTAATCCTGGTCTGGGTTGTGGTAGATCTGGAGCCTGTCCCAGGTACACTCCTCAGGAATACACCCTAGATGGGACGCCAGTACACTTCAGGGCACCATGAGCACAAACAACGTTCACACGTTCATTCACACCCACAGGCATTTTATCTTAACCAATCCACCTACTGCCATGTTTTTGGAAGGACAGAGGAGACCCGAGAGCCCGGAGGAAACCAACATGAACATGGAGAGAGCATGCACAGAAATGATGTAGAAATAACATTTTTTGATATGCTGTTTGCTTTTTTGAATTCATACTTAATATCATAGCCAACTATGACCATGCTCTATGAATTACCGGCATCCCATCCAAGGCGTATTCCCGACCAGCGGCCGGCATTCTGGGTATAGTCTCTGGATCCACCATAACCCTGACCAGGATAAAGCAGTTAGTAAAGACAAATGAATGAATAATGAAAACAAACACTGGACCTGCATTAGTTTGTTTCACTTAGCTAGCCAAGTGGTTGGTTGATTTTGACTAAGTACCCTTACTAGGAAGCTAAACTTGATTTTACTAAAAAAAAAATAATAATAAAAAAAAAATAATAATAAAAATAGCATTAAAATTTGTAAGAATGTGTATTACTTTAAATTACAACTGGGTGATATGACCTAAAAATTATATTGTGATATTGCCTGACATTTTCATGATAACGATGTTCATCACTATATATATTAAGCTATGAAAACAATGCGCAGGGTGCTCATTCGTGAGGTCCAAAGCAGTGTTTGCACTCGGTTTTTGCCCCAGAGCTGCCTGTATATACCTGTACTACAGTCTACACACATGTGATTCATAGCAGGAAGTTTATAATTACATAAGAACTTTGCTTAATATAATAAAACACAATGCTGTTTGTTTGCTTTTGTCTTCTTAGTAGCATGACCCAATTAACTGATTAATCAAAGATTCGATACATTTACAATAATTGCAGTCCTAAAGAGTACGTTTACTCAGATTCCTTCCATATAATCTCTCAGATGACTGGGCATGTACTGGATAATTGTGCTGCAACAGCAATTTTTCCCAGCCAGAGGAAGTCAGATGAGCATGCCCGCACGTGCAAAGAGTGCCATGAAAGTTCCCAATGATTCTGCTTTTATTAACAGAAAAGGTCTCATTCTAGCAACACATGATGTCCTATGATGGTGCACGAGTGCTTCGTGATGCAAAATTCCATTTTGTAATGGAAAGTCTGAGTGGGTCGTCACTTCCCCGGACTACAGAATTACCTTATCCGAAAAATAGCCATTCATTGTTGCATTAGCTTTAATCAATTCTTGATACTGGATTATTCCTAATGACTAGCCTTTAAAAGCAAAAAGGAACTCAATGTAGTTTATATAATAACATTTCTGCATTAGAAAGTTCACTGGCTAGATAACGTATTGGACTGATTTGGTTAACAGGCACCTTTCGATTAGCTCTCATGAAAAGATTGGCATGGCTTCAATCATTACAATTAATACCTGGCACAAGCAAAAACTAAAATTATACCTTGTAATGTCCTCTCATACTACCATTAATGCAGTAACTGTAATTATGTACAATTTGTCAACAAACCTGGCTGCAATAAAGAATGAAAAACATGAACATAAACAGGATCTTGCACAAGAGGACTCCATGAGTGTGTAATGGTAAACAAGCAGCCAGGAAAAGGGATCCTGCAATTCATTTTAGTACAGACCACACAAATCACACCATTTACTGAGCAGATTTGTTTCACGATGTAAAGGGAACGTAACGTGACCCGCGGCCTGACTGCTCCGAGCCGGCTGTGCACAAACCAGACAGGCGTACTCACGGAAGCCTGGACGTGCATTAATTTAACGTGTTCGACTCCACTGGAAGCTTATGATATCGTGAGAAAAAGGAAATCCGTTACACGCATCCATTAAACATTATACTTTTATATATATATATATATATATATATATATATATATATATATATATATATATATATATATATATATCT
>JAQQZR010000016.1:11524054-11554637 GCA_030068235.1 Notoglanidium macrostoma | reverse complement strand
ATATATAAAAATAGTACAACTGTAGCTCATACTGACATCCTTTCTAGTAAGCAAACTTTCTGCAAGCTTCTGTTGTCATGTCATGTGAAACATTAGTATCAGATAAATTTATCTGCCATTTAAAGCTACAGACAGAAATGCCATTTTGTCACATTAACATCATCTCGCAGTTTTGTGTTCTGAAAGACACGCTGCATCTCAAACAAGTCTACTCTGAAATTATATCAAGAAAATTAAGGCTCCGCCCACTCGGCACGATCACATCGTGCCAAATTTCCCTGGAAAACTTGATTCATGCTATAAACATCGGGTTGTGTCATCATGACATGCTACCTTATTTTCTAAAAAGAACTTGATAGTGCAGAAATATTATTCCATTAATGTTTAAACCAATTTTTCTAAAAAATTGTATTTCATACTGAAAATGGCAAGTTTTATACAACAGATTTTAGAACGGTCCCTGGTATTACAGTGCCTAAAATTCCGTATAAAACAGCAGGAAAACCGTGACACGATCACATAATGCTTAAATATTTGTTTTTGAAACAGGAAATCAGAGTCATGTCTTGACCAACTTACACACAAGCCCAAACATTTGGGAAGCACCACACTGCCTCCTGAATTCAAACTAACCTGACAGACACTTGGTGAAATAGCTACATACAGAAAGTAGTGAAACATTTAAAAAGAACCTTTTCCATCAGTGGAGGATTTCATACCGTTGCCTTCACCCAAGCTTGTTGAATTGAACAAAGATGATAATGAGATGCTGTGTGTTCGAGTTATGCCGTACATAAAGAGCACGTCAAGGTCGACCATCAGCGCAGTGCTGGAGAATCACACGGTAATCATCAGAAGGCAACAGTAGATTTCTAAAAGAGTGTTAAATACTACACTACTTGATAAAATGATACCAATTACTCCTACTGATGGAGAAGCCCAGGTGGTCTGTAAAGATGGAATCATGTTCTCAATCAGTCTGGCCAGCACTGAACAACGACAAATTTCTTATATGTTCTAACCATTCAATAGATGATAATGGCAATAGTGTGTGGGAAGACAAACAGCCAACAAATGCACCATCAAACCATGCTTGCTGATATATGAAAGCTGAAGATGGAGCATATATGCTATATATAAAAGCATGAGGCCTACTGAGCATTTTCCATCCCATTAATGTGGAGTTGTTCCCCCATTGCTGCTATAACAGCCTCCACACTTCTGGGAAGGCTTTCCACTACATTTTGGACTGTGGCTCTGGGGATTTGTGATCATTCAGCCACAAGAGCATGAGAAGTTAAGAACTTATGCCTGGTCCGCAGCCATCATCCCAATTCATCCCACTGGGGTTCAGTGGGGATGAGGTCAGGGCTCTGTGCAAACCGCTAGAGATCTTCGACACCAAGCTTGGCAAACCATGTCTTCACAGATCTTACTTCGTGATCATCTTTCCAGTGAAGGAAAATCTTAATGCTGCAGTACACAAAGTCATTCTGGACAAGCGTGTGCTTCAACACAATTTGTGGCAACAATTTGGCCAAGAACCACAATAGAGGTGTGATGGTCAGGTGTCCACAAACCTTTTTGGCCATACAGTGTACATTCTGGAGAATATGTCTCAAAAATGTTGATTATTAAACAAATTTTATTTATTAAAAAAAAAAAAAACAAAAAAAAAAAAAAAAAAAAAAAAAGGTATTATGGTGCCGTCAAGTCTTCAATGAGAACAATATGATGCCCCGTGTCTCTTTTCAAAACAGGACATCAGAGAAACCTCTTGTTGAACTGCTTGACTGATTTTCACACAACCTTTGTTTGGGAGGTGCCACACTGCCTGCTGAATTGAACCAAACTTAACTTGAATATTTAATTGAACAATCTCGAGACTAGACAAGGAATAAGTCGATGAGGAACAATTCAAACAGGAATATCTCCAAAACTATTTTGACCCCACTATGCATGTTCATTTTTGCAGGTAGAAAACATTATGAAGAATTAAACATATTTAACACCGGAAACAAAAATAAGAAAGCTATATACCTGAAGATTGTCTCTAACTAGGGACTTCACTTCCACTACAGTCACGTGTCGAACCAGCACGCGAATTAATGTTGTCGTCCCAGGTGTGTGGGAAGGTTCAGGTATATAGCTTTTTTTATTTTTAGTTTTTTCCAGTGTTAAGTTTAATTCTTCCTAATATTTTTGATATTTTTTTCTAGATACATCACAGGCTACTGGTGTCCACAAAGGGACAAAAAGCTGTGAAACCCCAATTCTGGGGCACTTCAAAATGGGAAAAATAATCAGAGAGCACAGAATGTGCAGAGTTTATACTACAGCAGAGTTTATACACCAGACTGGGACAGGGTTCTGTTGAGGAGGAGTGGGAACCCTCATCCTGGCGAGACTTCCAATGCATTAATGCTCCGTACACATGTGCACTGCGTCGGGTGTGAAGTAATGAAGCTGTAGCACGCTAGGTAGTGCACCATGTGTCCAGGAAGGAGGCGCCTGGGGTTCAGTCTAGGTCTCTTCCATGCTGAAGAACAAACCGCAGGGTTTCCCCCTCAGCGCACTTGCGCCATGACGTCACACGGCTCGAGCGCCGCCGACTGTTTGCCCCTGATTAATTAGGTGAGCCTTTTAGCCCTGAAGGGTTTAAAAAAAATAATAATAAATCCTCCATTCCGTCCGACCCTGCGTTTTAAACCCGTCCTTCTGAGTCGCCTGGTTAATTAAAGCCACCGGTGGCTAATTACAGTGATTTGGCGTGCACGCGCACTCGCGAGAATTATACTCTGCCCCAAACACTTCAGGTCTCGTGCTCCGTTTTCAGCCGACATGACACTGGCATGATGCAGGGTGTGTGTGTGTGTGTGTAACAGGCTAATGCACTGACTTTTCTTTTTTTATTTTTATTTTTTACGCATTACGAAAACGACAACGCGTGTCTGCGAGATCATTTTAGGGAAGGTCTGTGATGTTATGGAAGCTTCATGGCTTGGCTACTTCCGCATCCAATCTGTCTTCTGGAGAACACAACATACCGTTGAAAATAAAATAAAAACATAAAAAAAAAAAAAAAAAAAAAATCACCAACAGATTGTTCCTACAAGCTCAACATGGAGATGATTGCTTGCTTTAGATATGGATTGACAGGAAGACAACCTGACCAGTATTACTGTTGAAAACAATTGTCAGATCATATTTTTTTTTTAAATAACACTAATAGTGCAGGAGATGTAGCATGAACACGCACGCGCACATAAAATACTCACACCTGTGGCCCAAAAAAACCCCGGAATGTAGCCTACGAACCTTTTTGGTGTTTGTTTCGTTGAGGAAAACGCAGAATTAAGCCGACACTCCTGGGGCTGACCTTCCTCTTTCTCTTCCTCCACCTCCTCCTCTGGTTCTTTTCAGTGAATGAAAGTGGCTCAGAGTTTTATAAAATCCCGTCAAAAATCGCAGTCTTTTCCTCCCCCTGGAGTGTGCACGAGAGGCGAAATGTGCCCCTTCTGTCCTCACGGTGGTGGTGGAGAGAGGAACACACAAGCAGACCTCTTTCCTTTTTAAAAGCACCTCTTGCAATAAGTAAACGTGTAAAAAAAAAAAAGCGAGTTTTAGTGTAACGTTACAACGCGCAACACGCGCATTCAATGCAGCACTGTGGCAGTTACTCGGCGCGTGCGCTGCAAACTAAACTTCAGCCCACCGGTCAACAAGCTGGGCGTTTACACACACAAAGCTCGAGCTCGAGCTCGACCGCCACTACTCACGGATTACAAGAAAAAAACGGAAACGTCTTAAATTAACGTTCCCACAGCTACACAGGAGCGATAAAGTCGAAAGCTATGGACGCTGCCAATTCGTCAATCCAGCAGCTGAAGAAAAAAGAGGAAATGTAAAGCAGCACAGAGCAGGCTCGCGCTCAGGGCTCAACGCAACAGTTTCGACTTCTTTCCTGGCAAAGAAGTAGCTTTGCCTTGTGTGGGCGCCTCCGACTTGTACCTCCCTCGACCAATGGGTACAAAAAATCTGGAAATAAAGACAAGCTCGCGCTGTTTTTTTCCCTTTTTTTTAAGTCGGCGTGTTGTGAATGACAGCGCTGGGATCCGAGAGGGAGAGAGAAAGAGAGGGAGGGACTAGCTTTGGGAATCTTATTAAACACAACTGATCCAGGATCAGAGTTTTGTACCAATAAACGCCCGTTCACGAGCGCCGAAACAGATCTGGAGTCAGTTTTAATGTGGCCCTGTATGTTACGTTGGCGGAGATTTGAATTAGGAGAGCAACAGGCAAGTCGAACCAAAAAAGGAACCAAAAAGGGACGCAAATAAACACACATTCGTGTTTACTGTATGTTCACGCCGCATTAAACAAAGTAGAATTACAGAGGCAGCTCTAGATTCTAATGTATTCACGCCGCATTAAACAAAGTAGAATTACAGAGGCAGCTCTAGATTCTAATGTATTCACAGCGCATTAGGAGAAATCTGATTCATGGCCCAGTAATGTGGTGGGAATAAAGTTGACCAAACCTCTTTGTTATAAAAGAATCCCTTAATGAAATTTCACTATGGATTTATTATGATAAACTGTAAATCCAGTGTGGTATGGATTTGTAGAAACTCTGGCCCACCATAAAGAGGTAAAGTGGTGCTGTGGGTAGTGTTGCTGCTTCACAGCTTCAGGATCCCAGGTTTGATCTTGAGCTCAGGTTACACTCTGTGTTGACTTTTGCATGCTTTCCTGGGCTGCATTCGAATAGTATTTTAGGCTTAGGATGTTCCTATCTGAGTGAAATGAACTGGAAGTGTCTGTGTGGCAGCCATGATAAGACAGGATCTGCTTCAGCTTTCTTCCGGCTTCTCCATTCTCCTGTCAGAAACATGGCAGTAGCTGGACGAGCTACCTAAATTGCCCCTAGGTGTGAATGAGTGTGTGAACAATGTTTGTGTTTTAAGGATATAATACAATAAGAATAAACTATTCAGAATGAACAGATTACAAACAGATACAGGATATATCACAGGATCCAAAAAAGTTAATTTTTAAAGTTAAAAATGTATTAGAAAAGTTTGCCAAGAGGCACAAATAAAAATAAAAAAATGGATTGAAAAAAAACCCCAAATAAAACAGTTCCACACACATCTCTAGTCAAAAGCTGTTATGAACTAGAGTGATGTAGCTGAGGTTGAGGAACTGTCAGAGACAGAATTCACAGACAATGCTGGCATTTTACTTTTCATTGTTTTGTTTTTTTGGATTTAAATGCTAGCTGAAAAGGAATAATCGTTGTGCACGTTCATGATACTGACATGATGTGAAGTGGCCTTGTGTCTAACTGATCATGCAAGTTTATTGCCCCCTCATCATTCTTGTCCTCAGCACTTAAAAAAAAAAAAAAAAAAAGTTAAGGCAAAACAAGAAGAACTTGACTCCAACGGCATCAACAGGGATACCTCTACCAATAACAAGTCTAGTCTTTCTTGTTACTAATTTGTATGCCTGAAATACCAAACCAGGAAGAAACACTATATCAGATATTTGACTTTGCTGTGGTCTTCATCCTGTTTAGATAGGTTACAATGATAATTCCTTATAAATCCTACAAATATACAGCCACTTATTTTTGAGGTATTGCTCAAACAAGAATCTTAGAGGGATGCACAGACTAACGGACGCACAGACTGCCAGACCACCACCTAGTGACAGAGGTATCAATGTGTAGTTACCATGGGAGATTTTCCGGAAAACATTTGGTTGATTTTCCAAATGTGTGGTTTGTGGTATATGGGAATTAATTGCTGGAAATCAGCCAAGTACACTGGTCAGGGTTGCCAGGTCTGTGTGATAAAAGCATCCCCATGTTCAATAATCACAAACCAGAATATCCATCCATCCATCCTTTATCTATACCGCTTATCTATCAAGGTCGCAGGGAAACTGGAGCCAATCTATCGTAGGGTTAACACAGAGATGAACAACCATTCATGCTCACGTTCACGCTTGTGGGCAATTTAAAGTAGCCAGTTGACCTAATCTCCATGTCTTTGGGCTGTGGAAGGAAACCAGATTGGCCAGAGAAAACCCCCACAGGCATGGGGAAAACATGCAAACTCCTGACAGGAAGGCCTCAGTCAGCTGTGAGGTTCAAACCTTCTTGCTTTGAGCTGATAGCAACCAGCTAACCACTGCCTGGCTGTCCTGCCCCAGCCCAGAATGCCAAAACTCAAATTACCTTCCCTCCAGTCCATAAAAAAGGCTTTTAAATTAACAAGTTGTTTATTTCCCTTACTTTTTAGTTTATTTGGTCTGCTGGATGGTGTTGTGTAATGTTGAAAAAAATTGCAAATTAAAATGTTTTCATAACTATTTGGCTCTTGAAATACTGCATTTCGAGGGCAATGACTCCTGAAATTCTGCTACACTGAAGAGTTATGAAGGTGTCATCTGAAATGCACACAAAGTTTGAGACTCAGTGTGAGGAAGGCTGGCATTGCTAATCATTGCTATCCAAAAAAAGTTTTTTTTCCCCTTTTTACTAGTTATATTTATTACATTCATTCTGTACTGACAGAGTTTAAAATGGACTTTATGCAGTCTCACTAGAGAAGATAAAGCCTGGGGAGACATGTGTCATAGGACATGGTACAGTGTATTCCTACTCTCCTACAGGTATTGCTCAAGCACTGGAAAAAGGGAATAGGTATATTTACATTTGATACAAGTTGTGTTGTGGCAGCATTAACAGGTGACAACTCAGAGAACATATTGCCAGCAACCAGACTTTTCCTTCCCTCTACTTTTCATATTATGGCAGATGACAGATTGTGTTACACTAACTGACCTTTATTAGCACAAAGAGTGATACCGAATATTTTTCTAATATATGGCTTTATTCTCCACCTAGCACTGTTGTTAGAATTCCTGGAACGTTGAACTAATTACATTTTAACTCTCATGGTTCACATCTATTCTGACAGGGTTCATTTAACACGGCTGATTTTAGTATGCAGTATTTTGCTGGTGTGGAAAAAGTTCCCTGTTAAAGACATATGCTTCTTTCTTTAACCAGCACCTCATGGGACAACTCGGTCAACATCAAAACACTTCATGATCTTCATTTTAATATTTCAACCCAAGCTCAACAAAATCACCAAATATAAAAGATCCCCTGAACATTTGAAGGTTGCGTGTATGTAGGAGTGTGTATTTTATGTTTTTGCTTTCCCAGCAACTTTGGGGGTCCCAGCACACCAGGCAAATGCAGACAGCCAAGGGGAGAGAGGAAGTGTTTAGATGAGGCTCCTTTTGCAATTTTAATAGAGTGAATTTTGAACAGTCAGCAAACTGCAATCTAGCTGATGCCTCAAGCACCTCAGATATGATGCCTTCAAGACATACTGGCCTTTTAAGAGCTTTTTTTTTTTAAGATACACATTAAGCCTACTGTTGGATTAATATATGCTCTCAGTAAGGGTTCAGCACTGAAATCTGTTTTTAGTGTTGAAAAATACATTTTCCAATATAGGAGTGGAAAAAAATGAACTTCATCCTTGTGCTGACTTCCTTTTTCTGAGGTAGATTACAAAATTGGTTATTATGCTACAGCACTCTGTGAAGGTTGGTGTCCAATCCTGAATGAATGAACTACAGTCTCTTTTGAATCTTTTCCAGATATTTTCCCAAGTATTTCATACTTATATACAGTATAATATATATATATATAAAATATGATATAATAACACAGTATTTGTTCTGTTGCATCTATAGGCTTGAAATGAAACAGTTACTATGTAGATATAGTGCAAAATATGTGTTTTGTGATTTAAAAATTTGTGGTTAAGTGGATTTATTTCTATATTAGGGTGATATATAGGAATCACAGCTCTATACATAGTACTCCCTATTTTAGGAGACAATAAGTCATTGGAATGTTGTGTGTAGGCTATCATTTGGTATTTCACCTGAGAGCCTTAGAAGTGTCAGTAAAGCTAATTTGAAGAAGCTGAAAACATATACATGTACACCTGATGTAATGTTCGTGACACACTGCTGTACACACTGCACACTTCTACTGCTGTATCTCGCTAATTCATCCTGATGATCTTCTTCTGCTTTCGGTACTAGTGCCTTACTTTCCGCTGCCGTGGGTGGTCATACATGGATACCCTGAAAACAAGTTTTGATCATGTGGTATCTGCTGCTGTAAACATAAAGACTGCCCTGTGCTCATCCCAATACTGAACATCTATTTAAGACACTGTACCATTTGCCTTTACTTTTCTACACCGGTATACTGTAATGATTTATAATCCCACTGTCTGGTCTCAACCAGAAGAAAATGGGTTACTTTGGCTTGTTTACTGGGATCTAAATCTACATCTGTATTTCTGTAAAGCCACCTGTTGTTTATGTATATAGTCTGTTCTTGAAAGGACTATAGAAAGAACATCAAATTTAATCGAACTGAAATGTCAGATGGTGTGGCTGCAGGGTTTCATTCCAGCCAAACAGGAGCCGCATCTGATTCCCCCTGTTTAATCAGCTGTTCTTGGTCTTCAGTTGGCCCTTAGGTATAGCTGCTGTATATATGACAGGAATGAATGACCTTAACAGAAAGGATTGAAGACTTTTGGTTTAATGCTTTGTTAAGAACCAAAGACACATTAAGGGACAGAATGATTCCAGAGGATTTACCATAAGATACAAACCCTCTGGCAAACCTCAAGAACAGAAAGGCCAGCTTACATTTTGTAAATAGGGCCTTTAAAAGTCAGAGGGAATTAAATGAGCCAGAGTACAGCATGTCCACTCTTCAATTAAAGCACACTTTCTGCCCTTTAAATCTTATAGTCATTTTTTTTCATTTGCAATCCTGGATGGCAAAGCAAAAAGGCTAAAAAAAAAGTTACAGTTTTCAAGTTATTGGCCCACAGAGGCTCAGTGTTATATTGTGTAACACTCTTGATCAAAGGTCACTGTTGTCAAGTGTCAGGATTACCCCCTTAGACCCGATTTGTCTTAATATTTTTGGTGAATTTCCCAAGACAATTAAAAAAACATCAAGGAAAGTGAACGCTCAGAAGCTGCCCCTACCCCATTTCAGGAGACCCCAAGGTATTAGAAAGTCTCTTGTGTAACTGTGTCATTTAAGGACAAAAGAGCTAACCAGATTTAATTGTTTTGGTAGCTTTTATTATTTCACATAAGGGGTATAGATTTGCTTGTAAAGGAAACCATAAGCAGTCTAAAAAGCAGAATAAATCAATAAAAATTTTTTGGGGTGTATCAAGTGTTTAGTGCCTGGGTCTTCAATCTTACCTGGAAAGGAAAGTGAACACTGAGCAGCCAAAAAAATTGCTCCAAAATGCCTTTTAAAAACTCTTCCATCTAATTACTTTTAGTAAAGTAGTGGACCTCTCCCTGCTGCTGTGAGTTAATAAGAGAGACGTATTTGACACCTGGTCCTGCTATAAACACCAGCACTTGCAAATGCGATAGCACTTAGGACACAGCAAATGGGTTTACATAATATAAACACGCAATGTAGCGCCCACATTTAAAGAGAATATTTATCATGGTTTGTTTCTTTTGAGTTGTCACGGAAAAAATATGTGGCATGCATCAGAAGATATTCTTGGGCAATTCTCCAGAGATGGGAAAATAACCCTAGCTACTTCACACCCTATTCTTCAGAATAAAGTTTTAGCTTTCATGTCTGATACTCTAGAAGCCAGACCAGTAGTTTGGAATTTAAATGAGTGCACAGATTTGACCGACGCATTCATATGGCTTGCATGTGCAGCGAGCTTGCACATGCGACGTACCTTGCACCTCGACCCCAAGAGACCTCCATTTGTCTTCCAAACCTTGTGGCTCAGCACTTGCCCTCCATGGGTCTAAGTGTGTGCATTTTTAGCTCTCTACCAAATTAACACCTCGAATAACAGCATGCCAAGGTGCCACCTTTACAGTATACTGACTCATCACTTCCAAGTTCTCACCATTAACACCTCTGTAAGCAAACACTACAAGATAGTAGCCTGTCCAGACTGTCGACTTAAAGTGAAGAGTAACTCTTGTATTTATTTTTTTAAATCATAGACAGTGAGATACTGTATATGTGATGGTCTGGAAAAAACCCATCAGTGTTGCAGCTGAGTTCAAGCAAACAGTCAAAAAACAATACAAAAAAACTTCACCTTTTTGCCTATAACATGCTTTGATACATCAAATTTAAGAAAACTATATGCTGGTAGGGGGATTGGCTATGTTAAATTGCCCCTAGGTGTAAATGTGTGCACATGATAGGAATGTGCTTGCAAAAATTGCATTATGTAAGGAGCCAGTTTAACAAAACAGTCAGTCTGCCAAAAGATTTCCTTCCGCAGTCAATGTCAAGCGTTGATCAAGCTCTTGGATAGCTACATGCTGTAGAGAAGTGGACATAAACCTAATTATTTTATTTTGAAATTAGATCGCAGAAGTCAAAATGTCTGTGATGTTCGTTCACCACTGTCGAAATGTGCTCCTTTTTCACTTTTGGGCGAAACTACTAGCGGTTAAGATACATATAGAAACATATTTCAGTTCAGGAAAACCTGTAGTTTTCAAAACCATATATAGTAGGAAATGCCAAAATTTCATCATGTCAAGGGTTTTCTGCTACATATGCTATATGTTGCACATCCTAACCAGGCTGTTACATGATACTGTGATTTATTCAATGATATCATACATATAGTATATGACTAATAAATGCACACCAAGGAACATGATCGGTCATAAGTGAAATCTTTAACTTTGTAAATTCCCTTGATTTAGAGTTCACTCAAAGTTGTTCTCCAAAGATCTGAGATATGAGATCAGGTACGTCATTTGAAACCAAGCAACCACTTCAGAATAGTTTCAGCTGTAAATCTTATGAACATACCTTGTGTACGGTGCCTATAAATGGCTTTGTGCATGTAGGTGGTGTGTGTGGGCGTGAGTGTGCGCACCCAAGAACGCTTGTGGCCAGCAGTATCCATGGCTACTCGTTTTCTACAATGTCTTTTTACTCAGAATTATGATTCAGATTTTGTCCCTTAATCACTGGCATCAGAAGAATTATACACTCGTTATTTAGAACAAACAGTTGTTTAATAAGGCTTAGATATGAATATTTTCATTACTCAATTCTAGTTTTATTCCTTACAGAACATGCATGTGCGTTTCTAAAAATTGCAAGCGGCGATACATTTTTTACTATCAGGACCGTAACCAGATTACACATATTATTGATATTAGACCACATAACTCTGTGGTTTCATTCTCCTGTCACACAAACATTTCTTCTATACCACTGATATCCATGGTTTCATCTGCCATCATGGTCAAATATTTTGCTTTGTGTATTGTTTTGATTAAATCATCTCTGATTTCAGTCTCACAATGTGCTATGAGCTCATTTTTAACAAAGGGACAAATATTGTGGATTTTTTTGGAGCTGTTTGAGGATGCCAGCAGCTTACATACACACTTACATCTATACACCATGGGCCAAAAGTAGGTATGCAGTACTGAACACCTTCCCAGAGGGTTAGCTTGGTCAACATGGCACCTGACACCTATGGACTTTTGTTTTTGGGGTGTAGTAAAGGAGAAGGCTTTTGACAGGAAGCCCCACAAAGTGGATGAAATGAGTTCATCTTGCAAGCATTTATGAATATTGATGCTAACTGGAATTTGTGTGTTACTCTGTGCCACAGGTAGGGTACAGGCTCCAGGAATTTCAAGCACCTAAGAGAATAAACATGACTCGATCAGTACTGTATACCTGCTTTTGGCCCACCCTGTATGTTCTCTTATATACCAGCATCTCCTGATAGCATAATAAGCGAATAAGGGTGCTTTCACACATGAAGCATTTGGTTTATTTGAACTGAATCCTGGTGTGTTTTTCATGAACTAGTTAATAGGAATGAAAGCAATTCATTCAAGCTATACCATAAGCCTATGGAAAAACTGGGAGTGTATGGGAGTGGCTGTTGAAAAAGAGTCATCCTTGCTGATTAAGTAATCATGGAAAGCAGGTTTTTCCGCCTAGTAGGCAACATTTTACCAAATTGAACTTAACAGCTGGAGACACATGATAACTTAAAAACACAACCTCAGTTGGCTTATAGTTAATTATGGCTCACTATAGAGTATATGTACTGGTTATATATTGTATAAAGTCAAGAGCTTAAGGGTACAAAGTTACTGTTGACGTTTGATCATTCTGTGAACCCTACATCTTTTCCATTCAATAAAGTCAAAGCAGATGCAGATTTTAAATGTTATATTCTGTACTATTCTGTATATATGCACAGGTTTCCTCCCACCTCCCAAAACCATGCTAGTATGTGGATTGGTGACTCAAAATTGCCTTTAGGTGGGAATGATTCCTTGTGTTGGACCCATGTCACCCTAACCAAGATAATATAATATTTTGTTGCTGGAGATCACACATATATTGAATGGAATGTAAATAAAATTTACTTTTGTCAAAAACGTCAGATTTCCAAAGCCTTGATGTGTTTTTCCTTTGTAAAAACCGTATGTATAGTACATTATGTATGAAAGTACCCAAAATGTGGTCAGTTTAAAAGACATTAGTGTAAACTGTAGGACACAGGAATTGATTTATTTCAAGAATTGTCAAAGGCAATCCAAGGCAATCCAAGTGGAAATTCATCAACACACATCTCTTGATGTAAATGGAACAGAATTGATCCTGTGGAATGTCAAAATGTCATCTAGCAATTTTCCAGACTTCTAGACTTGTCTGCCTGGTTCACAGCAGATAGAATTACTGTATATTTGGTGCCAGACTTATCCAGCTTTATCAGCCACAGGGCTTGCAGTACAGCTCTGACAGATTCCTCCAGACAGGTCTATTGGCAAATGCTATATATGAGACTGAGAATGAGCTGCTTGGCTTTACAACGCACATAACCATAAATTTACCAACAGGCTGCAAAATATAATCTCAACAGTAGGCCAAGACCAATAAAATAACTTGAAAATACATGTTCATACTCTCTGTGATGTAAATCGAAAGCTGTGGTTGAATGAGATGTCTTGTTGGTGTGATAAGAAAAAGTTTTTAGTGTGAAACGTGACTAGAAGATGAATTGTGTTACCATGTTGTATGCACTATGTACAATCCGTAACGTCTTGATGGTCTCAGAGCAAAACACAACCTTTTAAACGTTCCATTTTCAAATTGCCTGTTATATAAATGTTTACTTTTTATAAACATCATATATTAAAAATTTAAATTATTGAACATGTGTAGGATGAATGAAAAAGGATGAGTAATTAACCGACACTTAAAATGCAGGAATATTAAAATATTTAAAATATGTAAAATATTTCAAGCTGATACCAAAAATATAGAAGTCATGGAACCGTAAAGGAGGCAGATGCAAGTGCAGATTTGATTACTGATAGTGAAAAAACATGAGCACAAAGGCAGAGAAACAAAACAAGAATTAGTGAGGCAAGGAAACACTATGAACATGAAATGAATAAGCACGGCAGCACCGACAACAGAATATAAACACTAGACACAGAGTGCTGTACAAGATATGACTTATACTATAAATACTAGTGAAATAAAAACTAAACCCTAGTATTTAATACTTAAATACTAGTGCAGGTGGTGCAGTGGCTGATGGGAGTTGTAGTCCTGCACCATCTTCAGCTCAACCATGACAGGAAAATGTGCTTTTTGAACATAATATAGGAAGGCTCTGTTGCAGGCCACTCAAGTTTTTCGACACCAACCTTGACCTTTCTGGAGATCACTTTGTACACATTCTGGAACATGTTTGGGTCCCTTAGTTCCAGTGCTTCGAAAACAGCATACAAAGGCACAGGGAAGGCCCTCGTATAGGCATCGAGATCAGGTGACCACATACTTCTGTACATATAGTGTACACGCTAATAAAGAATAGTAGGATTAGGAGGTAAATGTGGTTTCTGGGTATCTTTAACTACAACAAATGGTGTAAAATGGAAAGACAATGTCACTGTGGTAATGAACAAATGAATGTTTCCGTGATCTGTAATCAAGTCATTCAACACCACAACAAGGAAATAAAGGGTTCAGAAAGCAGTGTTACTATAGCTACAGTGGACCGCAGCCTGTGAATATTCGTCACTGTTTTAGTTAGTCAAACGTACACATATTTTGGCAGCAGATATTATTTGATAGGCACAAGCTTGGCAAGCTCACAAGAACACAGGCTGGTGCAGCTTGTTAATCTTTGATAACGTCTATCACCATGTTTCTTATGAGCGCAAGGTCTTCATGGTACCAACATCGACTGTAAGGTGTGTGTGTGTATATATATGATTATATATATACATACATATATATTACTGTATACACTCCAATCATTAGCTATTTCATTTAGCCATGAAGTTCTGAATAAATGTTTAAGTCTGGTTACACTTAGAAATGCAAATAGACAAAAGACTGTATATAAGAATTCCATTCCATCTGACGCCACAGAAAAGCACAAACACATCAGTTGTCGAGGAACTGCTATTTAAATATTTCACGTGTAATGGATAAAACATAAAAATAATAAATATGACCATAAATACTTTCTCTTTATTCAAGACTTTACTCATATCCTATAACAGACCATTTGGACGTCTCGTCCATGCAGACGTCATGAATTCTTTTTTAATCATCTATAAAGTCAGTCTCACTTTATTAACAAAATGAGTAACCTTTATAGATGACTATATTCACTTCTAAACCAGATTCCTCCATTATGTTTTTTTTTTATTTTTTTATCTTGGAACGATCTTAACCTAATTTAATATTATCCTGAGAAAACTGGCTGTAAACACATTTCCTACTACATTTGTAACATAATTTATTCGTGAAAACAGCATTAGTGGCACTTTTTCAAAGATTATAAATCCTGGATGGAATATGAATAATCATACGCACATCAGCCTCTCTACTCTCATTTCCTGAGGTAAATGCCAGTCATAGCATTTGGTGAACAGGAGCCTCATCATTGCTCTTGACTCATATGATTACTGTTCGCACTTACATTGGTGCTGAAATAATCACTGATTAAATCAGTGAGTCTTGCTCTATTGGATAAATTTCCTCAGTTTCTATTAGCATTCAGATATTACAACTTGCTATCTATCTCTGCAGTGTAAGCAACGGCAAGTGAATTGCAGATCATTGATAGCTGGTATTTAGACTGTATGCATTAGGCTTATGTCTACTTCATTATGGCACATAACCAACAAAAGCCCGATAGTCAGTGAATAAGGAAAGCACTTTCAGCTAAGGTAGCTGCCACGTCAGCATTGGTTTCAGCAGTGATATGGCTGCCCTGCTCTGCATGACCTATTAGTCCCATCAGACTGCTACAAATCACATGACCCCTTCACATGCTTAATGACTGTACTCATCTGTTTTGTGTTCCAAATTCATTAATGCACACATTCAAGTCCTCAGTGGCTGTTTTGTTGTTAAGCTGTTGTGTATTTAGTTTCATGGTTCCCTAGCACTATCTACTTTCACTCTACATATGATTTGTGTTTTGTTTGTTGTCTTTTGTTTCATTAAAAGCCTTCATTTACATTCGTCTCTACCATTTTGTGACACTACCAATTCTTTTGGCACACTGAATGTTTTTTTTTTTTCCATCCATTTGTTTGTTAATATGACTCCTTATCTACTTAACATGATGTCTGCAGATGTCTGCAGGCAAGTTTCAAAAATGTATTAAAACATTTCTTTGTCATTCTGGAAAAATATATTTATCTTTTTCTAATGTGGAGGTTTCAAAATACTGTATGTTATAGATAAATAAACCCAATTTTTGTGAAATCCACCCAATTGTTATAGATGTATAATATCCAAAACTTCTAATTGGTAGAATTCCTATAAATTCCCTTATGAAAAAGAACTAGTAATACTAGTAACAGTAACTAGTAATAAAAGTAATACTACAACATTTCTATAGTAATGTATAATACTTCTATGATGTCTGTAATACCTCTTCCCTATAATACTCTTCCCATCTAAAGTATTCCTAAAGTACAGGCTTATAATATTTCTATGATGTGCCAAATTACTGTAAGATTCCTACAGGAGTACTATAGTTATATGTAGTGTAACTACAAGATGGCTATGATATTATTGTGTAGTAATCCTATACTATTACTATAGTTTATTTCATAAGGGTTTGTTTCTTATAATGTACATATTTATCACAATTTCTATAAAATGTGAGATGTCATTGGAAATGTCCACTGGATTCGCCAAACCTCTACACCGAAACTCAGCTTTCTGATCCCTTTAGATCTCAAATACCCTGCTCTCCACATAATCAGTCTAGAACCTAAAGCAAACACCGCCGTACCCTGAGCATGAATTAACATTTGGCTGGAATTGTGATGTGTTTAAACCTCTGTCCCTCTGCCTCAACAAGTAAAGTGTGAAATTGTGTTGCTGTTGCTGCGGAGTGTCTCTTGAGTAACATCACTAACGTAGGCTGTGTTAGACCTTTCCCCCTCTCTCCCACGCTTAGCACCGCTGCCTCGTCATTAATATGCAGGCTACACACACACACACACACACACACACACACACACATATGCACACACTCCTGTGCCTGGGTGCACACATCAAACACTAGCACAGCTCTTCAGTTTAGGAAGAGCAAGTCCCATTCAATATATACCAACATCTGCATGCACTGACTTTAACACACACCCAAATTTGTCCTACTGTCCTTACAATCTGTCTTGCTGTCTTTGTTAGGATGAATATTGACAATAAGTTTGTACATATGCACAAACAAAATCATCAGGTTTATATGGATAGGGTGATTAGCATTTACTATATATCTCAGTGTATTTGATGCGTATTGCTGGGGTAAGTTGATCAAAAACAAACCTCTTCAGCATCTGCCACTGGGAGACTAAGATGGCCCACACAAACTCCTTTATATGTTAATAAGCCTGTCAGTGGCATTGCTGTGTTTGCATGCTGCAGTCACATTAAGACATGCCTCATAAAACATCCAATAGTCATGTATATTAAAAGTGGGAACTCCCCCAGGAATCCACTGGCCATTAACTGCAGTCTTTCCTCCAAATATTTCCTCCACTGTATTCCATCAATGCTTTCACAAACAATATTGGGAGGAGCTAGACACGTATAATATGGGCGGCAAAGGATGTTGACTCTCATACATGTTCCCAGCCGAGCCTGACACAATTATTTCTGTATGGAAGCTTATAAAAGAGGTGTCATTCCCAAAAGAAGATGCCTGCAGTCAGTGTAGGGAGATGACTAAAGTAAGGAGAAGGGGAAAAAAAGCAATCAAAAGATGTCTTGAAGAGGGATCCCTCCTCCATGTGTGGAGTGGAAGAGAGAATTGGGACATACAGAGCTGGCTCACAAGCGTTCTCTGCTTGCATGCTGATCCAACGGCCGTATGATGATTATGTGCTTGCACTGTCTGAGTGAGACTGATGGGTGATAAAATCTCCATTACAGAATACTGGATGTAAGAATTCATCTTTTGCCTCTAATCGAATGACCTTTCAATGAACCAGTATTAGCATTTGAAAACAATATATGGAGGTTCTGTTATGTCGCTGAGATAATCTAGGGGAAATAAAGGCATTAAAGCTTCAAAGTGCATGGTGTACACTTGCAAGAATGTCGTATTTCTGGGTATGTCACAGTATCTGTTTACTAGGGTGTCCATATCTGTGTTTTTCTCTGTGTAGTGCTTCAAATATTTGTATCTACTGTATATCCTAATGTAAACTTGTGGGTGCAGTCAAACTGGAAGTTTATGGTTTTTAGGGTTTTTTTTTTTTTGTTCCACTATGTCCAACACAAAACTGGAAAACACACACAAAAAAAAAAATCAGCATGGTGTGTGAATTCTGCTTCTGACACTTCCTCAACCTCAGCTACAACAAATACTATACACTGATACACTGGTGTCAACTATTGTATTTGTTTGTACCTTCAAACAATATATTCTAATGAATTTAGCTGGTTCTATTTCCCAAAACATAAATAAACTAACGGCCTAATTTAAACCAGCACTGCAACCCTGACCAGGCAGTTACTAAGGATGACTGACTGAATGATGCATGTTTTTGGTCTTTCCTTCTGCAACAAGCTTCATATCTGACTACCGATAAAGAAAAACCTCCTACTTGCATGACTTTTTTTTGCCACATTTTCCAGGATCCCAGTCCCAATGCATACCTCTAGCATCAAACAGAATACACTAGTGCACCTCCTATTAACATTCGTATTTGTGTCTGTTCAGAACATCTGTTCTATATGAGTAATCTATTCTAACATCCTTACTGCTTACAATGACCTTAAATTGCAATTAGGCATTGATGAAATAAGTTCAGTTTACAGATTTGTTTAAAAGGTATTTTTTTTAGGACTGTCATCTTTCACATTTATCTCCCCAGTCCTAGTACACCAACGTAAACATCCGGTTTCAAAAAAGGTCTTTCTAGCAAGGTCTTCTCATTGCATTAGATGGAGCATTTCTGAGCTGGTTGCTTGCACTGCATAACCTGCTATTTAAATTCAAATTGATTGAAACACTGGCAGTCAGCGCCTGAATATGGCAATATGGAGGCACATAAACAGCAAATGTGTTTTCTGCTAAAATCCAGAATAAGATGAAAGTCTCATAGCATGCAGTTATTTAGTGAATCACGCATATAGAGGATTTATCTGTTACAGCATTAAGGAAATATATTGCAGAAGGGGATGAGCTGGCTTACTACAGAACTTTAAGTTGTGTAATCTCATGGAAGTCCCATATGGCTTCTGATTTGCAAACACATTTTTGTTAATGCTTTACAAGGATCAACACTACACGCTGCTTTGGGTGGTTTTATTTTGGAGTCGTATCAGGTATGTACCTGCTGATGACTCAGTGCTTCCCTCAGGTCTAAACCGATCCAGCCAATATCTCTCCTAATTGTATCTAAAGTTTGCTTTCTTATTTCATTGTGTCGTATTTTGCCGCAGCTTGAGAATCAGCACAATTGAGTGTTTGTCGCATCGTCCTCAGCCTCCCACTGCTGCTCTAAAGCTGTTCCTCTTCCAAATGGCCAACTGTTGACGTGCAGTGCCACAGAGAACAGATCTGCCAGGAGGCAGACTGAGTCAGCACGGGGAGGAAAAGTTGGACAGCAGAGAAGCCTTCGACCCTGGAATCTGGACTGAGACCAGCACTTCCCTAGTTGTGACGTTAGGAAAATGCGAAGAGCTGCTGGGATTCCCTGCGAGAATGGAGGATAGGGTGTGGATTAGTCCGTTGGAACAAAAGCAGGAACATGTTTTTGAAATGTTTTGCTTTTTTCCTTCAAATTGATTAGCTTGCTTATATAGATATGAAAGAGGAATTAAAATTGGCTTTTCAGATAGCTGATATATGGAAAATGTAACTGGGAATATCCTTGTAGTGAGTATCAGGGTGCATCAGAGTGCAGGGACATAGGGTCAATGGAAAAATCAATGCATAATATGTCTACAGCCATCTGGCATTATTGATCACTTTGAGGGGGAATTGGATATTTGTTTTACCAATGGTGCCTCTGCCTCTTGCAGTCTTTCTCTCTTCAACTTCCCATTAATTACTTCCCTATTCCCAATAACTACCATTCTTCGTTATTTAAAGAATTATAATTCTTTAAAAAATTACTTCATGGTTGCATCTCACGTTGTGGACCATCCAGAAAACATAGCTACGTTCATATTAGCAGGCTGAAGTGACTCAGATCAGATTTTTTGCCTTAATGTGACACATATCTGATTTTTTTCAGGGTTGTGTAGATGCAGAAATCTGATCTTTTCAAATCAGATTTGAGTCACTTTGATATGTGCTCGTAAATCTGATACATATCTGAATTGTGGCCATTCAACATGAATTCATTTGGCTTTTTGCCTGATTGCTTTTGCATGCTACGGTTGCGAGTTAGGTTTAAGGTTAGGATTTTAAGGTTAACTTTAAGCTTTAAGTCGGTAGCATTTAAAAACACTACAGTAGCACAAATTATCAGAAAAACAGCAGTGAGGCAATAGAGGAGAGCTACAGCTGACAAACTGTTAACGTCCTCTAGAGCAAAATGCGATGCGTATATTAGCTACTAGCGCGTCAATTTTAATACCATGAGTCATTTCACCAATATGTTTTTTTTGTTATTGGTGACGCTGATGACTCATGCTAGAAAGTATCCATTTGCAAATCCATTCACGTTGCTGTTAGATAGAGGACACTTGTTCCTCTCAAGGTTTCTTCCTTTTGTCATCTCAGGGAGTTTTTCCTTGCCGCCATCGCCGTAGGCTTGCTCATTAGGGATATATATAGGGATATATATATATATATATAGATAAATTTATAGATTCATAAGTTTATATTCAGAATGTATATACTTCTGTGAAGCTGCTTTGTGACAATGTCTGTTGTTAAAAGCGTTATATAAATAAATTGAATTGAGTTGAAAAAAAAAAAAACCATGCCATCATGAACGTGAATCATCAAAATCTGAGCAAAACATCAGAATGGAACAACGAGGCTTCTAATGTGAACGTAGCCCAAGTTAGCTCATGCTATCACTTACATTAAAGCAGCTGTAAATGTTCTAACTCTTGAAGTTAATAAGAGTCCTCGGTCTTGAAGAACTTTCCATGGTGGAAAACCTAAGTGTTACAAAACACTGACACTGGAGACTCCGTAAATGTTAAATAAATGCCTCCTCACAGAAAACCTATGAATGATTATATGTTAAATAACAGCACTGTTTTAGGCTTAGATTTTGTGGATCAGCCAGCATGCAACTGTTATTATAGAAACAATGTCACTATAGAAACAATGACATATTAGCCGGAGAACTTTAATATAAACTGGCGATTGAAATTATAGCTGGCATTACTGTCAGAGATGCTGTCATAGAAAATTAATCAACAGCTTCTAACCAATTGGTTTTGAGATTTCAGCCATCCTGTTGTATAATATCATAGAATATATACAGTTAAATACAATGTGTGTCCTGTGTGACAGTGAGTTTCTCTCAGTGTATTCCGATGCTTGACAGCATAAAAGATTGCAATCTGAAAATCTGCAAACCTATGTAGTCCATTATTTAGTTTGAGATAATGACAGACTAGTCAGACTGTTAGGATAATAGCAGCACTGTGTTATTAATAATGCAGGTGTAGGAACGATAATTGCATGGCACAGATTCCCATTTACACGTTTTGCAATTAAAGCTGCTTTAATCGATTTTTTTCCTTCATGAACACGCCATCTAAACCATATGTACATTCCAACAGTGGCCATCCAAGCAGTTACACAGAGTTGGTGTAAGCATTGCTAAGTTTCTGAGTCAGAAATCAGGTGTGTATCTACCTGCATCAAACACAACTTTGCATCCACACTGCTTTACAGATCCACATTGCATCCACACATCCATGCGGCTTTATGGATCATAATGATATATCATGCATGTTTTTGAAGGCATGCCTTAATGGTAAATCTGGAACAAAAATACCTTGTCGTTTCTTTAACATATTAATGTCTGAAATTATGTGGTGCATCTGAAAGCATTGCTTTAACTCACAGCTCCAGAGTTCCTTGGTTTGATCCTGAGCTTGGGTTAGCATCTGTTTGGAGTTTTGCATGTTCTCCATGTGTTTGCATGAGTTTTCTTCTCTGGTTTCCTCCCACCTCCTAAAAACATTCTGGTAGTTGGAATGAGTGTGTGAGTGTAGGATATGGTCCCTGCGATGGACTGGTATCCCATCTAAGGTGTAGTCCCACCTCATGCCCAGTGCTCCCAGGATAGGCTCTGGAGCTACTGGATAAAGTGAAGATGAATGGATAACTTTAAAATAAACCTTATATGGTAAAAATGTAGCCATACCAAGTGAAAATGGAAAATAAACAATAATACTTGCAAACATATTATGAATTTTGCATAAATTGGTAAAGATCAGGTGTTATACAATTCCTATTTTCCAATATTAACACATGTCAGGACATGAACATGGAAATACAGAACAAGAATGAGGGGGATAAAGAGGAACATGAACAGTAAAGAGAAACACAATTATGAAAGTGTCTGGAAAAATGATCACTTGTTTCACCTGAGCTCACACAGAACGAAGTGTGTTAGCATGTCTTGTGGTCTGCAGTAACGTTTCCTTGAGATATATACTGTCATGGTACAGTATGTGCCCTGTTGTTGATATATGTCATGTCTCTTTTATGCCAAGTTCTGCATTAGATTCCTTCCCAACTTCCTGAAATTGTTTCATATTTCTTATTATACACATCAAATGATTATATCCGTATAAATTTGAATTACACAGTAGGAGGGAGTAAGATTGAAGAAACTCATTTCAAAAAGTCTGCTGAAAGACTTTGGCGTTCAACCAAGGACTGTGAATAAGACATTGCTTTTCTAATGGCTAATCTTTTACTCCTTCACTTTATGGAGAACCACAGACTGCAAAGGACGTGGTGTATGTCTAACCAGGGATGAATAAAATTACATCAGACAGCACTAAACATGCCTTAATATTTCCAAGAGATAACAGAACACATGCAAATAATGCTACCATGAGCTTTAATGCTTTATGTGTTAAAATATTGCAGTTGCAGTGCAGTGCATTTTAACTCATCATCTTGAAATGTTTTAAAACATATTAAATATTGGTCTGATATTTTATTGTTGCTTATTTAAAATACAAGGTTGAGTCAAATAAAAACCTTAAAATAATGACATACGCTAGAATCGAATCAAGGTTTTTTTCTAGGAGTATATAAGCAGTAGAGTTCTACATTTCATCTCCACAACACTGTAAAACAAGCCTCTATGTCTTTTCTGTAGTAGAAATCTCATAAAAATGATAATAGTCCTCCTTAAGGTTGGTTAATCTCAGTGAAATCTGACGTTATTCAATGCAGGTTGGTCAACGTACACTATATGGACAAAAGTATTGCGACACACCTCTTAATTATTGAATTCAGGTGTTTCAATCAAACCCATTGCTACAGGTGTATAAAATCAAGCACATAGCCATGCAGTCTCCATGTACAAACATTTGGGAAACAAAATGAAAAATCAAGGTTCATGTTGCATAAGGATCAATAATGTTTTGCTGATTCCATAGCGGAAGAGTTCCAAACTTCCACTGGCATTAATGTAAGCGCAAAAACCGTGCAGCGGGAGTTTCATGGAACGGGTTTCCACGGCCGAGATGCTGCATGCCAACCTCACATCATCAAGTCCAATGCCAAGCGTTGGATGGAGTGGTGTAAAGCACACTGCCACTGGACTGTGGAGCAGTGGAAACATGTTCTATGGAGTGATGAATCATGCTTCTCTGTTTGGCAGTCAGATGGGTGAGTCTGGGTTTGGCGGATGCCGGGAAAACGTTACCTGCCTGACTGCATTGTGCCAGCTGTGAAGTTTGGTGGTGGAGGGATAATGGTGTGGGGCTGTTTTTCAGGGTTTGGGCTAGGCCCCTTACTTCCAGTGAAGGGCAATCCTAATGCTTCAGCATACCAAGTCATTTTGGACAATGCTTTGCTTCCAACTTTGTGGACACAGTTTGGGGAAGGCCCCTTTCTATTCCAGCATGCTTGTGCCCCAGTGCACAAAGCGAGGTCCATAAAGACATGGATGGTTGGATGAGTTCGGTGTGGAAGAACTTGACTGTCCTGCACAGAGAACTGACCTCAACCCCATCAAACACCTTTGGGATGAACTGGAACGACTATTGTGAGCCAGGCCTTCTCATCCACCATCAGTGCCTCATAAATCTTCAACAGAATGAATGGACACAAATTCCCAAAGACTCCAAAATCTTGTGTAAAGCCTTCCAAGAAGAGTGGAAGCTGTTATAGCTGCAAAGGGGGGACCGACTCCATATTAACGTCTATGTATTTTAATGCAATGTCATTAGTTGGTGTAATGGTCAGGCGTCCCAATAATTTTGTCCATATAGTGTACATTATATTGCTAGGAAAATGTGACACCCACACATTACTAATTTTTTTTTTCCAGTTAGGACCTGGATAAAAAATTTCTGTCAGCGCCGAAATGCGAAAAAAAATTTTTTTTCCCCCATTAATGTTAAATACATGTAAACAATTAGTTTTGAACACCATTCTGTAATTTGAAGTAGCCTGGACAAAATACGAGTGAACAGCCAGCTGCTTATCTGGTAGATAAGTGACTGATAAGTTATCTGTTAAGTCACACGTACCAACAATCGATTTTATCATAAATGTTTATCTAGGTTTGTGTCAATTATCATGAAGGGCTTCCGTAAGCACTTTATGCTGTTCAGGGTGAATATGAAGCCTATCACAGGAACACATGGATTCTACAAGCCTCAAGGAACTATACTGGCACAATCAACACCATTTTTCCAGAAGATATTCCTCGATTGGTGTTTTAATGATACTGGTGAAGGGAACTGTATAATAGGAGTTGTGCTAAGGTGTACTGGGTTGAGATCTGGTGACTGTGAACCCTATAGCTTATGACTTACATCATTTTCATATTCATCAAAGCTCTTGTGCCCTGCGTGTCCCATCAGGCTAAAATGTTTCACCATATGATAACTGTGATCAGTCAGAATAATTTTGTATTGATTTGCAGTGACACTACCCTCTAAAGGGACAAATGGATCTAAACCTTGGCAGCAAAATGTCCCCACAGCATAATTTCATGAATTTGTCACCTGTGTGTAGGAAATCATTTTTATTATTAGGTCACACAGAAGCAGACAAGATCTTTCTATTTGCTTGTCCTCCATACCAAAACTGTTTTATAGACCTCCATGTGTGGAGTGATAATCTGGCATCCCACAGTCCTTTTCGACAGGGCAGAGCAGACAGCTCATCTACCCCACAAAGTGAGTGGTGACCTTAAAGTGTCCTCCAGATAAGACCTGAACAATGCTGTGGCTCTCCTAAAGCCTGGGCATGTTGTATTACAGTTTACTGTGTAGCCAAAATATACATCTTAGAGTGATCTAAAATCCTTCTTTGGCCTATACACACCCATGGGGCCTTTATTCATGCCTGTCTGATGGTATAGGTTTAAATTTCCACATTGTATGCTTTGTTCTTTTTTTTTTTTTTAAACTAATGCACTCTGATGTCATTTTCATATTTTTACGAGAAACAACATGATGCAGTAAATCATTACACGAGTAATGGCCTGGTGATTATTTTATTAGAATAGGGTTAGATGAGTGGTTTCAGTCCATTTTCCATTTTATATACAGCAAATCATCAGAGCACAAACAGCTAGATAATGAGTTTATTAGTTGCAGTACACAAATGTGTGGGGTATGGCACACTGGGCACAAAAAATAAAACTACCCTTGATGATACCCTTGGTTTGTCCCTCCAGTGAAACCCTTAAAAGGGCTATATAGAACCTTATGACAAGGGTTTACCTATAAAGAGGGATACCAAATAGAAACTCAAAATTAATTCATTAAATATACGGATTAAAATAATTAAATTAACCAATTAAACCAAAGAGTTTGTCAAACCAAAGAATCTCTGTCTCTCTCTCTCTCGATCCCTGTTTGGTGTTTTTTCCACTCTGGAAGAATAAATAATAATCTTTCCACTTTACATGTAGATCACATCTGAGGTTCCTGGATCTGGTAACATTCTCTCAAATTGCAAGACCTGTTGCTTAGTTGCTGAGCTCCAAATCAGTACCATTATTTAAGCTTCTCTTACAGAGTCTTCTACCTCCCTGTATTCAGCTTCTGGCAAAAGAGTGGGTAGTTGTGCAGCCTACACCAACAACCCCTGCTTTTCACAATCCTACCAGGGCAAAAGAGCAAAAGGGAGCATGCATGTTGCCTTGCCACTGCTCCTCATATTTTGTCCTTTCATTCTATGAATTTATCTTCTCTTTATATGCCCACAGGCAACTTATTGTAAATGAATGTTCTGGCTTTCACCTCTGCATTCACATGATTATCTGCCAGTGCTGCTAGTGCGAATGCTGCAATGTCAGGAGAGAAATTAAGGAGAGAGAGAGAGGGAGAGAGCAAAACCTGATTGAGTGGGTGGGTGGATGGAGGGGACAAGGGCGGTATTGCAGTACATTACAAGTCTCATATATAAAAAGCCATAAAAAAAGGAAGCACCAAAACATGGCTCAATAAACATTGCAAACATGTAATACAAACAGCATAGAAAATCTATAACTAGGCTCATTAGATAAAGAATCCTGGTAATGAGGGAGGATCCATCTGTTTCACTATACTGTTTCACTGTATCCACTAGATTTGTATGTGTATCTGTTTAGTCCTCCAAAAGTCTATCTCTTTATCTGCATTCGGATTTAAACACAAAGTTGGACCTAATTGAAACCTAATTGAATGTGGACACTACCACGAGTAAATCCCAGATGTAGAAATGCCAGCACTGTCAACATGGTCTGTGAACTGTGGCTCTGACAGTTCCTCAACTTCAGCTACATCACTCAAGTGCATAATTGATCTCAACTAATGTGAACAGGACTTTTTATTATTATTATGATTATTATTTTTGTGTGTGTTAAAAGGACATTCTGTATAAACATATTGTGAACAGGCACCTATAATGAGCACAGGAGAGACTTTATGAATACAGCAGCAGTTCTTAGGTACAAAGCTACATTATCCAGGCTAGATTATGCACTGAAGCAAGGATTTGGGAATAAACAGTTTTTGGGAAGAGCTGGGCCTGGCGCCAGCTTCCCCCCACAATCCACAATGGAAAAATGGCATAGAACATGGGTGGATTGATGAATGTTTTTGGAAAGTGCTAATCTTTAGGGTAGCATGTGGAACCAGCCACCCTACCAGAGATTAAGTTACAAATGTGGAAGCTTGATGCTGAACATTAGGATGAGATTAGGATGAATCAGGCAGATCCAAGTGGAGCAGTAGAAGTTTGTCTGGATCAGGTCTCACATCAGGCAGCAGGAGCACAGATGCACGGAGAGTACACAGAAAACAGATTATTAGTAGGTTAACCTGCAGTGGTATGATAGGAATACATTGTGAGAGTGCAATCAGGGACTCTAGCAGGTCTAGCTATGACAACATAAGTAAAGGGGAGTGACAGAAGGTAACCCAGTCACGAGGACATCCTGGGACATCAGTGTTCCACCACTCTACCGCTAACAAACCTGAATGATCCTGTGGGGTTTCTCTATACCCATGACCCCCCAACCAGCCACCCCAGATCTGTACCTTTACCTAAAAGAAAAGTCATGAAACTAAATGCCTGATTGAGACTGTGTCTGAGTCCTGAACACTAATTGGAAGTCTATTCCAAAGTTGGGGGTGCTTTGCACATTACCGTAGTCACCTCTATTTCATGTATTGATGTAAGAGTGTGCACCTTTTCATCAAAACAGGCGAAGCAGATCATAATAGACCAAATGGTCATTCAGTTAATGCGGAGTAAGACATTTCAGTACTTTATAGCTCATGAGTATCATTTGATTAAAACAAAATTTTACAGGGGACTAGGGTTAGGGTTAGGGTTAGTAGGGTAGATATAATAGGGTCAAACTTTCTAGTTCTAATAAGGACGCTGCTGCATTCTGTACCAGCTGGAGCTTATTTATGCATCTGTAACATCCAGAAATTTGCATCATGTAACATTATATTTCTTAGCTAGCCAATGTTTCTGAGATGGATAAAGGCTTTCCTAATATTATTATCTATAAAATCATACAAAGGTTTTCCATCACTGCAAATAATGCAATTGAAAGGCCATGAAGAGTGACTACATCATCTATACGTGTTTCACCCACAGTCCTAGTAGAAGTACTTTTGTGTTGTTGGAGTTAAGTAGAAGGAAGTTACTAAATATCCAGTTTCTGACATCCTTTACTCCTTTATTCCACAGTGGAAGCTAATACTATGTTTAGAGATTGTACACAGAAGCAGCCAGAGGTAGGGAATAGTTACCTACAATAATGACATGACTAGCTTACCTCTGTTTTCAGTAGCATGGCAGTAGCCAAGCTATTTTCCAAAATAATGTGGCTTTTCTAGTAACAAGCTACCTTCCTTAAACATCCAGCAGTATAGTGTGACAAAATGCTACACTGCATTTCCCATTTTCACATAACCAGTTCACAATACCAGCAGTATTTAAAATCGAAAATTATTATAGAAAATTATCCGCCCAGAACGATATTCAATACTTCTAATTATAAGATTGTTGCATGGATTTGTCTGGAGACTAACAGGACCATGCTACACCTACAGAGGATGAAAACAAGGCTTTCCAAACATCTAAGGGCAAGTGTTTCAATGTGTATGAGCATGAAAAATATTACACGGCAAAGGAAAGGATATTTGTTGCATACAAAAACTGAAAATGCTGTTGACATCTAAGAATTTAAGCACCAATTAGAGGACACACACATGTTGTTGCTATTGAGGAACTAACTGGTGATGAGGTTGATCAAGAGTGATGGATGCTAAGTAGCTTCTGTTGTATTAATACAGCAAAGCAGTGAATTAGCCAGTGTGGAGGAATATGAAATAAAATATTGCAGCAAATGGCCAAATCTAGCTATTAAATTCAATGTTACCAAGAGTAGTGGAGTGAGCCCTCTTTGTATCTGTTGATTTTTTTTGTGTGTGTTTTACAGTTAAGTAATGTTAAGTGCTCCTTACTATGAGTGTTTTTCTAATAGAAAAGTAAAATCTCTTCTTTTTAGTATTATTAGTATCTATTATGTCTAGAAGTACATTATGGTCTCTGGTATCAAAAGCCACACTAAGATTGAGCAAAACAAGCAAGAAGACACAACCCTTACCAGAGGCCATAGCAGATTTTGTACTACTTTAACAAGCAATGTTTCAGTACTCTGGTGAGAAATAAACCCTGACTGAATGTTTTCATGAATCAGATATGAATGCAGGCATAAAAGGCTTTCTTTTTCCTTCTGAAACATCTAGATTTAAGCGAATGTAAATTTCTGTAGAAATTCAGAATAGAGACCTAGTGGCCTGTAAATACTAATGAATGGAAATGACTAAGTAGAGTTCTTGTTTGTGGTCAAGTTGGTCCTTCAAAGAGTTAAATTCATTTCCAGATTTTTGAGTAACAGTTATAGTACAGTTATAAATAAGTAATTGTGATGCTTCCTCCTTGGCCAATTAGACAAGATTGGTGTACGCAGCTGTATCCAGTAGGGCTAGACTTTTTTAAAGCATACTCAGTTGGTCTTATCCAAGTTTCTGTCAAACAAAGTATATTCAGTCCTTGATCATTTATAGTTTCATTTACAATAAGTGCTTTAGTTGTAGCAGTCCTAGCTTCAGATCAAAGGTCCTGGCTGAGCATTTGGTATGATCTAATGTTATGGTTTATGTTCAGCTTGTGGAATAGACACAATATGGAGGAAACTGTGTGACACCCCAAGGCAGCTAACAAACAGTTGATTTCGCTGACTGCTCCAGCTCTGAATTGACACTTATTAACTGGACCTGTTCTAAGACTGTATTATACTATATTGTACTATGTACTATGTACTATATTGGCCACTGTCCCATCCCAAAAAGCCACATTAACCCTCAAAAGTCCACATTGATTTTGGAGAATCCCTTGGACTTCCAGCCGTTTTCCAACTATTTCTACATCATGTGCCCTGCAATATGACCAACATCTAGGAAAGTTGAATAAGATAAACTTGGAAAATGTACAAGGTCATTTAAACACAGTTAAACACGGAAGAAAAGTAGAGAACAAAAGTCTTGGACAGCTAAACCCTGAAATGAACCTGATGACATTTTTGAAAATGTCAGCAAGACTGATGGATGGAGGTTGTAGCTGGTAGGCATGAAGACTCCTCACTGACAAGAAAGAGCATACCATCAAAGAGAATTGCTACCCTCATATTAATTACCACTATAAGTGAATTTCATTAGGCCTATGCTGGGATTGTCCATTCATAATTAACTGCCTTCACATTAATAATAGATATTCTACAATAAATTTTTTACAGCTACATACCACTAGAACTTAACTGAACAAATGCATAGAAATAGCACAAAATGGTGTTATTTGTTCAACTGAAGGATCAGTGGAAAGTATTCAGATTAAATTATTTAGTCAGCACATGAAGCAAAGACTACCAACTAGACTAGAGAAAGGAGCCATGAGCTGAGAACCATGAGCTTTCATTCATTCATCTTTAGCAATGGCTTTACCTTGATCAAGGTCACAGTGGACCTGGAGCCCATCTCAGAAATATTTGGTATATTAAAATCCTACATTATATCATACAAATATTTTTGTGTGTATGTATGTATACACTACCGGTCAAAAGTTTGCGCACCCCTACTCTTTTTCATAGGTTTTTCTTTATTATTTTTGCTTTCTACATAAAACATTACTGAATACATCAAAACTATGAAGCAACACGTACGGCATATACTGAATTATGTGGTAAACAAAAAAGT
>JAQQZR010000016.1:11503089-11523954 GCA_030068235.1 Notoglanidium macrostoma | reverse complement strand
TGTGTGTGTGTGTGTGTGTGTGTGTGTGTGTGTGTGTGTGTGTGTGTGTGTGTGTGTGTGTGTGTGTGTTTTTGCCAATGCAACTAATTATTTCCTGAAAATCTGCAATCAAGATGAATCATTGTGAGGTCAAAGATTAAACATGACAGTGACAGAAGCTTGGAAGAGCACAATGTACAGTCTACAATCTTTCAGTAACCAACTTACTAATGATATGAAACGAATGATACTATTAACGCTGTACTATTCTATTCACAACGTCACATTTGTTATAAAGCAATTTGTTTTTTGCTTCATGTCATTTTGTTTTATTTAATAATTAAACCATTCTCTCAAAGATCATAAAAAGTAACACAATGAAATATAGTATTGAGTAATAATGGAATATAGTATTTAACATCTAATGAGTGGGGTGGGGGCAAACAGTTTTTTCCTTAGAAACATATTTAAAATATATAATTTAAATCCTAACATCATATGATGAAGTTATTCTAAAATTATTTACTGCACATGTGCCAAGTTAGCTGACAGAGTGCAACAATTTTGGCTGCTGTTCTGTTTTTCTCTCGGCCAAGTGCAGTCATAATCGGTTAACTTTGTTAATTGAACAGGCTTTATAGGCCAAGTTCTGTCCATAAATCATAGAACAGATATTTTCAACACGATAGGAGTAGAGGCCAAGAAACCACACGTCCTAACAAACTTTAATCAAATGTCAGTTCAAATCCACATTTTAAAAAGCTGGACAATTTCCTGTGAATATACTGTTGCATTTTATGCCTAACTAATCATCTTCCTCTAATATCCTGTTCAGAACAACAATATCCAGAGCTTGAATGAAGACACCTTCTGCAACAGTCACGACCTAAGCTATATACGCAAGGGTCTGGAAGACATTAGATTGGACGGTAACCCGGTAGATGTGAACCAGTATGCTCAGGCTTATGTCTGCCTGCCAAGAGTGCCTGTGGGAAACCCGCACTGAGTGTTAGGAGGGCATATGGCTACTCGACTGGTTCTGCTTCAGTATAGATTCAGGTATTATGAGAGTCACTGTATTACATAATATGGCACATGTAAGTCTTGGCCCTATCGTTTACTCAACTGACCACTCAAAACGGACAAGGAATGGATAGAAAATACTTTTTAATTATCCTATTTACAGTATTCCCTTTTGTCTGTTTATAAAGAATAAGCTCAGTATCCTTTAATAATCATCCTGCTGTCTTTCAGTATCTGAACCTGAATGCAATTTGAATATCTGAATCTGAATGCAACCTGAATGCAATCTTCAACTTCCATATACCATTTCTGCTCATATAATATGTCTGAATCATTTGAATTGCTGTTGAACACTTAATATTGGAAACTTGAAATATTTATCTTGGCTCTGAAACTGCATTTTAACTTTTGTGTAACATTTAAGATTGTAGCACAATTTAACCTCTTGGATGAATGTGTTAATAAAGCATCAGTTTCTCTCTCAGAGGCTTAATCTACTAATGACCACATGGTGGCGTTCAGCTTCTTTTTTGATAGTATTCCTGATAAGCAAGCACCCTTTGCTCAGTCTCCTCACATGGATCACACTATGTATGACATAATTTTACTGAGCAATATCGATCTTCCTGGACTGTTTTAGAAATCATAAAACCAAATTCACAGTTCTGTTCCCTCTTTTGCACTATGTATTCTTGAATCATACTGGAGTATGAATATACTGGAAACCAAGTTACAGGTTACATCTATTTTTAAAGCAATTTGCTTATGTAGCGCAGGTGGTTGCAAGGGGTTACTAAGCAACTCTCAAATATTTATAGTATGATATTCACACATGCGCATAACATAAAGATACATGTGAACCAGATACATCTTTAGGCACTTGTCTAATGTTTGTCTCCATCTTTGACAAATTACAGAAAATATTTCTTTTATTATATAGGATTAAATTTGATCTCATAAAATCATATAAACTGATATATGCATATAATTCTGTGGGGATTCTGCAGAGGCTCATCTGCAGTCCTCACTGTGCTTATGCCCATTTGAAACCATATGACATGAAAAGAGACTCTGGACTTAATGTAAGGTTGTAGGAAGACTGATGTTACCATAATGAAATATGACACTTGGTCTGTTTATGGTAATCTTTTTCACAGAAGTGATTCAACTCTGAAATCCACCACTAACTAATTTGTTGGCTTTGGTGGTTGGTAAACAACATTTTTTTTAAATCTATATTCATATACAAAAGTGCAGTTCACCAGAAAACCACATTTTCCACTCCTGTCAGCCAAACAGGCTGCAGTGGGCATTTTCTGCTGTATATATGGCAGGGTCAGAATATATTTTCAATAGCATGGATCAGTGGACTCACGCTACCTTGTGTCAGCTGATAAGGCTGGTGGTGGTGGTATAATGGTGCGGGGAATTATTTGTTGGCACAAATTGGGCCCCTTAATACCAGTCCAGCATCGTTTCTTTGCCACAGTCTTATCTGAGATTTGTTTCCAAACATGTACAACCCTTTATGGCCACAAATTACCCATCTTACAATGGCTTCTTCCTGCATGATAATGTGTCATGTCACAAAGCACAAAGACAATGTACTTCAGTGTCCTCCCCAGTCACCAGCTATGAATCCAATAGCACACCTTTGAGATGTGGTAGAACTAGAGATTCGCAGTATTAATGTGCGGCTGACAAATCTGCAGCAATTACATGACGTAGTCGTGTCACCATGGACCAGCATCTCATAGTAATGTGGAATCTAAGCAATGAAGAATCGAGACTGATGTACTCTTAATAAAGTGGCCCGGGCTACAGTAGATCAAAAGACCGTTCTCCAAGGCCTTGGTGCAATATGGTAAAGGAAGTTACAACACTGAATAACCAGACAGTAGTGCAAATTAGGAATGATACACTGCAAATTGACAACACAATACAGGACAGTTAATATGCATTGTACAACACAGTACTCAAGGACAACACAACAAATACAACACACTATAAAGTATATAGCAGTGTACCTGTGGGGAATGTATAGAACATTCAGTAAACAGCAACATAGTGACTGTGTGTCTTATTATGACACTACGTATACTTCTTGTAAGTAAGTCTTATAAGAAGACTTATTACCACAACTTGCAGCATAGAAGCATAGAGTGTTATGAGTAAGATGCCCATTGGTAAGGTGATACTGGTATAGCTGGTCATTGTAAAATGATATATCT
The DNA here is from genome assembly GCA_030068235.1 of Notoglanidium macrostoma. Lineage (NCBI taxonomy): Eukaryota > Metazoa > Chordata > Actinopteri > Siluriformes > Auchenoglanididae > Notoglanidium > Notoglanidium macrostoma. The sequence goes on along the minus strand of JAQQZR010000016.1, from coordinate 11,520,721 downwards.
ATGTACATGGTGTAAATGATGAGTAAAATTTAGGATATGATATGATGTAAAAAATAGTTCACAGGACTGGTGTGACTAGTGAGTTTATGGTTTGTTTAAGCTAATCCTAATTATAGTAAAATCCCTTAATGATTTTTTTCCCCACACTGAAATGTATTATTTTTAGATTATTGTGATTAGACTGATATTACTATAATGAATGAGGACCAGAATACTGTCCATGTTTCCTGTATGTATCAATGCACACAGTATGTCTTGGTCTGTTTATGCCAAGCTTAGTGCAGTAACAGTTCACAGTTTTAGGAATACCAGTGCTTAATGTTGTATCATTACAAAGATTGCACGTTACTATAATAAACCAGGAGCAAAAGACAAAGTACAAGTGACTCTTCAGCAGTGAACTAATGTAATGAGTCTACCACTAGCAACAAAAATAACATGTATATACAATATTTTTCTAAAAATGAAGGTTATCTTAGGAATTAACCTAAACCAAATGGTCAGCATGATCAGCATGGTAGTCTATAAACTGTAACATTTTACGTAACATTTTAAGTTTCCACAATAGTTAACACAAACAAACCATAAACAAAAATGTTTATACTGTCAATGAAGGGTGGCACGGTGGCACAAGTAATGTAGTGTCGCCTATTCCAGAGTCCTGTCTGTTCACATTACTGTCTGTGTGGAGTTTCTGTGCATGTTCTCCTTGTGTCTGTGTGGGTTTCCTCTTTGTTCTACAGGTTCCTCCCACAAACATACAGGTAGGTGGTTTGACTACATTAAAGTTCCCAAGGTGTGTCCGTGTCCATGATGCCCTGTGATAAACCAGTGTCGAATTCTTTAATCTGATTGGCCAGATGGTGTTGATTAATTTTCTATAACAGGCCATCTCACATTAGTGGAGCTGCATATCACAGGTTTCTATTAATGCCCTCATTCTAATATGTTATTATAGTAATAGGGAGTTGGATGGTGGACTCTCCATATAAACTATGCCTAACAGTAAACAAATTTTTAAAACGTGCTGTTACTTAATAAATAATACATAACATCATTTATATGGTGAAGCGTTCTGTAAAGAGACATTTATAAAGCATATAAGGAAGGAGTCTCCAGTGTTAGCATTATGTAAAATGCATGCTGTAACAAGTTTCTCACCTTCAGGATAGAGGACTTTCTGGTTCCTTGGTACAATAACAAGCTGCCTTTTTCATTCTATTAATGTCGAGAGAGAGAAAACCAGAGGCCGGTGAGGGTACAACTGCTTCTAATGCTATAATGCAAATAATAAAAGGAGGTAGTCAGTTTTGCTGACAATTCATATTAAAACTTTGTATAAATGGTTAAAAAATGTATGATGTGTTCATCAATACATTTGTACAAATTTAAAATTTGCTATGGTATAAGAGGAATTAAACACATCAGCATATACTGTTTGTGTTGGGCCACATCACATTTTTCTACAACAGCATTGCCTGTCATGTTTTATTCCTGATTTAATGCTGAAGTACGTGGTTTGTTAATGTTAACTAATTAATTAAATAATGTTAGGAAGTGGAATCTTCATGTACAACATTACTGTATAAACTGGAAAGTACGTTTCAACATAGAAATCTGTTTAATTCATACTTCAGACTTTTGAGAACTGGCCATGATTTCATGTCATTTCATTACATTCTGTATTTCTTTACACTTCAGAAATTTGCTTGCTGCAATCTGTGCCCAAAGTATATGAAATGTGGCAACTTTTTGCAACTTAACAATAAACATCAATACTCCATGGCATACTGCTTACAAAAATAGATGTCTGTAATGCAGGGCTCCATGTGATGCCATTGCTTGTCTTTACACAAAGATTGCACAAAGTTTGACATTACTGTTCTGGCCTAGGACCAAACCCTGCAAAAGCATTGTAGCAATGGAAACAGTGAGTCTTATTCTGCTGCACTTCTGGCTCCATTCCATTGCCCAGAGTTCTGCACTTCGTCAGTGGATGAGAGAATGAGATGTGCTTAGCAGTGCTTAAAATGTCCTGCTAAGGTCTAGGCTTATGGCTCAGCAAGATCATCGCCTTATTTTCCCTTTCCTTTTTTTTTGTTTCTCCCTTTGCGCTGACTCATCCTCTCATCTTCACTTCAGTAAAGACTCATATCCTCTTTAAATATAACTCACCTGCTGATTATAAATGTAAGAAGGAAATCTTTGTATTGAAATGCTCAGTCTAGCTCGAGGGGAGGAGTTGGGGGATATCGACCCTTGACGCATTTGACTAATTGATACATAAAGACGTCGAGTGCAGGGTTAGTGAAGAGAAGGAAAAGAAGGGAGCTTGTTCGGAAATGGGACCTAGATAGCAAAGTGTGACTGCAGATTTTTGTTCCAAACCCTGGCACACGTCTAGGGTTTCTGACTATGGATTTATTGATATTCTGGTCATTTTTGTCTCAAAATCTTGCCACACTTCTATAGATCCTAGTCTTCACTTACACTCTCCTTCTCCCTCTCTCATGTCCTCTCTCTATTTGTCTGTCTCTTCCTTATTCTCCCCTTCTCTGTCTCTCTCTCTCTCTCTTTAGCATTCCTCAGTGGTTCTTGTTTCAGTCCTGCTCATCATCCAGCTCTGCATCTAATTCCCCATTTATCTGTTTCTCTCACACACGCTCCCTTTCTGTATTCCTCCCTTTCTCCTGTGAAGGTGACCTTGCATTTTGCTTGCATTTTACCAATTGATCACATCGCTGGAAGGACCTGGGGGCTTCCCTCCCACACGACCAGGGAAGGGAGGGGTGGCACATAGGTGCATATGGTGCGGGGGTGTAGTGCAGCACACTGTTTTTTTTTGTTTTTTTTTGTGTGTGTGTGTGTGTGTGTAGCCAAACTAGCAAACAGGAACACATAAAACCTGCATCCATCCACCTCTCAGTGATCCCTGCTGCCCTAAGCTATCGAATAACTGAGTCAAGCCTCCTCCTGAGTAATACATATTCTGACCTCATACACCCACACACAATGACAAATTACATTCTCAAGTATGCAAAAATGCATCTTAGCAACACTATTTGCATTTTAGCTGAACTGGTTAGTGTTTACCCTAGACCAAAAACATGTCAGCCTGCTGGTCTGCACCTCATCTTCATCCAAATTTCTATATAAACATCAAAATACAATTTCTTTTCATTATTTCAAGTCAAGTCAAGTCAAGTCAACATCTATACCCATGCTCATTCATGCAATCAGCCAATCATGTGGCAGCAACACAACGCTTCACTTAGTGTTCACATCAAACGCCAGAATGGGGCTGAATTGTAATATCAGTGACTTTGACCATGGGATGGTTGTTGGTGCTGGTTTGAGTATTTAAGAAACTGCTGATCTCCTGGGATTTTCATCAACAATAGTCTCTAGAATTTAGATAGAATGGTATAAAAGACATCCAGTGAGCATGAGTTCTGCAGATAGAAACAACTTGTTGACAAGAGAGGTCAGACGAGAATGGCCAAACCAGTTTCTAGCTGACAGAACGGCTACTTCTTAAGGTCTTTGACTCAAATGACCACTCTTTACAACCGTGGTGAACAAAAACGCATGTGCTACTGCAGCAGAAGGCCATTCCACCTCCACTCCTCTCAGCTGAAAACAGGAATCTGTGGCTGCAGTAGGCACAGGCTCATGGAAACCTGGACAATTGAAGATTGGAATGGTGCCTGGCGAGAGAGAGAGGGAGAGAGAGAGAGAGAGAGAGACAGAGAGAGAGAGAGAGAGTGTTAAAAGAAGACATTTGTACTGCTGCAAAGGGAAGAAAAGAGGATAGGAAAAAGCAGAAAAGTAACAAAATAATGAATGTGAAAGGCAAAGAGAGAGCAAGAGAGAGCAGAGTCATGGCTACACTGCAGGCATAACGCGTGGGTGAGTGAGAGGCACAGGCATGCGCATGCATTGACGATCAATAGCGGACAGCATTATGGACAGACAGAGAGAGAGAAAAGTGATGGAGGGATAACAAGTGTTAGTGAACAGCATCTGGGGAACATAATGCAAGGAAAGCAATTTAGGAATGTAAAGGTGATCGTTCATTAAAATTCTGCAGGAATCGAATTTAAGACAGCCACTCATTAAAATTCCACATGCCTTCTTTCATCACATGGAGTATTCATGCTCATTAGCTTGTATACTAATAAATATTTTATTTTGAAGCCACACAAGTTGTTCAGATCTCATAAATGAAAATGATTAATATGGTGTTTTGTCAGAGTAGGGTTTGTTTTCAATAGTGTTCTAAATAAATGGCTACACAAAGACACAGACAGGGCATTTTATTAACCCAAACATTCATTGGTCATTTATTTAAAAAAAAAATGAGACAAGCCAGGCTGAGCAGTCAAATCTGACAAAGCCAGGAGGCAGGCCTGTGTCCTTTGTAGGAGTCTTGTGCTTATACAACAGAGAGATATAATGCAGGGCTGTAGCCTAGCACGGATCACTCATGGCTCTGGAATCACTGAGAATCTCCCTGCTCTCTCTTCCTTTTGTGGAAGAGGTATGCAGAGAGAGAAAAGGGGTTCCTTGATCCAACCTTTATAAACCACTACACTGTTCCCATGAGACTTATAGGAAGGGTTGGGAGGAAGTGGGATATGGTGGGATCAGGGGGTTTTGATGAGGGGGTGTTCTTAGAATGAGTCAAGTTCAGAAACAGGCTGCCGTCTCAGCTGTGGTTCACCAAGTATGGAATTTTTTATGTATAATTCACAGTGGCAGTTAATGATTGCATTTGGATCATCTATTTAAGGGAAGGTTTTGCCTAGCAATGGGATTGTCTGATGGAGTTTCACCATGGCACTCTCATCCCTTGACAAATAATGTACAGGTTTATGCTTCACGGTGATGATTATAAAGTTGCCTCTAATGGTTTTGCTACCAAATGAAATAATGAAGACCAGACGAGGTGTTCGATGGGTAATGGCTTTTAGAGCACTGTGAAAGAAAAAAAGCAACAGCATCGGAGAACAGGCTAAATGGCTAGAAGAAGGTTATAAAGACTAATTTTATTCAAATGATTTTTATATAAATGGCTGTTCAGGACACTTCATTTGATGACACTTTCAAAGACTCACCCAGCTGGATATATATATATATATATCATAAAATTTTTCAAGCTAGGACAACAAAGTAATTTTAATGTTTACTTGACATTTGTAAATAAAAATTGGCCAACAAAAAAGAATAATCCTCTTTAACAAAGCAGGTGCAGTGAGTCTGCACCTTTATGACAAGCCTCGACAGTGGATATAAAAAGTCTACACAACCCTGTTAAAATGGCAGGATTTGGTGATGTAAAAAAATGTAGTTAAATGAGGTCAGAACCTTTTTCACCTTTATTGTGAAATTGCAATATATAAAAATCAAGTGACATAAACAAAAAGTCCAATACACTGAATAGCTCCAAATACCAGTCAATGTTGGCACAAAACCTTAAGACTACTGCTAAAACACTTAGGATGATGAGACATTTCACCTTTCAGCAACCTGAAGCACACCTGTAAATCAGTAAAGGAAGGGCTTCACCAAAACGCGGTCAAAGTTTTGCAGAGTCCAGATTGAAATCCATTCCATGATCTGTGGGGTGGCCTGCAGAGGGCTGTGCACAGGAACTGCCCAGCCAATTTAACAGTTATAACGCTTTTGCAAGGAAGAATGACAAAGATATTGCTAAGTCAAGATGTGCCAAACTGACTGACTCTTACCCCAAATGATTGAATGCTGTGCTAAAATCTGAAGGTACTTCAAGTAAATATTAGTGTCAGGGTGTAATGCATGTTATGCAGGTTATTATACATTCATTTATTCATTTTTCCTAAAACATTTCTGACTATTTTTCACTTTATCTGTTGCAATTTCCAAATAGAGATAAAAAAGGTTCTGACGATTTATCTGGATTTAATTTTTTACATCACAACAACCTGACATTTTAACAGGGGTGTGTAGACCTTTTAAATCCACTGTAGCTTTCTAATGTCCTAAACAAAATGGCTGATGGAATATTTACTGCTAATGCAATTGCCAGTTGCAACTAGATTAGTTATCTGTTAATATCAGTTAGCTAGCTAGTTGAGGCAAAATCAAGAAACACTAACTTGCTAACTCAAATCAACAATAAGGTGGTAGATGCCGTTACCACCCCAAAGCAGATTATTTTCTGATAACGGTTTATATACAGATAATGTTATGGAATTTCTGCAAAACAAATAAGATTCGTGTATATTATAGCAGCTATAAACAGTTTCCTCACTAGTCTCTCTGTTTGTTTTGTTTTGTTTTAATAGTTTTCTCCTCTGCCCTGTGTCATAAACCTTACTGACAAATTTAGAGCTTTGACAGTTTCAAAGTGCCATCACTTCTTCCAAAAATCATAAATAAATGTCTCTTCACAGAAAATTTCACCATCTCAACAAGTACACATGTTTCTGTAATCCAGTTGTTACTGGATTTGAACAGCATTCTTGTATGACCGTATTCCGCATATGTAATTAAATCATTTCACAAAAGATAGTGCAAATTACATATGTAACTGTGGTTACCATTTGGTTTTTAAAAATTTTTCGTTTTTATTTTAAGCAATCTATTGAATCTATTGATCAACTGTTTATCTGACACAGAGAACGATAGTTACATGTGTGACTGTGATAAAATACCCTGTCTTTTGGAACCAGCACCGATCCAACATGAACTGGTCAACAATGTTACAGAGAAAGATGGTCACATGTCAAGAGTATTAATAGGCGATACTATGTTATACACTTTGTAGGCACTTTGTAACTTTGTTGGAGGTCTCAGCATGTGTGTGCATGTACAAAGAAAGTATCCTGGTGATTCTGAACTACTTTTCTTACAATTGATACAATTTCTGATTGTACTATTTGTGATTTAATTTATTTTTAGGATACTTGTTTATCACCAAGATATGATACTGACTTGATTGATGTCTTCCTTTCAAACAGATGAATTGCCCTTTGCTGATCAATAAAACTTAATGAAATCTAATTTAATGTAATCTGGTCTCATAATGTATTTAAGCAAAAAACAAACAAGCAAAATCCTCAGGATAAAAAGTTGTCAGGAGTGATGTGAATGACTCAATTAGATATTGTATTTTGTATATTGATATGGTCTTTATACACAGGCAGCATTATAAATATGGTAAAAATAAATATATATATAAAATCCTGTATTTCTTATAATTGAGTCAAAGCTGATTGGAGTGTCTTATGTACTGCTGGAAAAGGAATTGCTTGTGCTTGAAATCTTGTATCCCCTGATGATGCGACCTGCTGCCAGTGAGTATCAAGGCTACCAACTAAGGAAACGTTAATAAGGGCGACAGATTGAGGCTTACTCCAAGTAAGTAAATTTGATCATTAGCGGAGCAGCTAATTACAACTACATCTGTGTAGAGCTTCAGACTGTAAAAGAGATACAGAAGTCATTGCAGTCAGTCTGATATTTCTATCACCTAGCTCTCCCAGTGAGGATAATATAGCTATAGCCACCAAGAAAAGCTGCAAGGCTGATGGGAGTGAGGCCAGACCATGTGTTCCTCCTCCACTGCAAGCTCTTACCCTGTCCATCATTGGAAAAGGACCACCACAGACCAGATTTTTATTTGGATAGTGGACCACTCACAACACAGCAGTGACAATGACATGACAGACAAAGCAGATTAGTTACCCTGTCATTCTTTTTCTTTTCAAAAATACCTTCGGAGGGAAAAACTAATATATTTTATTAGTATTTTAAACCTAGTAGATAGACTAAGCATGTCCAATCAAAGTACAAAGTTCACAGAAGGACAAAACCATAGAGTTAATGCTTTTGTTGTTGTTGTTGTTTTTAATGAAAAAGGTATAACTTTTTTTGTCTAGCATATTTGCTATTCAGGGATCAGGGATTCCAAAAAGGTTTGCACAAATGACCCTTAATGGACATTATGTATTTTCAACAATCCTCACTTTTTACCATCATGCTTCTAAACCCATATCGAGAAACTACCAGGGTTGGATGAATGGAGAAAATTGTCCATTTGTTATTGCTGAACTCCTACACTTAATTGAAATGTGGCTTGTTTGAAGGTGAATTAGTTTGAATAGTTACAAAATATTCACTCAAAATAATAAAACAAAAGAGGTGTCAGGCGACAGAGACTGTTGCGTTAAATGCATTTATTTACAACAACTGGCAAGCACAAAAACAGATCCGCAGCACTAGACGTAATCAAGGTCGAGAAACAGGCGTGAAGTCAGGCAATGAACAAACAGGATATTAAAGATCAAGGCAAATATCACAAGCAAACCAGAGTCAAAACCATAAACAATAAGAAATAAAGGTTTGGCACATTGGTTTTACGAACAGAGCTGACTGGATACATCGCAGTGAGTGAGTGTGTAAGTGTTTGGAGTGTGTTTAAATACTGTAAGTGAAGTAATGAGTCCAGGTGTGTGTGATCAGTAATCTGGTGAATGTCACCTTGAACATAGTGTTTCATTGTTGTAGTCCAGGGAGTCCATGTTTGCCGTTCATGATGCAGTATGAGATATGGAGTTTGACGCCGATTCCGGCATAGACCTGACAAGAGGAGACTTCAGTTTCTCTCACTACTCCATTTGTGAAACCTAAAATGCTAGTTTGGAAAGCGCTGCAGTGTGAACTCAGCATGGCATTACAGACTGGAACTACAGGAGCTGCAAATGCAGCTGCCTGTACACCTTTAAGAGTGTGTATGTGTGTGTGTGTGTGTGAGTTTGTCCCATGTTGTTTTTATTATTCCCTTAACGAGACCCTGTGATATAATGTATTGCTCAACACTAAATAGTTTTCTTGTCAAGCTATTGATAGATTGTTGATTTTGTTCCTCCCATCTAATATTACAACCAGTTGTCACTTCTAATGAGTGTATTTCTTTTTTTTAGCTGTGGACAAAAATTGACTTAACTGTACAAAACTTTGGCCACTTTTTAATCTTAGCCAAATGAGTGTGTCGGCGGCACGGTGGTGTGGTTGTTAGCACTGTTGCCTCACGGCAAGAAGGTCCTGGGTTCGATCCCCGGGGTCACCCAGGGTGCCTTTCTGTGTGGAGTTTGCATGTTCTCCCTGTGCATACATGGGTTTCCTCAGGGTGCTCCAGTTTCCTCCCACAGTCCACAGGCATGCAGATTAGGTCAACTGGCTACTCTATATTGCCCATAGGTGTGAATGCGAGTGTGTGTGGCTGTTTGTCTCAGTGTTGGCCCTGTGGTGGACTGGGTGTACCCTGCCTCTCTCACCCCGTGTCTGCTGGACCGAATGGCCCCAGCTTCCCCCTCGACCCAAATTGATAAAGCGGTATAGATAATAGATGGATGGATGGAAAAAGAGTGCGTGTAGGTGGTGAGACCTGCCAAATATACAACTGTGTGTTAACAAAGAAAAGACTTAAGGCATAAACAAAGTTAGTTTTAATGCCAAACCAGAGCACCCTACAAAACCACAACCACAGTTCATTAAAGGTCACACACACTAGAGTATTGACTATTCATTTATCAATGTCGGGTGCAGATAATTATCCTGCCACAGATTATATACAGTCAATATAAAGAGTGACCAATTCCTTAGCAAACTCTGACCTGATTTTTTTTTTTTTACTGTTTGTCCTGGACTTGGATTTCAAATTTGCATATCTGTTTGTTACGGCTTTTCTGTTGATGTTTTTGCAATCATTTGTTTTTATTTGGAATTTGGATTATGTTACAATGGATTGACCCTTTTTTGTACTCACATGTACCTTTAATAAACCTCCTACGATACGTATCTAAACATCCCTGTTGTATCTGAATATTAAATGTCCTAAAATGAGAAATGCCACACACCACACAACAGGGCTTAATTCTTAATTCTCCTGTTCACAATGTTATTAATAGAGCTTATTAATAAATGCATTGTACAGGTTCTCGGATATTGCTGCTATAATAACGTCTCCAGTATGTGCAGTGCTCTGAAGAGCTCTAAAATCATAGCAGAGCATTCATCAACAGATATGCCTCGTGTCACTGAGGAACACATCTAATTGAAGCCATCCATCCTTCAGTAGGGGGACCAGAGAGATGAAGGAGCTGTTCCAGGAAAGAAATAACCTCGCCTCGTCAGAGAGTGGTAGCTGGAGGCTGCTAGTCGTGATGCTGGAATAACATAGCCAGAGTGGTGTATCGCACAGACAAGCTTGTATATATGGGGCTTGAAAATGGTGCAAAATTATCCTGTTTGGGTATTATGATTAGTGTGTGTTTGCAGGTTATATGTGTTTATAGCAAGGACACGTTAATACCTCTGCGGGTGCTCCAGTGTCATCCCTCAGCCCAAAGATATGCAGATTAGCTCAGCTGGCTACTCTAAATCCTCCTACGGTGGATTGGTGACCTGCCCAGGGTTTACCCTGCCTATTGCTTGAAGTAAGCTGGGATTGGCTCCAGCTTCTCCACGACCCTGACAGATAAGCAATATAGATAATGGTTGGATAGATGGATGGATGGACGGATGATCAATCTGATTCAAGAATTCAACAGTTCTGTTGTATAATGAAAAGTATTCTATTGCATGTTATTGTACAATATGTTGGTCAAAAAGAGAAACTCACATTCCTAGAAATGACTACAGGACAAAATGGTTTAAGCAGCTGAAGCAAGCGTTTGAAGCCAGCTAACCCCGAGGGGAAAAAGAAACTCTTTTGTTCCATAATGGGGTGCGTGTTTATTTTGATGTGTCTTCCTTGCGGAAATCTCCTCTTTTAATAGCAGTAAGCTGATGAGCAAACAGCAGCGTGCCTGAAGCAGAGAGCAAGGCCATGCACCATGGGATGTCTTTTTCATCTTTGGTTGCAAAGAATGTCTCCTCATTATTGTATCGCTTAGGTCATGCTCGGAAATAGCTGCATAAATGGATGATTAGATCAATGACAAACCACAAACAGTGCAACACAGACCTTAGCCAAAAAGTGTAAGGACAGATACAACACTATGACTTTCAAAAGATTGTTCAAAAGATTTGCTGAAGGTTGAGCATGTTAGATTATTATATAAGATTCAATGGAAAAGCTAGAGCTTTTGCTCACAAGTATGGCGGAAAATATCGTGTCCAAATAACAGCTCTTTAAAAATAAACTGTTTGGATCGTTAAGGAAGTAAGTAATAACTACTGTGTATTTTTTGCTCACTTGCTGAGTGGAAAGATGTTTTTCCTATGACACTAGCACCCTATTCCAACCTAGAAATAAAAGCAGCCGTCCCTTCCTTCCATTACCCACTTCCACTTTGGAAAATCCTAGCTAACTTATCATTTTCCAGTAGCTCTGTTTTAGCTCATTGAAGGTAGAGTCTTCTGATTTCCATGACATAAAATTTCCCAGGTGGAAGGTCCATGGGAAACTGAGTGAAGTGTTCTGATTTATTAATGGAGCCAGTCATGCCTAACAGTCCTGTTCTCCTGAGCTCCTTCATCATGCCTTTATATTGTCCCACAGGGGGCAGCAGCGAGCAGGGAGTATACAGGACAGGCGGCTCATCGACATTCAGACAGCACACTCTGTAAATAAGCAGTCTGGCGACTGGGGACTCTCTGGCCATGATCTCTGGAGTGACAGGGACACGGGTATGTGGTGTCTGAAAAGTTGTCACACACTCTTTCATCTACAGTGAGGCAAGAAGAGGAAGAAACTATTTGAACATTTTTTCCTCTGTCTAACCTGCATTTCCTTTTGAATTTAAAATGTCCCTTTAATCAATGCTGTTTTATCCATAATGTTTGGCTCAGTTTCTCTAATGAACATGGAGGAAACTCATTTCATAAATCAGGTTAATATTCTAAAACTGAAACTCTGCTCTGCTTGAGAGTAAGCTGAAATAAATAAACTGGTCTTGGTTAATATGAGACAGAACTGTGAGATTAGTTACTATCACATTTCATCTATTATTATTATTTCATCGCTTTCACCTATACATCAAAAACATCCCAAAACATGAGCAGAACTTTTGTTTGTTCATTTCTCTAAATGATTTTTTATTGTTAATAACTGAGATCTCTCAGAATTGAAAAGAGATGGCCTAGATCACTGGACAGTGCAATTAGCATGACAGACGCCTTGCTATCCGCCCCTCGCTCAGTTGTTGGTGTTTTTGTTTTTGTTATCTAACAAAACGAATTAGCTGTTGAGCGTGCTATTAGCGCTCATGTTTTCATTCATAAGTCTAATTTCACATTCAGTGAAGAGTTTATGCATATGAGCAAGAATCATTTATAGATAATGAATTAGGAAGGCACTACAGCTCAGTGAAAATTTCCTTTTTGCTATAGTCAACAGGCGCATTATACACTACAGTATTGTAGTCAGGATGATACGTGACACGCTCACACACACACACACACACACACACACACACACACACACACACACCTGCATTATTTTCCCTACCAACTAATTCTTCAATTTCATATGCTCAATCTTTCAATGCCCTATATATTCCAGTTATTACCTCCCTCTCTCTCTCTCTCTCTCTCTCTCTCTCTCTCTCTCTCTCTCTCTCTCACACACACACACAAAATTACACTGTCAACCTCACTCATTCTCCCTGGCCATGGGAAACCCTTGACGTGATTAAGAGCCTAATGGAGTGCACTCCTTAAAGAACAAAGCGTTATCAGTCAGAAGTGCCATATCTTTTAGTCCTGCAAGCACATCATTCAAACACAGCTGTCTCCCTGTAGTGTATTGCTGATATCAGCCACTGTGTGTGTGTGTGTGTGTGTGTGTGTGTGTGGGTGGATGGGTGGGTGTGGGTGTGTATGCTGTCTTTCCCATATCCCAGCATGTTGATTAAACCGACTACTCACATTCCCCTCCTCTATTCACCTCAGTTCGTTATTTTATGCGTGTCACGCACGTCTCTCTCCCTGAACCTTTTCCCTGGCACTTGGCTTTCTGCTTGATCTCATTATCCCACCAATGCTTAACCATTGATCTGCTGAGTGAGCTGGCTACACAAAGGTCAGACAATGTATGATGTCTGTGACAGGTGGAGCTTCTACTGATAGGCTCTACTGATTGACAGTGTGTGTGTGTGTGTGTGTGTGTATACACAATCAGCCATATTATTAAAACTACTGCCAGTTGAAGTGAATAACATTGATTATCTCATTATAATGGCACCTGTCAAGGTCTTGGTACCAGATACAACAGCACACCTTCAGAGGTTTTGTGGAGTCTAAGCCTTGATGGGTCATAGCTGTTCGGGCAGCAGAAGGAGGAACTACACAATATTAAGTAGGTGGTTTTAATGTTATGGCTGATCTGAGTATGTGTGGGTGTGGGTGTTCTGGTTAGAAATGGCCCCTATTACATTTAAATGCTCTAGGAACAGCTTCCATATCCAGACTATTATCCTTAGGGCAACAATTACAAGAATGAAAAATGGCCAGCTGGACTTAGATCAAAATGAAACAGCAGTTACTTCCAAAAAGCCTTTCTATCTCTTGATTTCAGCCATCATGAAATTTGTAATGGGGTCTGGATATTGTGCAATTTCGCTATGAAATTAACCTTCTGCTCAAAATATGAGCCATGTGCCTTTTTTTTATTTGAGAGCAGAGTACTTAGGGCTGCCTTATACAAAAATAGGTAACACTTTACTTAAAGACTGTTCATAGCGATTCAGGGCAGATTATTAAAACCTCAATGACAACTAACAAACCTACATAAACATTTATAAAAGCTTTTTAGGAAACATCTGGCTTTCACACAGCTTTTTTTTTTTTGTTAGTTTTGATATGAAGATAACATTACATCCAAGTCAAGCAACAAAGATTTTGGTTAAGGTTGTGTCATGACACTTTTGGGGTTGGCTTATGCTGAAAGATTTGCAGCTCAGTGTTTCTAGTATATGACAGATGGTATGACATGGTATCATTTTAAAACAGAGATTATGTCATTTGACAAATGTTTGATCAAATCTTATAAATATATAATGAAAATCATTTAAAGATTCTTCAACCTTCACTTATGTTAACACCTAAGCACCGAGTTCAGGAGATATTGTAGAGCTTTTGGAAGTACCAGAAGTACCTGAGCTACAAATCAGTCATGACGTTTAGCGTAAGTCATGGAGAGTGTTAGAAACCAACCTTATGTCAACAAAAGTCTGTGTCAGACCTATGAGTCAGGTGATATGTCAACTCACCACCAAAATGAACAACACTACACTTATATAAAGTGTTACTAATTTTCCATCATAGATAAGCTTAGGTCCACTTCATAACAAGTATAAACTGCCCAGGTTTGGTGAGCCTCAGGTTCCTGCTCTTGTCTGACAGGAGTGTAATCCGACATGACTTGTCTTGTGATAGGCTCAAAGTTTGATGTGTTGTGCTTTCTAAAATGCTATTCCACCCACCACAGTTATTGTAAAAGTAGTTCTGCGTTACTGTCAGCATGTGTTTTTGTTAAACTGAAGCTCTTGACCTGTGTCTGCTTGCGTTATACACTCCACTGCTGCCACATGATTGGCTTATTGGATAACTACATGAATGATCAGGGGTACAGGGGTTTCAATGAAAGTGGCCAGTGAATGTATGTTGGGTATTGTATTGCTATTAAACCATGATGGATTTAATCAATGACATCAGTTGGGCAGCTGTCCCCTAGCAGAAAACAGAACATGGGGGTCATGTGGTCTAGTTCTGATTTGTTCCATGCTTCATGCAGAAACACATTTTGCTCACAGCTGTAAACTGTGCTGCATTGTGTTCCTGTGCTGAGCTGATTTCCTAGAATAAAAATTACTTATTTGAACCAGGCCTCTCTTTCTCTCAAATGGCAAAGATAATTTTATTGTTGCGGTGCTAGATGTTCTGGTGATGATTCCTGGAAATAGAGTTAGTAGACTTGGGTTTTGAATGCAGTTAAGAAGATAAGTTACTGTAATGTACATTAATGAATTTCTCTTTGGAAGTGTGCCTCAGAAAGTGCTTACAGATGAACTTTTTTTTTTTTTTTTTGCAGCCTCAAAGAGGCATGATTAATTATGAGAAGAAAAGGAAAAACTATTTGAGGTACAGCCATAATGGTTTCTATGTTCCTCTGAGAGAAATGCTGTGAATATTGGCTGTCTGAAGTCAAGAATATTTATGCCGCAAGTAATTTTTTTAAGTAGACCTTTCTGATGTCAGGACTTAAGAGATTCCACTTTACATTTAATAAGTATTTGACGACATTTCATGCAGAGGTTGAAAAGTGATAAAGTTTAGTTTTAAATGGAAATGATGGTGGTATTCAGTAGAAGTTTTTTTTTTTAATGAACTCAAATAAGGAACTTCTTACAGTGGTTTTATTCTGTCAGAATAATCAAAGCATGATTACAAGCTTCTTTTGTCAATAAGGCAACTGTCAATCTAACTTACAGTTAATAATCTGATCATCTGACCTGACTTGTCACCATGGAGACCATGCTCCCGTGTGGCTCCACCCTGACATGGGCTTAGAGCCATCCACATACTTCTAAACTGTGCAAATATTAATGACCTCTTTCATCTTCATTGGTTTTCCCTAGGGCCCTGCAGCTGTGCTGTAAATCATTTAAAAACATAACCATACTGCATATTATCTGTCTATGTCCACATCAGTAAAAGAAGCAGACTTTGATATTGTTCATCTCTCAGTAGAAATGTAGTGTGTGTCCATGTATGTATGATTGTACGATACATTTTCAGCATATGCCAAGAGTAAATGCTAACCATACATCTTAAATGCATCAATGCCTTCAATTGTGCAGCGCTTATTCCATTTGATTCACCTGCCATGGGGTATATTTACATAGAAATCTCATCAGCTGTTTTTTGGGGCGGTCCTTTTCAGCATTATCGCTAGAATCTAGAAGCTTCAATTTCTCAGTAGTTACGAAGTGCAGTAACAGGAATGGGGTAAATATTAGCGCTTCCACAGACATTTTATATACAGAATAAAAACAGACCTAGTTACTTAAAAGTGATGAGCAATTCCAGCAATATAATCAAAGCCTGCTATAATATAAAACACAAAATATAAATATATGATTTTATACAGATATATTTTTATAATAATATTATCTTGTCGATGCATAATGTGGCACAGTGCTCAATCAAAGCTGCAGGATCCTAGGTTGCTCACCCGAGGTTGGATAGAATTTCTCTCTGTTTTCTCCCTTTTCTTCCTTCCTCCAGGTTCTCCAGTTTCCTCCTACCTCCCACAAACATGCCAGTAGGTGGACTGATTAAAATAAATTGCACATAGATGTGAAGAAATGTGTGACTGAGTGTATGTGTGTGTGTAGTATCCGGTAATGAACCGGCATCCCATCCAGGGTGTATTCCAGCCTCATGCCCAGTGTTCCCGTAATACAATCCAGACCAGGATTACTGAAAGTGAGTAAAATTATTTAGTCAAATTATAAACGTAGAAGTTTCCGTTGATGTATAGGCCTACAATAAAGCTGATTGAGACATAGAGGTTTACCATTAATGTAATTTAATTATTCAGGAATAAATTTTAGAGTAAATGCTCATGCATTTTGTATGAATGCCAGGTAGTAAAAATGGTGATGGTATTAGTCATTTAATTATTTAATTAAAATACCATCTACTGTCTAAACAATCTTGACTTATTAATTAATTTATAACATATGTATGTTAATGGCAGTTCCACTGAAAATGATAAAGATTACTTAATGCTGAAGGTATGGAGGGTGTTGGAGTACCAGGGGGAATGACAGCTAATAAAATCAGATCCACTTTTCTTTTTCTCCTCCTGTATTAAACCTCCAGTACTTCACTGACTGTCACCTCGATATCCCTGAACTCACAGAGCAATGTTAGTGTGCTACATTGGGGTTCTGTCCGGGTTCTGTGCAGTTCTCTGCAGTCCTGAAAAACCTCTCCAACTCAGTGGTGGATATGGGAAGTGTAGCATGAATGCAGGGAGGTTGTAAAAAGCCTGGGTAGAATTTTTAATACAGTTAATGCATTGAAATTGTCATGGGTTAGGGTTAGTATTTTTTTATTCATTGTCACTAGTGGCTAGTAGCTTTCAAACAGAAAAAGGACAACCCTGATTAGTTAATGTCATTAAACAAACCAAGCAACATGTTTGTAATGATGACATTATTGACCTTTAATGAGCATTATTACAGCTTAATTACTGCGCAATACAATGTTATTTGACGCCTGCATAACACTGCACAACAAAGTTTTTGCTTCTTGAACACTGTTGGGTGTTTCTTTTAGATTTTTGGGAGCTGATCATGAACATCAAAATTTATCCATCATGTACCGTTTCAGAGAAATCTTCAGTTTTGTCATGATTTTTTCGTATATTTGTATACAAACATTTTCGCTCCTTTTCCCATTTTCTGTTTTCGGCCTTGGGTTGTGATCACAACCAGTAAGAGTGGCGTCTCTTCATTGATTCATCAGTGTTAAACCTGTTCTGCTACACAATGGGAACATTTATCCTTCAGTACCTGTTGGCTATGCAGCACACATGAAAGAAACGTATGAGAAAATGGAACTGTTGCTGAAGCAC
>JAQQZR010000016.1:11475831-11485831 GCA_030068235.1 Notoglanidium macrostoma | reverse complement strand
CCAATCAAGATCAAGCAGTTTCCTGCTGAATCTCTGCACTTCAGGAGGAAGTCAGCAGCAATGTCTGAAACACTGGAGCCAGAGAAGCATCCCTGGTCAATTTATCAGGTATCTTTAATCTTAAATGCATAAAATGAAACAGTATGATACCGATCTGCAAATGGTGTGACCCAAAACCCATGGAGCTATCAACATTTCACAGTTTAATGGGTAATCCGTTAATAAGCTAGTGAGGTAGAATAGTTAGCCAGATCTTGGGATGTTACAGTATCAAAACGTTGTATTAACTTAAGATGCTCCAGCCTATAGGTAGTGCTGAGGGTGATGTGTAATACGCATCTTTCCTAGAAACTATGTATCTAGAAATATGTATGAATTAACATGGGGTAAGGTAACTAGCTAGCTAACCTTTCTTTATAATTGAGGTAGTGTTTACTTCAGCATAGCTCACGTTGTTACCTAACATAATTGTTTAAAAATACACACAGCTATGGTAGGTCTACTTGGTTTTATGTAACTTAGCTGAAATATAGTATTTTTACTAGCCACCAAAAACATCCAGAACTTGTGGCAGTGTGGAAATATATAAAACTGACGTAATACCCATTAAAATTAACCTAATACAGAGAAAGCCTACTGAAGAAATTAAACGATTTCACCATTAGGTGGCTCAAGTTTCTGTTATGGTTGAACTGGAATAGAAAACATTTTTCAGATTAGTTGTGTTAGACATATAAAAGACATATTTTAGATATATAAAAAATCTTTTATAAAGTAATTACTAAAGTAAGTTTTCAATATATGACTTATTCACTGTAACCTGAGTACTCTTCTTGATCACTACTTTTATTCCAGTGAATTATTACTACTGTAGAAGTACATTTACTCAAGGCCGTGTGTAGTCTTTATATACAGTAACTAATGATTATTAAGCTGACTTTCACTACTTCTCAACACACTGCTGCCCATAATGGCTGTTTGAACCAAGCAAGCAAAGCCTAAAGGTCTTACAACCACTAAACCCTCCAGCACTTTTAGTTGTACAGAAGCTTAACCATTGAGCTACCACTGCCCCAATTGTGGTTGGAATTTCCCACTTGTCACAAAGGTTTTAACCCTATACCCACTGGTATTATTTGTCTGTGCAAGTGATGCTTATTTTTCTTTATGCTTTATATGCTGCTACATGCTCATATGCTGCTATGTGAGATGGTTTAAATTCCTGTGTAATTTGCACAATCAGACTGCTCAGCATTGCACACTATGCCGTCTAGTTTACCCTGATGCTGCTCCTGTTGTTTGGAGTAATTAGTGCATACTGCTCTGTGTATTAATCACTACTATGCACTACACTTTATTTTATTCCAGTATATTTGTATTTAAATGTAGAGATTGTGCCATGTGTTTTGAGGATATTAATTCGTATCGACACTTAAACATTCCAGACGTGACTTTATTCATTATAGTAGTTTGATCGGTTTCTTTCAGTGTTTCAACGTACACTGATGGGTCATCTATTTTATAAATAAAGTTTTAATGAAATCTGATTTCACTTAAATCCGATTTAATCGGGTTCTAAATTAAACTAAAAATAAAGTTTACATAGCTACAGGTGAAGTAGGTAAAAGGTTCAGTTTTCATCCTTATGGCCTTAAACAGCTTCATAAAAGAGCACACCTTCTTATTTGCCATTTTATTTGCAGCAGTCCCTTAATTTTATGAAAGATGTTATATTGCATCTTAAGACAATATGCAAAGTGTTGATGCAACCTTGGTATAGTCAGGTACACCTTGATAAATGCACATGGCAGCATTTTTAATGGCAGCATTTTATATTTTATTTTCAATAATCAGTGTGTGATATGGAGTCTGGATGGTCGGTTATTTGTTGCTTTGGTATTGTTTACCAGATTTCATGAGTGAGGAGAGTGAGTGGGGAATCCCCAATGGCACTGATAACTCATCTGTAAAATCTCCTGTAGTAGATTTTTCTTCTGTGGTCATGCAGCTAAAACTGATTCATTTTCACTCAAATCACCACGTGTTTTAAAGATGTACAGTTTAAAAGCCAGCACAGGGGAGAATATGCAAACACTGCATCGAAAGGCCCCAGTCAGCCAACAGGTTCAAACCCAGAACCTTCTTGCTGTGAGACAACAGTGCTAGCCATTACACCACCATGCTGACTTGTTAAGGTTTAGCAGCCTTGCCAATGCAGTCCGTGTTCAAACTCAGCACTTTCAGGTTTGTGACAGGGTTTGTTAACCACTACACCATGGAAAATGCTATACAATACAGTCTATAAAGTAAATTCTTTTGCTTTGAATTCCCACACAATTGAATCTTCTCCTCATTTTGGTCTGACTACTTTTGTGTCCCTATATGGACTGTTACCCTTTATAGCATTCATTACTTGCCTTAAAGGCTTCTCTGTGCATGCCAGCACTCGTCAGACGGTTATTGCGAACATCAATGTGCCTCATGGTGGCTGGAAGCTCAGGCAGAGACGGAAGTCTGTTGTCAGATAAGAATAGGTCCTGGAGCTGTGGGAGAGTGCGGAAGGTGTCTTCATCCAACTTGGAGATCCAGTTCCCTGTTAGGTCAATTCGTTTCAGTTGATCTAAGAACATTGGGAAAATAACTCAATAGTTGTTGTCAGACACAGTTGTTAAAAGTGAAACCACTGAAAAATTACTTCTTAACTTGAAAAACATTATGCAATTACCCCAACTTCTCTAATAAACATTTACAAATAACACAGATTTCCTATACACTTTGTAAAAAAAAAAAAAAAAAAAAAAAAAAAAACTTTACATGTGATCTTAGTCCATTCATTTTAATGTCTGTGCCACTAGGTCATGGGTCAAGGTCAAAGGTCTGAAATAGTTTTTCTTCAATAACTTCCTTTCTGTTTGTTATGCAAATATAATATGTCACATTCATTTTCAGGAACGCGAATCATTTTCTGGCAGTCTAAGATTTTTGCCTCTACATTATGTAGGATTTCTGTTTTCTAGCAGTGAGGTTGCAGATTTGCAGGCAGTTGAATGCCCCCTCCATCACCCCTGCCTTGCCAGTTGCATTTTAGAAGGTATGGTGGCCATCAGGCCTGCAGAGTACAATCCAAATGCTAGCAAAATGATGTCATCATCTCCGGCATCGAGGAGCCAGCAAACTGATGAGGTTACTTTAAATAGATATTTAGAAATTCTATGTAGTTATTTAGGCTGTAACACTATAGCTCATAGCTTCCATGTAAAATATTGTGGTATGTTTCATGCTGTAGCATTTTTTTGTGGTAGCATTTTACTGTTAACATTAGCAGGATACATTTGTTTTTTTCTCCATTTGAAGCATCATATATTGGATAAGATCTGTGCTTTACCTCAAGCAGTGTTACTGTAGTCTGTAGTTTGGTGTGTGATCACAGTGTAGATCACAGTGTAACCTGAATCATTACTTTGAAAACATCAGCTACACTAATGAATGATTATATAAATATTATAGGAACAGCGATATTTTGACATTATTTAAATCCAGTTTCCTGTCCAGCACAAAACGGGCAACTCTGGCATCACTCTAGAGGTTTGTAAGTTCTGGATTTGTGTAGCAACATGGCGGCCGCCATTAGACCTGGACGCGTGTTTATGTACCTATAAATGGCTCATTCTTAACTTATATAAGCACAATGGTCTGTAATTATGAGTATTTGTACACTAATGAAAACATACTTATGAATACTATATTCAGTTTCTGCTAATAAATTCCCCAAAAATCTTACATAGCGTAGCTTTAAATGTAGGATTTGTATGGATTTATCCTTGATACCACTAGACGAACTGGTTGCATTTTGGCCTTAATCCAGATGTGGTTAGGGAATATTTTAAAGGTATTTGTGACATGCAAATTAGTAGACAGTGAGAAATTATAATTTTATATTTAGTATAGTAAACTGATTATATGAACATAATTCTCTAAAAGTGCATAATAAACCTTAAGACTCCTGACTCTTGTTAGCAAGTTTTTAAACAATTACTTTTCTGCCTATTTCCACTTAGTGTGCTGATGTGTAAACACAATTTGGTATTTAGGTAAACTGAAGCCCAGAGAACAGCACATCCATTGCTAATCAGCAAATGCTCCTTTAATTATAATTGCTCTTAAGTACTCATTAAGGGTATTAGCACAGTTCTAATGCACTTTCAAATTCCTGCATATTAACTACCTACTTTAGACTTATTGTATGTACTTACTTTTATGTACTTTCTAAAAAATTATGTATTTTTACATATGTACCTAAATCTGGGGCACATATGTACATCGACAGGAACAAAAAATATGCAACGTAAGTGTAATAGTGCCAGTGCACATCAGTGACTGAATAGAAATACTCAGTTTCACCATCTTACTCAGGTTAAGAAAGTCCTTCGCTTTAATCGCAGTAATCTGGTTAAAGCGGGCATAGAAATATGTGGTGTCTTTGGGCAGAGGTGGGATCTCTATCAAATCAGCATCATCACAGTACACACTGCCGCTGAGGCACACACACAGCAGGCAGGTAGGCATCCCTGCAGAGGAACATGACATTGTAATAACAGCTTTCATCACTAGAGGGCATAAGATTCACAATAAAAGAGAAGTGTGTTTGTTCAGGCTTGTTTCTGTATGTGATGCCTGTCATATGTTCCATTCACCCAATCCTGTGTCAGGGCCAAAAATTCCAGGGCCCTGAAAGTCCAGAGTAGGATGCGCTGTGGGTTTGGTGGTCCGTCGTAGGAGTGTCACTTCCTCTGTTTTGTTTTCAGGAAAAGTTGCTGGAGGTAGATGAGTAACGGCTGTAGGAGGAACCGTGGGCCAAACCTCAATCTGTAAGAAGATGAACATTTCCCAGGCATACTTAAATAAATGTTCATGCTCAGTGTTGTACAATGGATAACCCACTGACCCAGGCCATGTCCTTTAACTGTATATCAATGCAATTTATTTAGCAAATCATTTAATACAATACATCACCTCATTTATTAGAAATCTAAAGAATATTTACTGAAGCAGACACAAAACCATACTTGATATACTTATGGGTACACAGATCTGAAGGCAAATAGAAGGTGTAGATCATGTGACATGGACCATCAATCGCACAGTGAATATAATGTATTAAAATCTGGGATTTTTTTTTCATTTAAAATATGGAAATAAACAGAAGGTTTTGGAATTTTTAAATATTTTAAACAAAGAAAGTACACCAATTAGCCGTAACATTAAAACCGCCTGCCTAATTTTATGTAGTGCCACCAAGACAGTGTAGACACCAAGTCTGACCCATTGAGGAGGGGTGTATTTGGTGTGCAACAAAGTTTACGTAGGTGGTACGTGTCAAAGTAACATCCACATGAATGCCAGAACCCAAGTTTCCCAGCAGAACATTGCCCAGAGCATCACACTGCCTCTGCTGGCTTGAGAGTGTTGGGGAGAGGAGCATAGAGTGTTGTTGTTATATCCAACTACCTACTGTCTCATTCACAAGTAAGAAAATATCTAACATAATTAATGTAAACATGGTTATTGTTAGTACTCACAACTGTCGACGGTAGCTCTTCTGTGGGATCGGACAACATGTGCTTGCCTTTGCTCCCCATCCACATCATTGAGCATTTCATCATTGGTTGGTACTAACCACTGCATATTGTCCCATAACACCCCAAAAGACCTGCCGTTTTGGAGATTCACTGATCCACTTGCCTAGCCATCACAATTTTGCCACCCTCTGGCAGGTACAGATAATCAATGTTTTTAATGTTATGGTTGATATATATAGACACTCAGTGACAAAAAAAGTTAACCGAAGTGGTGGAAATTAAATGAATCTGCATGTGGTGAAAGGTCATGTGACTGAATCGAATTGATTACAATATCAGATCAAACGGACAATAGAATCTGCTGGTCCCATGTAAGTAGGGAGTGGCACCCCCTGAGCCTGGACACATGCGACGCCACGGTGTGGAAGGGTGTGGTACAGCCTCACCTGCAGCGAGTCAGCCCACAGCTGTTGTAACTGGCCCTAGAGATCCTGCAGATCTCTGCACTGGGTCTGAGTTGACGTCCAAGCTAATCCCACACATGTGAGATTGGGGAATGTTTGGGGGACCTGGCTGGCCACAGGAGGACTTCAACATGACCCAGGCAGTTCATAGACAGTGTGTCGACGGGTGTTGTCTCGTTGAAAGACATCACTACCAGAGAAGACCTGAAGTCACACCCGATGGCTGCCCAGACCATGATGCCAGGAGTAACGCTGGTGTGTCTCTCCACAACATTGGCAGGATTGGTCGTCTCTCCTCGGCACCGCCATACGTCTGCATGACGGTCATCCACGGTAATGCAGAACCGAGATTCATCACTGAACATGGCATGATGCCACTTGTCATCAGCCCCTGTGTCCCAGTTATGGCACAACTCCAAATGCAGATGTCTCTGCGCTGGTGTTAATGGCAGCCTACGCATGGGATGATGAACCTGTAGTCCGGCTGATGCCATTCGTCAAGACACAGTGCAGGATGATGCAGGGTGTTGTAGAGAGTCCAATGCCTGTGTCAGGATGGCAGGTGCAGATGTCATGAAGTTCTGCAATGCTTGGCACACAATACCCACAATGCAACCCCTATCAAACTCCGTCAAGCTTTGAATCATTTACATACCCATCATTGGTCTGCACATGTACCGAATTACATCCAAATCAGACCATTCTCTCAGGGTGCTTACATTTTTTTGTCACTGAGTGTATATATACTGTACACACGCATGTATTAGGCATATAATGATTCAACCAATTCACAATTCTTAATAACCACTTATGATACCATTTATTATATTTATAAGTATGTTTCATTAGTGTATACCTGTAACTCTGAATCATCGTGTTTCATAAGAATGAGTCCTCTATATGTACATAGGGCACAGTTCCACTTCTTAATTTTTTGTTCTAGTCTTTAATAAGAATTGTTCAGTTTCAACACAAAGTTTTTCACACTAACCGAAATCCCTGCATTTCCCAATTCCTCATCCAAGTCATCATAGTCATAGGTTTCTCCATAGCTATTCAGGTCCCACGTGTCTGAATCCTCATCAAAAATCACCAGATCAGAATCAACTGGTGGAGCTGCCCAGCAGGAGCCAAGCAAGGCCACAGCAACCACTACATACAGTGCCATCTGAGGGAAAGATGAAGAATTACTGCCAAATTACATCCAGTGCCTGTAAATCTTAGCGTACATGTCATGTATAGGATGTCAAAATGATTATAATAGGTTTTTTTATAATAGGGACTTTTATTAACAGTTTGCGATTATGAATTCATACAAATAAGAAATTATGAAGATGTGTTTTTTAAGCTAGAGAAATATAGCTACGCTTGTTATAAATCTTTATAAATCTTTAGTTAATCATCAAACATCAACTGCAATTTCATTGTAAGTACCTAGCCAATATTATACCAAAGCATATTTTTGACATTCCTATAGCAGATATATTAGCTGTTTATTGTGTCTTTTGATTTTGAATTTGTCAATAAAGCTATTTTTTATTCATTCTCAAATAGTGTTACGTATTGTTATATGCTAAAAAAAAAAAAACATGCATCAAGTGCCTTCTGCCTAATGTTTCCTACTAGGAATAGGTTCCTCTCTGATAATTTGTGAATATTTTCACCATTGCACACTATTAAGGTCTGTATCCTGAATACGAAATAATTCTCAAGCTAACTTCTGTCAAGCCAATGAGTTTTTCGGCAACAGCTTCCAATTTTCTAACAATTTGCATGACTCATTTAATAAAAAAAAAAGGTTGGGAAACTTAAGCTTTGGATTAGGTTGTGGTTAAAAGTTTCTTATTTTTCTTGCAACCCCATTTCTATGAAACTGAATAACATCCAACCACATCATCCTTGCTAGTTTCTGTATGTACAAATTGTTGTATGATTTTCCTATGACTTCTCATATCTCCTAAGACCAGGCACACATCTATCTAGTTCTAGTACTGCAAACTCAAAAACTGAAGTGTATAATTGTATAGTAAGGCTTATGAACAGGCCTAATTAACCTTTGTAAAGAATAAAATATCTTTGTAAAGAATGCAGAAACAGTGTTTACTTTGCTGGCTGTGTCTCTGTAAACACAGTGTAAAACAGGATTTTTTTTGTTTATGATGGCAATAAAATAAAGGAATTTTGTAAGACTAAACATCAAATAATGACAAGTTTATAATTTCGAAGTCCACATCCATACAAGGACAATGTGTCCTTTTGGCAAATGGGTATAAATCCTTAAATTTAATCAGATAAAAAGGAAAATCAAACCCGGTATTCATATTATACCGCAAGAGTTGTCTGGTACAGCTTTGCAGATATTAATATTGTAAATGAAAAGCAACAAAAAATGAACAAGTGACAAGACAAGATAAAGAACAAAATGCAATAAAAGCAATAAACCTTACAGCTTTGTTTGAAACAGAAAAAGACAAGCTTTGACAACTAATTTGATGGAAATGCATCCAGGATATTCAGCCCTGCTTTGTTCAGTAGAACATTACGTTTAAAGCTCAAAACCCCACTAGTTTTAACCTATCAGACTGAAGCTTTACATAAATTATTTATGAATAAACCAGCAGCAACACCAGCCGAATCTAATTACATGAAAGCTTTCAGTGGAAAAAAGTGAAAAAAGAGAGACAAAACATACACCATACCTTTTCTATGTAGAATCTTGGTGTTGGTGTGTGTAGATGGCTATAAGGAAAGCTGGTTTCTGAGCACGGGTGGTCAGTAGTCTGTCTCCGAGTCGGGCACAGGGCTTCTGGAGTTAAATAGACAGGGTTGATGGGTGAAGAGAAGAAAGGCCAGGTTCCTTCAAGTGTTTGTTTGCTCAGCTGTCACTAATTCTACAGCCTTTTCTATAACTTCTCTTCTAACAAATCTGTCTAGTTTTTCTAATTAACTGTTGGGATTTGTGCTTGGGATTGAACTTGTTTTAAAAAAGAAAATATTTTGTTTCTGTTGAGTGGTGATCCTTTTTCTGGCATTTATTCCTGAGCAGTAAGGAATGTTGCAATTCTTGCATTTTTAAGCACCACCTGAAAATTCAGATATGTTCTCAGAATGAGAATTAGTGGATAATGCTTTACACAATTTCTAAATGTCTAATTTCCTCTGTCTACAGGTTTAAAATGAATGGATTGACATATTTGTCAAACTGATTTTGGTCACACTAACCACCAGTAACCATTAAAAACAATCTTTCACCATTAACGTTTTACTGGCGTCTCACATCCCTGTGTGAGACACAGTCTTTTATAACCTGACCTATAACCATACATACATACATATATGTACATATATGTACATATAACATATACATACACACACAGTGAGTCAGAAAAAGTGAGTCGAAAAGGAGCAGCTCTCTTTCTTCCACCTCCCTCCTCCTTTTCTATCCCCTTCAGCTGTCCTCATTAATCTGTGTGTTTAGGACATCACACATTCCATGGCTAAATGTTTTGTACAGCTGCCTGCAGAGTCAGAAACTGAGGGAAAAGGAGAACTCTGGCTTAATTTCTCTTTCTTTTCAACTTTATTATCTGTGCTTTATTCCTGCCTAGTACAAGCCAGTAACATGCACCAAGTTATCAAGTTACATGTATAATTCTAAGGAACACTAGGGTGTCTAATCCTTTGCTTCTTAAGTGTGACACATCAGTTACTGAAAGGTTCAGGCATTTAATTTTAGAGAACATGTGAAATCCATTTTATATGTAAAAAAAATAAATAAATTAAGGCAATCAGAACAGATCTGGTTTATATATGAAAATATTTTTGTCTTAAAAACACAGAAATAAGCTCAGTTCAAAATCATGCAAAACTGAATACCTATATACATACACATACACACACACACACACACACACACACACACACACACACACACACACACACACACACACACACACA
>JAQQZR010000016.1:11462723-11475731 GCA_030068235.1 Notoglanidium macrostoma | reverse complement strand
TAGTTAATTTTGCTACAGTATTAAATAAGAATCTAGGATTATTTTTGTTATCTTCTATTAGATTGGAGAAATACGTTCATACGATTTCATACAAATTTCATTTGTACCACAGCAATTTGCCAACATTTTCAAATGTTTATTTATTAATGAAGGCCACATTATGCTTTGTAACTGTTTATAGCTACACTGCTGCATTTAATGTCAGGGTATGTTGAAGAGTCACAGATCACCAACCAGTTACCAACCAGTCTTTTTCTCTGTCTTTTGAAGTTATTAAAACCTAAAAAGCAGCTTGTCATGATACAGAGAAACCAGACAGCACCCACACCTGTCTCCTGAAGACTCTTCCTTGTTTGGAAACTTACACCCAAGCACTTAAAAATATATAATATTGTGGTGGGACTTATTACAGAACATTTTTAACATTCTTTGCTCAATTTCCATTCATATCCAACTAAGCGCATGTAATAAATATCATATCACTGACCGCCTAATGACTGCCTGACTCACTGACTAATTGCTATATTGCTTCAAATCAGCTTATTTTAGCAGAGTATTCAAAGTTATTACCAATGATAAGAGACTTGATGTTTAGAATCATGTGAATAGATATGAGATTAAATCATCTATCTCTGAAGTCTTTTACCCTGATAAACACATGACTTGATAGGTGTGTTCTTTCTTCTTCTTGCAACAGCACTGGAACAATGATTCTCTTGTCTGGAAAGATACGAGTCAATTATTCCAAATTCTTCAGTGATTTTTTTGTGTGTGTGTCAGCGGCCCTTCCCTTACAGGCAGTCCTGCTGGTATCTGATCCTTGTTATGAGCTGCTCAAGTGGTATTCATCTTTTCCCAGACATATGTAACATATCCCCTATTCATTATCTGTGATTCCTTATGCAATACTCTCCATTACTCTGAAATCTTTTACAGTAGAATTGACAATGCAATTTGTGGCTTCATTTTTGATCAGCCAAGCTCATATTTAGGCATGACTAGAGAAAAAAAAATTCAGGGCCTACAGTGAAAGCTTATGTGGAATTGCTTGATTTACAAATGGGGTCCCTAGAGAAACTCACAATCATCTCTTTTGTTTTATTCAATTATATTACACAAGAAATATTGAAGACAGATTTTGTGTGCTTGTTTCTTTATTGTTATTGCAAGTTGCATTCAAACAAGCTACATTTAAGATAAAAGTGTACTTTCTATTTTAAACATTCTCACTCCCCTGATGTGCAAGAATACATTAATAGAAACTTGACTGACACTGAATTTCCATATCCATCTGCCTCCATGAAACAAACTACTGTTGTGTGTCTCAAATTGCATATATATATATATATATATGTGTGTGTATGTACGTATATAGACACTATTCTAGATGGTTAGTAAGTACTAAGACACAATAATAATAATAATAATAATAATAATAATAATAATAATACAGTTTTTGTATAGTAGGTAGTGTCTGAATTGAAAAAAAAAAAAAAGCTCATGTAGCCTTCAATCCTACTGAAAGGTCTGTTTTGTGTACCAGTCTTCTGGATTGTCCAGATTTACTAAATACATTGCCCTCCACAATTATTGGTACCTTTTTATCAAAACTTCCTGCTGCCCTGCAAAAAAAAGCAAATAAGAGAAACAATCTGTTAAACATTATTGTGCATGAAATTGATAAACATTTCACAGTTCAAATTGGAAACCTGGAGGACAAGGATGGTTTGTCTCCGAGGTGCCGTCCATCCTCATGTGTCATGTGACTACTTTACTATAACAACACATTTCCCACAAGACTGGTCAGGGCAAGAGATATTCTTTTGGTTTTCAGTGTCTTACATTACACATATCATGAACCCAGCCATGCACAATGATATTGCTGAATAAAAATATTCTGAACAAGTCACTTTTATTACATAATTGAATCAGTCTTTTTTATAACTTTCTTTCATTACATTGTTCTTGCAGTGTTCATTTTCTTTTCTTTTCTTTTTTTAAAAATTTCTTCACTTCTGTGATACTCTGGGTTTGCCGATGGTTTGCGCTGATTTTTGCTTGGTCACTTCAAAGCTGATTCCTAGAAAGAGATAACATCAAAATGTTATCTATCAATGAAAATTTCCCCCAGAGGATGATTTCTTGTAAAATACACGATGTCAAGAAAAGAGGAGGGTGGGAGGGGCTCAGCTGTGCACAGTTAACTAGTGCTGTAGAGAGCACAAGCCTTTTCTCATATTCGTCTTGGCAGATGAAGATGCACTTTGACTGAGTATGTATATAAAATTAATAAGCTTGTTTAGACCTATTAAATAACTGAAGTAAAATTTCTTTTCGCTGCAAAGATCCTAATTTTTTTTTTTTTTTTACTCCCAGATAAAGAAGAAATGCAAAGGAACTCCAATGTATTTAAATGTGGACTTTGCTCATTTCTCCTTGCCTAAGCCAGCCAGATGAACACACACACAACAGCCCACAAGGCCAAGGTAAGTGTTAGAAACTTTTCCCTATAATGATGTGTTATACATGTCAGACCAGAAAAGCTTTTATGCTCCATGTAATTTAATGTTTCTTTCACTGAAAATTGAATGTTGAATGAATATACAGCATATGGTTCTTCATTCAGGACTGCTATGTATTATCATTTTTTGAAAAATCCCAAATTCTCTGACAATGCAATACCAATCTGTCCACATATAGGAATATACTTAAAACTGAAAGATTGGAAAATGGAAAGATTATTACACGCATTTCTAGAATCTATTACACTGATAAATGTAAGTAATTCCATCTACTATTAACTTGCTAGTAATTCTTCACCAACTTTAAATGAATTTGAATTGAAACAGAATGCACTGTGTGCAGTGTGCGTGTGTGTGTGAGAGAGAGCGGCAGGATGCAAAGTTAAAGGTTAGAACAAGCAAATATTCACTGGTATTTCACTCTCACAAACTTGTTCATCCCACACATTCTTCCGTGTCTGTATACTAAACTGAAATAACCACTACACCAGGAGCAAGAGAAGTATGTGGTCTGAAAAGATTGACCAATAAACATAGGTCTCATTCTTTTGGCACTGGTTACATTTTTATGCAACAGTCCAGTAAATGAAACCTATTACAGTAATTCAGTCCCCCTTCATGCCGGGAAATGTTCTCCGATTTCAATATTTACAGTATAACATGCTTTAAGTAAGATATGCAACATGGTACAGTGCAGATGGAATTCTAATGTGAGGTTGCAAATCATTCCTACCATTATTAATATATCAAAATGATAATGTTGTACATTATGATGATATATTCCAATAGAACATTTACATATTGTATATACATAACATATTGTTAAATATGGCGCCGTATGAACTGCCTCAACATACCTAGAACTGTGATGATGCTGTTGGACTGCTGTTGACATGAGCGGTTCTGCTACAGTGAAATAGGACTCAAATCACCATGAACAGTCTTGCACTTTAAACTTGACCCTGGTATTAAAGTGTATTAGTTGTAATTGCACTATACAGTGTGACGCAAATGAGGATGGGATCCCTTTTGAGGCTGGTTCCTCTCAAGGTTTCTTCCTTCTGCCATCTCAGGGAGTTTTTCCGTGCCGCCGTCGCCACAGGCTGCTCATTAGGGATATGTATAGATAAATGTATAGATTCATAAGTTTATATTCAGACTTTATACACTTTTGTGAAGCTGCTTTGTGACAAAGTCTGTTGTTAAAAGCGCTATACAAATAAAATTGAAATAGAACATAATGCTTCTAGCCTCTACAAAAGAGAACAGTAAGTGCAAAAGATAGATTCTAAAAAATATTACGCATATAACTATAATGTAACATCAATTAACGGCATAGAAATCATTTACCAAAGTCCTCAGACAGTACAAGTAAGGCACAAATCCTGATGTGCATATCAGAAAAACAGTCAGATGCAGACAGTCAGATAAACAATGCAGAATGTGTTTAAACTGACAAAGACCCCTATTTTTGTCATCATTCTGCAAGAGCAAAAATAAGGTACAAGATTGTGCAGTTATACTATGACTAAAAGTACGTATGTGGACCTTCCCCAAACTGTTGACACGAAGCTGGAAGCACACAACTGTACACAATGTCTTTGTATGCTGTAGCTTTCAGATTTTCGTCACTGGAACTTGCCCAAACATAGTTCAGCATACCCCTGTGCATGAAGTGAGGTCAATGAGGTTATTGTGGAAGAACTTGAGTGACCTGCACTTGAGTCCTGACCTCAACGCCAATGAACACCTTTGGGATAAAATGAAAAGTTTCACTAATGCTCTTGTGGCTGAATGAGCATAAATCCCTACTACCACATTCCATAATCAAATGGAAAGCCTTCCCAAAAAGAGTGAACGCTGTTACAGCAGCCAAAGGGAGGGGCAAAATATGAATAGGATATTCAACAAGCACATATGTGTGTGATGGTCAGAGATCCACATACTTTTGCACATATAA
Source organism: Notoglanidium macrostoma (assembly GCA_030068235.1). Taxonomy (NCBI): domain Eukaryota; kingdom Metazoa; phylum Chordata; class Actinopteri; order Siluriformes; family Auchenoglanididae; genus Notoglanidium; species Notoglanidium macrostoma. Next base: position 11,471,249 of record JAQQZR010000016.1, on the reverse strand, counting down.
TAATAATTTTGGCACTTTCTGGACCATTGGTGCAGATAGTATCCTGATAAAGAGGTTCAGGAATCTGGACTTTTTTTAATACTAACTTAAAAGACGCAACCTAAGTCAAGGCCACTGTCTGAGTCACTGCTCATGGGGGGAAAAAAGTCTTTTAAAAGAATGCTTTGGCTTTTTGACAGTTTTTTTTAATGTTTCCAGTATTCACCATGTTATGCTGAAAGTAGCTACAGTAGCAAGCAAGACGCAAACAGACCTTATATCCTTGAAGCAATTTATGCAATTCATAAGGAATAAAGAGTTAAAATGTCAATGCATTTCATGTGACTGTTTTATATGTGACTGAAGATAAGGCATCTGTGCTCCTGCCTTGTCCTGTGCTTACACTTGGTCTCTGGTGCCGCTGTACCTGATCCATGTGAACATTCTGTGACAGAGGAACATCTCCAGACTTTAAGAAAACTGGTGAGTTTTTTATATAATCTCACTTTTGAGGCAATATTATAACATTTTATATGAATAAGGACCTACATTTATTTTCCAGTATAAAATAGCATGTAATTAAAAATGGAAGATTTGTAATGAAATGAGTTTGGAACTAAGCTTAGTATGTGTCTAGGATTGTGATTGACCTGAGAAATTGAGAATTTGTGCTACAGCCAGTCATTTAAACTCATATTTATATATCTGTTCTAATTTTTCAATTTCAGATTTTAAACCAAGTGCAAAATGGTTGCGCTGTGAACTATTGGTTCACTGAACGGCAGAACCTGGTATGCATGTCAAGTTCATATTCAGCTTTTATATCCTATGCTCCTGATTAGGTTAAAAGACTAATATCTTAGAAATTTTTAGCACAGGCCTTTCACAAATCACTTGTATAAAATGTAATGCATGTATATACAGGGTGTTACGACAATCCTTGGGTGGGAAGCTGTCACTTGCCTGTTCGTTACCTTAATGTATATAATGTATATGTACCATGTATATACAGTGGGGTCCAAACGTCTGAGATCAATAGTGAAAATGCTCCTTTTTTGCTTTCTTTTCTAATTTAATACAACAATTTTCAATACAAATGACATTATGGACGATGACAAGTGAAAAGTAGAATCTTTGAAAAATTCACATGAATTTCAAAGTTTCTCAGTATTTTGTATTTTCCTTTTCTAATTTAGAAAAGGACTCCACAAGTTTGTGCAAAACCTTAGGATCCATTTTAGATCAAATCTATCAGATTATCGTCCAAACACATGCTTTAAGAGAAGAGATTAGACATGAGGAAAATCTGACCTTTTGTACAAAGCAGTTAACATGGTCAATATCACACATTTGCCTACATTTAAATAGGGATTTAGTGCAGAATCTTAAATATTAAATATTCAAGGTATTGAACACTTCCTTTCTTTGCTTTAAATATTCCAAAACTGTAACACATGCTTATTTTCAGTTTTGAATGACCAAAAAAAATAAAAATAAATTTTCAATGCGGTCTCAGACTTTTCAACCCCATTGTATGCGAAACGTGCTGTTTGAACATGGCTTCACTAACCAGTGCATTTTAATCACATTATAATTCTCATTACCATTAAATGTATTTGTAAAGTGTTTTGTTCTTTATTGTAGGCCTATTTAATCTTTTTTCCCCTTTTTCAACCAAAATGTGTTGGTTTTAAATATTTTTGGCTGAAATGTTTTGGTGCAGAAAAACAGAAATTAATAGATTTTATTTCACACTAATGAACAAAAAAACCTTCTCCATTTATTGTGACAGAAAATGAGTGTAATGTGTTAGTGTATCTTTCCAGTGGGAAAATTGAGAGGAGATGAGAGATTACTAATGCGAGATGGGGTGTGTCAGTTAATATCTAAAACACTTGCACAACTGTCAGTCATTTTACATTTAATTGTCAGTTGGTTCAACTGCTGTTTTTATTGGGGGGGAAATTCACAAAATGTATCTTTTGTATATTTCTGAGTAATAATGAATAAAAGACATCACTGCATGGTATGGCTATCTCCAGGGAAGCACTAAGAGGAATGTAACTTTGGGACATTTGCAAAGCAGCAACATGGAGCTCAATGTGTTTATTTGCCAATTTTACAAATTGAGCATTGCTTCATTGTACCCCATGTAAGCTGTGGTAGAAAAATGTTTCCACAATGGAATAAACATCAGAATTTGAGCAATTCTTATCCTCAGTAGAGAGCAGGCTCACCATATTGAGCAATCCTCAACCAATAATGGTAGAAGTGCTGTTTGTTATTGTCTGGTGATATGCATGATGATGATGATGCATTATTAGTCACTCAATTTTGAAATCTAAAGCAGTCCTTCTAAAGGAAGAACAACAGAAGTTTATGTATGTAATTATGGTTTTATGACTGAGTGGAGGAACGCCAAGCCACCTTGGTCACCCAAGTGGATAAGAATAGTGGACAAACAAGACATAGTCCTTGTATGAGCTATTTTTTAGTTGAGGTCAAAGACTTTGCTATTAATGCTTAACAAGAGGAGACAGGCACACAGAAATAGGACAGAAGTTGTGAACGTAACCGCACTGGTTGTCCTCCCCTTAGTCATGGATTCCTGGCTACATTTGTAAATTACCATTTGCTTGAGGCTGCAAAAGTAACAGCATAAACGCTTTTAGGGGTAAACTCAAACCTGTTTCTCTATTTCTTTCCACAACCAACTTTGTTACATTTCTGCCTCATTCACTCCTGACACTGCTGCTGGAAAACAATCCCAATGGTTAAAATCTACCCTTTGCAACCCCCCCCCCCCTTTTTTTTAAAGGATTTACATGCACTGCATTTTAAGAAGCTACAGTATTACAGCTCACAGCAAAGTGATTACCAGCACTAGTGTTCAACATTAAAAGGAAATTTCATAGTGGAGCCTGAAACACTTAAAACCTGTATTAAATGGTGAACTAAGAAATAATACAATCTCTTGCATGTCCTTATTTTATCTTTGCAGAGTGACATCTGTTACATTAAAGCAGCATTCCCTCACATCCTGGAACTTCTGAACACACAGTTCACATATGAAAAGGGTTCTGATAACTATCGCTACACAAGCTCACTAAAAGACTTGATCTACAACATTTATTCCCAGAAATGCATCCCTCCTATCAATGAAGAGATTGAGGTAATATATCAATTTGATCATTTCTGAATATTCCATTGTAAGATAAATGTCTTAATATAAAGTTTCATTAAAAGCATCACTGGGCTTTGTGAAAATGCATCTGGCAAATCAACAGGAAATATCAAGATATTGTATATAATTTTTAAATAATCAAATGAATGTCAAAATTTTATGAATTGAGTAGATGAAGTAGGGTAGAAGTTTTGATCAGCTATCCTGCACCTCCTACCTAACATTCTCCATCGTGTCATATCAGCATTATCACTTGCTAAGTAGGGATCTAAACACAGTATAAATCTTCATCTTGAGTTCTGTAAAGTTGCTTTGTGTATATAAGACTGTTATAACACTTTCTGCGATGAATGTGGCTCGATGTGGCTCAGGATATTTATCAATGTATCAGAGTCATCAAAACCAAACTTATATTAATTTTGGTTCAGATAAAGTATACGTAACTTTATACCTTTGGTACATTAGCATTGTGCTAACAGTGTTAACATGTCACATTATAACCTTTGCATGACTCTGACATACCAGATGTTCACTGAGCTACAAATTCAAGTGCCATAACAGCACATTATGTGAACAAAAATCTATTGCTTAACTCAAGCGTAATGTAAACTTGCATTTGGGACCATTCCAGGTTCACATCCTTAAGCATGTGGACCAAAAGCAAGCTTTTAAAGTTCGGTGTTTGTTATCTTTAAATGACACTCATATCATGGGCAGCCCAGTGGAGCAGTGGTTAGCACTGTTGCCTCACAGCAAGAAGGTTCTGGATTCAACCCTGCTGTTTGACTGGGGCCTTTCCGTGTGGAGTTTCCATGTTTTCTCCTCCAGCCCAAAAACATGCAGGTTATGTCAACTGGCTACTCTAAATTGCCCATACATGTGAGTGTGAATGTTTGTCTCTCTGTGTTAGCCCTTGGATAGACTGGCGACCTGCTGAGTGTGTACTCCTTCTCTCTCCAAATGTCAGCCCTTAACAGATAAGCTGTATAGATAATGGATGGTTTGATGGACACTCGTACTATATTGCTCTTTTGTACTCTCTTCAGGAAAACCCAGTGAAGTTTGCAAGACTGTACACATCTTTGCCCAGGGAGGGTTTACAGAAAACAGAGGAGGTATTACAGATGTACAAAAGGCTAATGAGTAAAAATTATGAAGCTGTCAGCTGGAACTGTGAGGATGAATATGCTAATAACTTTCCAGAACCCACCACTGCACTTATCCACACAACAGGTACTGGAATAAGCAAATCAATCAAAATACTTGATTGGTAAATATGTTGCATTGTATTAGTTAATGACATCAGATGAAATAAGTAAACACATGCTTGTTTTTATTATTATTATTATTTCCTATAACATTGCTTATAATGCTGTTAAAGTTACAGTAACTGGTATAGAATTTCAGACAAAGATGTACACATATTACACACATTACACAGTCGTTCTGTTTGATCTCAGATACCCCAGAGTGCCAGTGCTCTTGCCCTCAACCTTTGAAGGCATTTATGTTCACCAGATCAACTTCAACTACTTCACCTTCATCTCCCCACAGCCAATCAGGAGCATACATCATTAGGAACAAGAATGAAGGATCCAGAGCACCTGAATCTGCAGTTATAGATGAAGCACCAATCTCAACTCAAAATAAGATTTCTGCAATTTCACCAAGTCCTGATCTTTTTTCAGGGATGTACCCCCAAACTGAACTCTTTATAGAACAACGTTCTGAACCAAGTCCTGGGGAATCTACAAACTTCATTACCTCCACCACTCCAAATTTGATGGATCACAGCAGTGATTCTTTTGCAGAGATGGGGAGTGAGCCACAATCAGTTACAAGCATGCCAACAAGAACTCTTCTCCAATCAGCAACATTAAAGACCTCTAAAAAAATAAACACACCACTAATTTCTGATAAGAACCCAGCGCTAGCACTTGCCAAGAGGTCTATAGATACCAGACAGCAAAGAATGCTGTCTGATTCGTTTTCCAAACTGCTTAATGAAAGCACAGGAATTGGCAAGAATAAGAATGTTAAACTTTTAGAGATCACACCTGGAGAAACAGAAAACCCTCCTGTTAAACATATTGAACAGAACAGTCCTACAGACCTCCAGATGCATCTCTATATGACCAAGTCCTTACCAGGGAATGTGCTTAAAATCATTAGCAAAGAACCAGCCTGCAAAGGTGAAGTTTAATTAACATATGCCTTTATAAACCCTTTCAATACTTAATATGTTCAAGACAGGAACACTGCAATCCTATTGAAGTGCTCGGTTATGCACAGCTATTAGATACAGATATTTTTCAGATCAAAATATGAGTTATGTTAATATTACACTCTTTAAAATAGGTTCATCCTGGGATAGTTAGTGGTTCCAAGTTTCATAATGTTCATGATGTTCTACTTGAAACTTTTTCTGAAAGGGAAAACCTTTATGTAGGTTTCGGAATTCACAGAACCTATAACAGGTCCCCCAGAGGAACAACCCAAGAAAGGGTTGTAGATTTAGCTGAGTGTAGAGTGTAGCTTGTTTTATTATACAAAGAGACCAAACAAACTGTATAAATGCATAAAATTATATAAAGGATTAGGGTTAGGATAGTTAAAGGCTTTAAGCTACGTACGAGTTTCAGCTTGGAAAACTTTCTGTTTGGTGTTTAAAGAACCTTTAAAGAACTTTTTTCTAAGAGTGCATGGTTGAAAAAAAAATACAATATGTACTACTGAACATGACATATCCTTTTTAGTGTTTAGTGGAATCTTAGTCAAAAGGGAAAAAGTATTCCTTCAGGTTCTAAAGACTGGAACCCTATCTCATAGGGTTGCATTCCCTTGTAGGAAACAAAAAAATTAAACCTCTTGGTCTTTCTCAGACTCCAAATGTCAAAAAGCCACTGAAGACAGATCAGATCAGAGATCCAGAGATCATGTAAAGAGACACTCAGGGGGAAATGAGTACCACCTTCTACATATGGCTTTGTACACAATGTTCCTGATTACATCTGTGTGCTCATTACTACTGTTCATCACTATCCTCTTCTACTGCAAGCAGCAACAAGTAAGAGTTCACTTTTCTGGTTGGTTTGTAGTGCCATGCACAAAATATTCAACAACATATATACAGGTGAAGTGGGATGTATATGCAATGTTATTAATGCAAAGATTTATTCAGTAATTCCTTTTGTATTCAGGTGCATATAGAACCTTTCCAGCTTTTCAATGGCTTTTTTTTATTGTTGGTTGTTCTTCAAAGATCAAGGAAAAAGAAGACAGGACTATACATTTGTGAAGGAAACAACTGGTGGGCTGCTACATATATTCCTATTTTTACACAGTTCTGGGGGGGAAAATATTCTGTTCTTTCTCATTTTTTTTTTACCTACTAATGTTAAAAATAGCCGATTTAATAAATGGATGCTGACAAGCCGCAGGGGGTTGGGGTGGGGAGTATTACTCAGTGGTTTTCATTAGAGTGATTCCATGCTTGGGGTGCTTGTAACTCTTTCAACACTGAAGCTAGGATGACCATTAAAAATATCTCATTACTCAGGTGTACCTGCTAAAAATGGCTGCATTTTCCTCTTAAATGAGTAACAGTGTTGAAGTTTTTTAGCATTGAATTAGCGAATAGCTTTAGTTAAATTAGCTTAACAAGATTACCGAGAATCCATGCTATCGACATGATGACATTAAATACATTCTAATGACCTACTTAATATTTTTTAATTTTTTTATTAATAGTTTCAGTTTGTCATTAGGGTAGCATTGTTCAACGTCACCTTAGCCGACATTATTACCGTATTTTATTATTTTTTTTAAAGAAAAAAGAAAAAAATTAGAACAAGAATAAGAAACTAAATAGTTTTATTTCTTTTGATCTTTGGGAAATTCTATGATGCAACTTCCTGCTGAACATGTGACATTTTTATAGGGGTGAACATGTTTATGGAACAGGGTTAAATGAATGTTGTGAAACACTGAAATGTACATTTTTCATAAACAATAATGGATAACTAATATTAAAGGTTGTTTGAAGCATGAGGTGAAATCCATGAAATGGATCACACCCTCACAATCAAAAATGTTTTTACATTATATTTTAATTATTAATATTTTAATTATTATAGTATATATTATATTAATAATAATTTTATTATTATATTTATTATTAAATTTATAGTGGTCTGGGACAGGCAATAATAATAGGGGTATATATAGATAAATGTATAGAGTCATACGTTTATGTTCAGAAATTATATACTTTTGTGAAGCTGCTTTGAGACAATGTCTGTTGTTAAAAGCGCTATACAAATAAAATTGAATTGAATTGAATAAGAAAAAAATGTGCTGTAGATTTTGTTTTATTATATTATATTATCTGCTAAAGATTAGCACTGAATACAATCAGACAATAAATAAATCATGTGATTTGACCAAAAATGTATCAAACACAAAAAATATAATAAACTTACCTCCTGATTTTAGCTAAGCAATTTAGTCTCTTGGTTATTTTATGTATTTGTTTAACACTGTGTTTACCAAGCTGCCAAGTAGTACAATTAAGCCAACCATTTAAAAAAAAAAAAAAAAAAGCTTAATTTCAGTGCAAAATTATACGAAAATTCATCTCATCCATGTCAAAAGTATTTTAAGGGCCACAAAGACTTTTTAACAAACACAAACTCATTCTTATGATTTTACACTGGACAGTCCTTGGCATGCTAGTATATAGCAAAGAAAATTAGAAGCATCAGAGATTCATCATCATCTCTTTCCACATTCTGGTTTCTCACTGTCAAATCAGCAGACAGACGGTGGAAGTAAACGCAAATCATGAGGCATGACCTGCTCAAATATGATAGGAAACCACAATGGGGAAAGAAAGTCCCATTTATCTCCATATCTGTTAAAAAAAAAACAATTATTTTACAGTAATTTACTGGCAAAAGGGTTGCCTATAAAGAACTACAGTAAGTTACTGAAAATTTGCTAATTTGGCAAAAGAAATCTAACTTAAAATTGATGCAGTAATGGGTTGAGCTGATGGTTAAGGGTCTTGCTCAGGAACCCAACCATAGCTGTTTGGTGGTGCTGGGATTTGAATCCAGACCTTGTAATCTTTGTAAACAAAACCCCATTGATTCACCAGAACTAGTGCAGCAAGCTTACTGTACATGAACTAAATCACCTTCACAACTGAATTAACACAAAAAGCTTGTATTGAACCAATGATTGTGATTTATTTGTTTTATACAATGTAAGATGCTACAGCAACTTAATGTACAGGGAGTGCAGAATTATTAGGCAAATGAGTATTTTGGCCACATCATCCTCTTCATGCATGTTGTCTTACT
>JAQQZR010000016.1:11430041-11462623 GCA_030068235.1 Notoglanidium macrostoma | reverse complement strand
CACACACACACACACACACACACACACACACACACACACACACACACGCACTTCAAAAACAGCAAACATCATCAAAGACAATATGACGTCACCATTTCCTGCCATGGTCTCAAGCTGAAAGGTTAAACTTGATACTGGAGCTGTGATTATGTGATCATATTAAGGGTGTTATAAAATGGAATATTATAAATACATCTTCCATATTTTGTCCAAATTTTAAAAAATACAAATAATACTTTTGAGAACTAATAAGGTAACAGTCAGTACTCAGTACTCAGGTTTAACAGTCAGTACTTAGTACAGTCAGTCTGTTCATGCAGATTATAATAATACTGAAGAGGAGGTGATAATGGAGTAAATGAATCTTCTTTATCTCCTTCAGATAATTTATTGCTTCTTTGCTAATTTGGTTAAAATTATCCCGCGATAAACAGCTGCAGCAGTTAATAAGCTTTCAATTAAACTGTTTATGACCCTTGCACTTATTTCTCAGTCTATATTTTACTCACAATACCCAAATCATAAATAACTGCACTCACATATCCACCCATACATTCACCCACACCCACACACATGCACTAGTAATATATTCTTTAAGCATGGCATTACACACTGATTTGTAGCTGATGCAATATAAAAATAACCATGAAGTGCATGACTTAAAAGCTTATCTTTGAGCAAAATAGTAAATAATATACCTGTATGTGCTTCTTCAGCTCAGGATGTGCAGTAAGTATGGGACTCTAAAATGCACAGTGCACCTCCTGTGTTCCTCTCCAAAACCCTTTTATACTCCAAACGATCCTGCGTCATGAGTTTCCCCAGCAGGCCGTTGGTGAGACCCCAGTAACGCTCCTTCTGTCTTTTCCCTCTCATCTGACTGCATCTCTCGATAACCAATCACTGGCATTATGAAGCATCTGTATGGAATTTGCCATCTACATCTAATAATTAAATTAGATGAGATTTTAAAATATAGTTTTATCAAACAAAAGAAAAAAAGGAACACAGGGTCCACACTGAACAAATGAAGATGAAGAACTTGACCAGGTCAAGAAGCTTTTGGGATTTTGGGACCTTGTTTTGAGAAGGAAATGAAATGCATCATCTTGGCATAAATCATAGTTAATTAAGTGTACAATAGAGATGCAATATTTGAATCCCTCCAATTATTACAAAGCATTAAAATATAAAGAGCAGGGTTTAAAAATACACTGGGTTTATTCAAAATAATACACAAATGGAAATTAAAATAGAATACATTCCATAAAGAGACAAAAAACAATAAAAATATGCATTTCACACTTGGCTGATCTGTGAGTTCATGGTGAGCTTCATGGACATGTGTTTTAGTCTGTTGTTCCCCACACACCACAGCATTTGATCTACACTTGTAGCTTGGTGTTCACTGTGTCCTCATCTTTGTGAGAACTCTTACACCATAGAGGAGCTGCTTCCTGAGTAATTAAATAGCTAAAGAAGAGAGTAAGAACAAGCATTACAACTGTCATCATTTCACCTTTACTGTGTCAGTGCTGAATAATATTAACTCATAATATCCTTCTTACTGTAGTGAGGAATGGCAGATTCAGTACTGTTCCAAGAAAGCCAAAAGCCACTGGGAAGAATGACCTGGAAAAGGACAGAATATTATACAGAACTAACTATATCTTTAGAATAAGGGTGAGGTGTCGAGCAAAATTGATAAATTCTGGCTGACATCAGCATGACAATGTGAGGATCGCCATGGGATTATTCAAGTTCTAAACAGATAGTAACCCTTATACACCTACTTTAGATTTATACTTGTCTGATCTTGTAGCAACTTAACAACAAAAAGACTACAATGGTAAATAATTAGTTACAACCGTAGCTTTCATATCCTTTATATCACTTTTTAAAATCAGACATGTTGATTAATGTTGTGATAATGTATAAATCAACCAAATATTGCTTACTTAAACAGAAGCACAAAGCCGTAACTCTCCACGAGCATGCCTATGCGTGGCCATCGGAGCACCACTAAAGCTACACCACCCAAGAAAAAGGAGGAGGCTCTAAGTTTTTGCCTCTGGAAGAAGAAGTGAGCCGTTCTCCTCAGGCCAATGATGAACGCTAGACCAGTCAGGAACAAGATCTGAGAAAAGTGTCAATACATGAAAAATGATTGTTTGTGTGCTCAGTTACATACCGCTTGTAACTTATTGTAGATTTGTTTCCATTTTGGTTCTGTTGGACTTGAGTACACTATTGATCATGATATATTAAAAGACATGCTTGAAAGGGTGTTTTTTTTTGTGAAACAAAAAACTGCAGATTTAGTTTTATTTAACAACAATAATAATATGCTAATTTATTTTACAAATGTAAAAGCAGTGCCGTTCTGTTAAAGTGTTAGGACATAATACTATCATAACATAATATGCCAAACAAAGACTCACAGCTCTGGCCAGAGGCCAGATACACCAGAGGCCATAAGAAATAAATGGCCTGTTCTCCAAAGAACCATCTAGAGTGTATTCAAAGCTGCAAGGGAACAACAGCAGAGGAAGATTAGATCCACCCAGAGCTAAGACTGAGAAATACTGGAAGGACATATGGGAGAAGGAGGTATTCCAAGTGGCTGGAAGACCACAGTGATCTCCCAGAACAAGAACCAGTCACCATCACCAAGGCAGATATCCAGCAACGAGTCTCAGGCATGAAGAACTGGACCTAGCATGATACACAGCTACTGGTTGAAGAAGCTAACAGCAGTCCATGACCACCTGACAGCACAAATGAGTAAGCTGCTAACAACGGGCACTCACTCAGACTGGCTAACGCAGGGTAGGACAATCCTGATCATGAATGATCCCCAGATTGGTACTCTGCCATCTAACTACAGGCCAATAACCTGCCTCTCCACAACATGGAAGCTCCTCTCAGGCATCCTAGCAGAGATGCTAGGCAGACACATGAGTCAATACATGAGCAAAGCTCAGAAAGGAATTGTGACCAACACCAGAGGGTCAAAGCAACTACTGGTTGATAGAGCAATCACCCAAGACTAGGCAGACCAACCTGAGCACAGCCTGGATTGACTACGAGATGGCCCATGATTTGATGCCCCACACGTAGATACTGGAATCCTTGGCACTAAACAAAGCTAACAAGGCACTGATAAGCTTCATCAAGAACTCAATGCAGCTGTGGAAAACAACACTGGAAGCCAATTCTACGGCCATCACACAAGTGACCATAAAGTGCGGTATATACCATAGGTCTGAGCCCCCTCAGCCACATCATAACAAAGAATGGATATGGATACAAGTTCAGAAGTGGAGTAACCATCAGCCACCTCCTGTACATGGATGACATCAAGCTGTATGCTAGGAGTGAGTGAGGCATTGACTCACTGATCCAATTCACCAGAATCTACAGTGAGGACATCGGTATGTCATTCGGACTGAATAAATGCAGATGCATAGTGGCTAAGACAGGGAACATGGTCAGGACTGAGGGAGTAGAGTTATCAGAGGGCAAAATAGCAGCTATTCAGAACAGCTACAAGTACAGGCCAATGGGAATCAGAATGAGGTTACAAGGAGATCAGCCACAGCCAAATATCTCCAGAGGGTCAGACAGTTGCTCAGATGCCAACTCAATGGCAGGAATCACATCCAATCCATCAACATGTACACTTGACCAACCATCAAATGCCCAGCTGGAATCGAACTGGCCACAGGAGGAAATAGATGCCACTGATGTCAAGACATGGAAACTCCTTACGATGCACGGAGGGTTCCATCCAAGGTCCAGCTCCCTGGACAGAAGGGGTATGAGGATTAGTGAGTGTCTGAGCCACTATCCAGAATAAAACAAGGAACATCTGTGAATACATCAAGAAGATGGCCCCCAGGACAAACTGACAAAAGAGTGTCTTAGGCAGCAGAAGCCAGAAAATGACAAGGAGGATGAGAAAGCATCTTGGAAGACCAAGGCCCTCCATGGAATGTACCACCAGCAGATAGAGAAATTGGCTGACATCAGGAAATCCTACCAGTGGCTAGAAAAAGCATTCCTGAAGGACAGCATAGAGGCTCTGATCATGGCAGCACAAGAACAGACCCTAAGTACCAAATCTGTAGAGGCAGGGATCTACCACAGTAGGCAGGACCCAAGGTGCAGGCTTGTGCAAAGATGCTCCTGGGACTCTCCAGCACATAGTAGCTGGGTGCAAGATGCAAGCTGGGACAGCATATACCGAAGTGGCGGGGAGAGTATACAGAAACACCTTCACCAAGTATGGGCCAGAAGTTTACAAGTCCCGATGGGAGACACCGCCGAAAGTAGATGGGAACAGAAGTAAGATCTGAACAGAGATAAGACTTCAAGTTCCAGACAGATAAGCAGTTGCTGGCCAACCAGACATATTGGTGGTTGATAAGGCACAGAAAACAGCAGTAGTGATAGATGTGGCAATTCTATCTAGGTATCTTAATTTTAATTCTCAGATACTGCGCAGAACCCTCAAACTCCTAGGGTTCTGGTAGAGGACCTGGAGTTGAGGAAGACATTCACATACAACCCCCCAGGTATGGGAGGTGAGAGAAGGATTTATATATACACATATATATATATATATATATATATACACACACATTTATCTACCCATCCTTTCATCAATGCATCAATGCATCAATGGATCTGGAGTCCATCCTGGATGAAGGTGCGGCACCACATTCACACAGACATTAAAACACTCAATCACACTTATTGGCAAATTTGGCATATTAAATCCACCTACTGCCATGTTTTTGCAGATGGGAGGAAAAAGTGGAACCCGAGAGAAACCCTCATGCACACAAAACAATTATTTTCCATATAATATGGGGGTCTATATTATTAACAGTATATTTACTTCAGATGTCCATATCAAAGTATATCATCATACCAGCATATTCTCACACAGATTTTACATTTTATTTGAATTATAAATATAGAGGGAAATGATTCACTTTTAAAAAGGTCCATTTAAACCTCACACATCATGCTTAACCTTCTGTCTCACTTCCAGGGAAGAAGAGGAATGTTTAGTCTGAGGTTTAGATAAAAGAGTACTTACGTTACCAAATGCCAACAAGACAGAGTCAAAGTACAGCAGCACTCCAAACAGCAGGAAGAACACGCCGAAGCCTGACAAACCTACGCCAATCTCTACAGCAAAAAATGTTTCAAATGAAACAGTTTTGTGGTTAAGCATTCTTCAAAAATGTTGTTTTCTACAGATGTAAGGAAAGTGCGTCATGGTAGAGTCGTGATTAGTCATTTATCAGAGGTTAACTGAGCTGTTGGAAATAAAAGCAGATCTGATTTACATAAACGTTTTCACCAAATACCAAACTGCCTTTATTTATCACAGCATATTAGTGTGGTATCACAGATTAAACAGCAATGCTACTTCAGCTAAATTGGATAGTATGTATTTACTTCTAATCACTCATCAAGCACGCTATACACTACACACACACAGTGTACACAGACTCCTAAAATTATGAACATAATGATCAGACACTCACTCTGAAACTCTGAGATTGCGACCATGATGCTCTCCACTTAGCTCTTCACTGACCTGATTGACTTGCTCACTCATTGCCATATAAACATGTGGCTCTAATGTTAGCCTGACCTTTGAACTCTGACATCAGACAGTATGTAGTAAACATTAACCAGAAGAAGAAGTATGATGAAACACAAGTGAAGAAAAAAAGGAATGTCAGTAGTTATCTCTTGATTGCTGCGTTTCAATTTGGGAAATTGTGCCAAAAGAATCATCCTGCACTTCTATTAACACTAAAGCTATTATTACTATTGTTAATAGCCTACTGCTAATTTGCTCTTAAAATCAAGCTTCCGGAAAGTGTCCATAAGAAACATCGTGTTTCAATTAGGTGTTTTCCGAAGAGCGCAATCTCCCAACCACAGCTCTGTAGGCTCTCGACAGCACCAATACGCGCCTGGTAAAACGTTACCACAAGTATCATTTGTCAAGAGTTTGGTTCTTTTCTTGAGGCTTGTCATGGAAACTTCTCAGCATGCTGCTTACACCTAATTAAATAAGGACAATACAGCTTAGTGAGTAACAAAACCAAATAGTAAAAAAAAAAAAAGGAATGCAGGAACAACTCATTTACGGAAAGCTTTTGCTGAGTTTGGTTTTGGGCTCATTCTCTCGTTTTCAGCCATTTACCATTTACAGTCAAGCCCATAATTGTTGGTGTCCTTCAAGAGAATGAAAAAGTGATTGAACCACAAAACATTTCATGTAATGATTCGAATTTTCCAATTAAACAGTTAGCCTCAAAAGAAACTCCCCCAGATGGAATCATTTCAGATTATAAAATTTTGTCTACTTTCAAAATCAACTATTAGAAACCACCTCCGCAATTATAGGTGTTTAGCAAGGGTTACTCCAAAGAAGCCCTGCCTGAAAGCAACATGCAAAATACACCATCTGAATATCACCAAAACAACCGTGGCGAACGTGGCAGACTGAGAAAGCCCTTCATATTTGACAATGTTCTTTTTTCCTGCTAGGCTGCAGGGAAGACTGGGAATGGGTGCAACATGTTTTACATTTCTGTCTGTATCTTGGAGTTCTTTTAAGCCAGTGCATTCAAAATGTGAATCAAACTAGTTCCACGTGTCTGCTGTTAAATGGCAAAGCTGTTGCACGGTTTAGTTTCAAACACAAGGAGTGAAATGTTGAAATTCACCCCATAGTGCCGGTTAGTTTTAACAAACCCCGGGGTGAGACGTAACATTATGAAATAAGGAAATAAAGCTTTTCATTCAACACAGACTTTTCAACATAATTGGTATGTGTGTGCGCAATAAAACTGAATGAAACGTGCAAATGTAAAGCAGCTTCAACAAATGAACACTATTTGTGTGTGTAGGCATGTTTGTTACTGCCACTCAGAGTAGGTGATCTCAATAAAATTGAAGAATTGTGCAAAAAGCTTTAATAAATGAATGATTCTTTGTGTGTGTGTGTGTGTGTGTGTGTGTGTGTGTGTGTTTCTAGCAAAATACAACTAAAATTTTGCTAGGAGTAGGTTGTAACACATTTCATTGATACACGTCTTGTAGCCATGAACTAGCTTAGCTTACAGCTAACAGCCAAAACATTAGCACTAACAATTTTGCATGAAAAATATCTACACACACAATACACATGATTTAACTTTGATGTGTTTAACTACAGAGCAGGTAAATGCTATTACAAAAACAAATGATATAAAAAAAAAAAAACTGCTAAATGAGTTTTCCCCCTCTAAAATCCACAGTATCTGCCACAGGGCTTTACGTTCTCCCATGTGCAATAAGCACCAAACTGAAGATGTGTGAAGTGAATCAGGTGATTTGTAACTTGTTCCTGGCTGGAGAAACTGGAAGTGATACAACTAACCCATGTTACATGAACCATTCCCGTTCTCCCGGTAGATCATTTTAACCCGATGTAATATTATTATCCCGAGCTGACAGAAACCAAACGTCCAGCAAACATCTACACTAATAAATGGAAATCTGAGTGAGGAAATCATGACCTCACCAACTGCTCTACATACGCAATCCTGATGCTATTTTAATATTTATACAATCAGAGGTTTGTTTGTGTTCAACTATGCCCAGGGAATTTTGGCAGTAGATATGTAATTTCTCCCTTACGTTGGCACCCATTATACGATCCACATTCATATCCAGCAGTTCAGATGCTTCACTGTTTCATTAATGTTCTGTCCCACTTCATGAGAGGGAGGGCACACATGCCCACTGAACAGCTGAGTATAAAAATGATGTAAATAACATGCAGCCACCACAACTCAACCCAATTCATCACCTTTGGGAGATTTTGGAGTGTCATGTTAGACAGCGCTCTATACCATCAACATCATAACACCAGTTGATGAAGGAATATCTTTTGGAAGAGTGCTGTTCAACAGACACACTTACAGAGATTTGCAGAATCAATGCCAAGACATTGTTCTGGCAGCTTGTGGTGGCCCAACACACTACTAGGACACTTTAGGTTGTTCATCTTTCCTTTAATTTGTCACCCTTCCATACATCAATCTATATCTGTTATTAAAAAAGTTGCATGCTGGTGTTCATTTGGCAACTTTGCTTGTTATTTAAATCTGCCCAAGTGGTAAAACTAAGCAGCCACAAGGGAAACAAATGAGCACATGGGTAAACGTGCAGAGATGCTACATATTCTTTAAAACATAGAATATAAAGTTTTTCGACTCATAATACGTTCACTAGGGTTGAATGTCGTAGATTTTTGATCTCACGTCATAGTTGTTTTCATTCGAGTGAAGAAAAGCGCAGACTCCGTTATATACTCTCACAGCGCCCTCTAGTGTACATCAGTGCACAGTACACACCATCTGCTGCTACAGCCTACTACAGAAAGCCCCTTACAGAAAGGGTTAAAAACGTAATGCAATATACGGCACGTATACAGATGTCACTGCGGATTCTGAGCATCATTTACTTATCTTTTGCTATTAGAGAAAATATCCCCAAGTGTGCTCAATCAAACCACAGAGTAAATATCTCTCATCTATTTAAAAGGCTCATCTGCAATGTATACATACCAAATGTTTTTTTTTTTTTTTTTTTTAACAGAACAATGTACAAACACACAATCAAATCACTTTTAAATACATTCACTTTATTGCATGAGGGCATTTCAAAAGCAAGCATATTGACTGTATGGATTTGCATAGTTCAAGCATTTTTTCTGTATTTTACTCAAAGTAGCAACAGTAACTGTTAGGCAGATTATATTTGGTTTGAAAATATGTACAGAGACCAATGTTTAGTCCTTTTTTTAGCCTTATTTGCTACATTTTTAAACTCAAATATTAGATACGTCCACTCTGGCTGTTTTTTTGTGATTCCCGATTCACGTTTCATCCCGTTACATAAAAAATAAAGTTCTTAAAAATTATCTTTAACTAAGGCGTCCAAAACAATGCTTTAGAGTAACAAAATAAAGACATGCCAGCCTTGAACCTGCCATGAAAAATGCAAAACACTCTTAATTCTCTGTTAGAAATGTAGCTGAGCAGACTTCATCTTATTCATTAAATATCCATGTGCTTAGAAAAATACGTACTGCATTTGGATGACATTATTTGTCCCTTTCTTTGAAATAATAAAAATAGAACTTCTGTTTTTTGGACCTTTTTTTGTTCCTTTTGCAAAACTGATGATCCAATTCTGGGTCATTAATCACGTTTATCTCGGTTTCTGTTATCAGATGATTCAGTTATGCACTGCATGTACTAATGAGTCCAAAGGAGGAAGAGAAAGTGAAAATCTCCATTAAATCGTGTGCACTCAAAGTCTTAGATTTAACACTAGCTGACTTATCTTACTTTAAAAAAAATGATGGCCTAATGACTTATACATTGGTTTCATTGTGTTTTATGCTTAAGTACCAAAACACTAAAGAAAAGGACATGTACAGTTTGGCAAATCATTCGTCACTTTGCGATGCACTAAAATCGAGCTGCATTTTTTTCTCCTTCTCAGTTTTCATCAGTTATACAAAAATACTCTTTAATTCGCCATCAAACAGGATCCATATTTACACGACGCATGTGTTTGCCTAAGCACGAAAAGACAAACGAAATACCCAATGGCACAGTGTTACGCTACTGGGCTCCATATTCACAGGGGTTTTATGGGCTGTAATTTCACACGTTTTACACGTTGAGATGCAAGCTGCTGTCCCCCCCCCCCTCCCTACAACACACACTGTTTAACTAGCAGACTTACAGTTCTAAGGGCACTTTTCGACAGTATCACTAAAGCCTACTATGTAGAATTAATTCTAATCATTTTACCCACACAAACATCTTAGGTACCACGTTTGGTAACTAAAACACTAGAAATGAAGCATTATAAAGATCCACATGGCTTTGATTACAAATTAAATTGATATATATATATATATATATATATATACATATATACATATATATATATTCACTGTCTATAGTTATACTGTATATGCTGTGTTTATTGATACATAAGGAACCTGTGGTGCAAACAGAACTCTAAGGTACCGGACTGTTGGTGATTGGGATCCAGTGTTCCCATCAAGCCCTATTATTCATCATAAAGTAAAAAAAAGAAGATTTCTGGAGTCACAGTGAGTCTTGATCTCCTTTGAAAAGGGGAAATGAAGGGAATGAGGGAAGAAGTGCCCATGCAAGTGCTTCACACCCAGATGCTCTCTTTTACTGTATTTGTCTGCTTGGGTCCCTTTTTTACTGTAGACAGGATGTGACATCAGTCTCTGGTCACCGGATGAGTCGAGTGCTCGCAGCCTGAAAAGCAGATCTAGATGCTAAGCTTTTATAAAGTTAATCTTCAGTCTCTCTGTGGTCAAGTACTGATGTGCTGATTTGGTCGCCTTCCTCTTGTCGTTGCTCTGGGTCCTGCTACTTCCTGTCGGTGTTCCTGGGCTTCCTTGCTCCACTTGCTGTGACGCTGTATCTGTCTCCTGTCCCACTCGAACCTTCGCCTTTTCTACTGTAACACTGTATCTTGCCGTTTGTCTCTGTTCCTCGGTCGTCACTCTGTTACTGACGTACTTGTGTCTTCCGTTGTGTCTGGCCAGTCTTTTCAGGATTAGTATAATGCTCACCGCAGTCATTACAGAGTTGATAGTTTTGTGTAAACAAATCTCACTTTCTGGCTAGTTTGCAGCTTTCGTTATGTTACAATATTTGTTGTTTCCACCATACTGTCCTGCCATTAGGTCCTACATAAAAGGGCTTAAAAAAGAGAGAAGTATGTGACTGAGAGCTAGAGAGGCCCCCCATGAGGATGTTACCGCATCCTTGTAGGAACCTCTGTACCACGATTACACCCTCGAATCTCCAACTTCCAAACGTTTTGTAATATTTCCTCCTCCTATTGTGTCAGTAACTGAGATAAATACACAGTTTGAGGGAGATGGGACAATATAAGTGATTTTTCACATGTCTTTTATTTGCTGTTCTCAGAAGGGTTCACCATCGAACTTGACAGCAGCCAGCGCTTGAGCTAAAAACAGTAGAAGAAAAAAAGAAGAAATGACACGGATAATGACGATCAGAGGCTAAAGTGTTAGCATTATACAAAAACACTTAGTTACCGGGACTTATATTAACACTGCCATAGCATAGCAAAGAAAAACCTCTTGACAGGCAGCGGAAACTCCCTGACCATCACGCAATCTTTTCATTAACAGACACAAGATCTGCAATTTCTCTTTTTGTCACAGTTTGCTTGTGAATGTACGAACTATACACTAATTGTCCACTTTATTAGTGGAATCTTCTGACTTGTATCTGCAGCCACATGATAGGTTGACTGGATAACTGCAGGAATGTGCAGATGTACAGGTGTTCCTATTAAAGTAGCTGGTAACTGTATATTGATTTATTTAAAGGACATGCCTTAATAAGCACATCTAAATGTGAAGTGGCGGCTTCTGATTCTGGTCTTGTGCTTTGTTTCCACTAAACTACTGTATGTGAGTGCAGCGGTGATAAATAGTTGAACATCTAATTGAATTCAAACAATGACTTCTTATCTTTCGCGGAACATCATCACTTACTATTCTGCAATATTAACAGAATTTGTGACGTGGTAGCTGTATTTTGATGTATTAAAAGTTTGAGAGAAGCTCCATTGAAAATAAAAGCGTAAGAGCAAAGCAAGGCCAAAAGGAGCACTCTACCCCTGCATTCCAATACTGTTTTATTAGTGTAACTGAAGGAATGATCTTGGTAGTTTGTATAATATACATGTAAGAAGCTAGCACGGTGATACATTCGTATGTAGTTGGAATAAAGTACTGCATAAAATCTAGTCTGTTGGCAAATTGTTTCTTTCAAAATATTATTTGTTTTGCTGATGATAAGTTTTCGGCCATGAGGAAACTGCATTGTTAAACCAGTACTGGAGCACAGGAAATACAGGGGAAGAAGGGAAGAGGCTCAAAAAAAGGGCGAGGGGCCTTTGTGCAGTGAGCGGAACTCACCTTCACACACTCACACCTTCATGATGTGGGAGGAGTCAGAGAAGCCAGAGGAAGAGGGAGGGGCCAGGTTGGTCGGGGAGGTGGGGGGGCTCGAGGTGATCTGGGCTGCAATGCAATGGAATGAAATGATGGGAAAATTCACACTAAATAAATAAACAAATAAATGAATAAATAAATGAGAAGGGGTTTGGAACAGAGAGGTAGTCTGGCAGTATGCTAAATGAAAAAAGCATGATATAAAAAGCCTCAGGAACTGAAAGAAACTATAAAGAAAGTGCCGGACCACACAGTTAGAACCTATGATCCTGAGTGGTTCAGCATCAGCGTGGATGAAGATAAATGGTGTCTACTATATAACTATACAAATCAAACACATATTTAAAGTAAAAAAACAGCTCAAATAAGAAATTATATAACGCAGCAAAATGAGAGGTGCTTCTCTCCAGTTAGTTCTCTGTGACGAGCTCTAATCATGATCTCTAAATTTACCTAACGGTATCTTAAATAGTCTTGCATGTACACATGATGTGGGTGTGTCTTGTACATGAGAAATAAATGGCTTAAGAAGAGTCACTTCCACTTAGAAATCATTAAGCTCTTCGCTCGTTCCGATTCGAGTTGGGTTCTGCATGGGAATAGACAGTACTTCAGAGCTGAGGTTACACAAACTCATATTTTGTACAAAATACTTTAAGGAGTGAACATTAAGCCTGTTATTATACAATATATATATATATATTTTCCCATTTGCTTTATCTTGCAGTTACATTGTTTAGAGCTCTGCTCTAAATGCCGTGTGCCACCTTAGCTCTGAAGTATGAGTTTTAAGACGGTGAGGGACAGTGAGAGTGGACAGGGTTGGTGATTGACACAAAGGGTTCAACAAGGGTCAGAGGTCAGAGAGGGGTTGCCCAGGCTCCTCGGGACGGCAGGCTTCCTCACCAGAGAGCAGGCGCGAGCGACGGGAGGCCTCGGCAGCCAAAGCGCAGGAGATCTCGATGCGTTTCTCCTGTTCCTGAAGCTTCTGATCAGGGTTAGCCTGGGCTTCTGTAGGGCCGTCCAACACCGGGACAACATTCTGCAGGCTGGGGAGGCACACAGGGGTGGTTTATCAACATTTGTCAGTAATGCGATCTCTGTATAGTTTGTTCCACTTGTGTCTTGTTGTTTTGCAATCCCGCCCAGTTTGTATATTCCAGTTCTCTATCTCCTAAGAATTGCTGAAGTGAACAAAACCTATAAAACATTAGCTCTTTCAGTGTTTATCTACATCGATTACACTAGAATGCAGTGTAAGCTGTAAATTGCACATTGCATTCATGGGTTGGATGTTATATACAGATTTTTACTGCTACTGAAACCAACAGAAAGCTTTGTAGTTTGGGAGGAAATACGAACCACATTGCAACATGAAATCACATATAACATTTTAAGCAACTTGAGCCTCTCGAAAATCCTAGTAAACCTACAACGCTCCAAATCACTGCTATACAGGACACGTGCGTGTGAGCAACAGACAGCAGTAACCTACTTTGATTTGGCGATGAGCGTCTTTATCCGTTCCACTTTCTTTTGTTTCTCTTTTTCCTCCTCTGGGCTGAGTGGTGTGCTGGGTTCTATGTCCAGATACCGCTCTGGAATCAACACTTTGTCTGGCGCAGACAGCTAAAAAAAAACAGTGACAGTCTATCAGTATCTCAAAAAGCCGCCTTTGCACAGTGGTCGCAAGCTATTTTCAATAAATGCTGAACAATCTGCCAATACTTTTGGTATAGCACGATCTAAACCAGGTCTATTCAACTGGGACTATAATGTAGGCTTATTAAATCGGCCCTATTCCTGTGGGTTAAATTGGAAAAGCATGTGGGTTACGAGTAATACTTTGAATTAATAAATAAATCAGAAAAGCCATTTTCTGTGATTTTTGCACTTTGGTTTTTTGAGGCCACACACTTTTATTGCTCAATAAACGTTAGTTTAACAACCATTATGTTGATGGTAAACCGATCATGTACGTGTCACTCCAGCCTGAAAACAGTGTTGATGTTGAGAGACGATATCGTACTTATGTGGGAAGAACTAAAGTTTGGAAGATTTAGTATCGCCTATATTTGACCCATATTTATGCTTTTGTTCATTCAGTAGGAACAAGCACAATATTAATGAACACTAAATAATTCATTACCTTTTTTCACATCTACACGAAAATTGTATTAATTTATTATAAATAAGGAACTAGAATATTGCATGTTCATTATTTTTTCATTGTCTTTGCAACAGGCTAAATCCTAATGATATAAAAGTGTTTAGTAGCTGTTACTACTACTATGACAACTAATGACTTAATTCTAACAGCTTCAGTTAAATTTAAATAGTCGGGATTTGGTTACCGGCCCACTGGTTGAGTATACCTGGTTTAAACTTGCAAAGAGACAGCACTGTGCTTTACCTCTTTGCTGATATCCAGATCATAATTGTCCGGCTCCACCTGTCTCCGTAAGCGGGCGATTTCTTCCCTTGGAGACTCCACGCCTTCCCCTCGTACGGCTGCCTCCAGGTCCTTTATGTCCACCTCATGGGAGGTCAGTCGTCTCCTCACCTACGAAAACGCTAGTTAACATTCCCGTATAATCAAAACTGAATTGTCGTGTCTTCCTGTTGGACACCTACTTGACAGCATATTTAAATAAAATATACTTTCATTATATCCGTATCAATAATCTTTCTCCATTGCCATCAACCTTCAGGATACTACTAATACAGACATTGTTACATACTACTCCAAAACATATCAAAAGTCCCATATGACCAAATACTTTAAATTAATACTTTAAATCAGATTTTGCCATGAACATTTAAAGTAGACATGTGTTAGCAGTGCTACAATTATCTTTTGAATGGCTGCTGATGCTGTTAGATCTGCTAAATCCCCCATAATAGATTATGAGAGATCTTTACTGGTATTGCCCATGTTAAGCTATTCTCAAACATCTTTATCCGTGCTGGTGTGATGAACTATGAATAATTCCACTTTGAACTAAGATCTTAGGAAACACAACTGATAAACCACAGTCAGTATGAACAGAGAGTAAAAGTAAAAAGTAAAGAGATGTTAACCACTCTGTAGTTGACTGAAGCTTTGAGGCCATCTGCGCTCTGGTTGTTGGACAGATTAAGGCTGCGTCTCTTGTCTCTGACTGAACTGCTCTGGTTCCGACGTATCCTCTCATTCTGCTCCTCTACACTCATCTTAGACTTTACTTCTGCCGGGAACACAGCGCTCTTCGGCCTCTCCTGGAAATGAACAAGGATAACTATCACATTCCCTGTCATTTAAACTTTTAAGCTAGTTTTTAGAAATGTGTACAATGAGTGATTCTCATATTTAACCAAGTAATCTAACCTAGTTACAGTTTAATTTGAGCTATGCTTGTTCTTGCCAACAATCATTAATGATAATTTGGTAAAGTATAGTGTTACTTAATGAGATTTATTAGAATCATTTAGAAATGACACTGATGACCCACCCTGGAGATGTGACCATTAGTCACTTTCCCATTCCTCTTATAGACACCGTCCTTGTCATCTGTGGGAGATTTGGTCCTGGGTGGGACAACACCGACTGCACACAAAAACGATACGGGTCTTATGTTAGCAACGTTGACAATGTTATTTGTATATTCAAATATCATATGTAACCCCATATCAGTTATTCATCTTGAGGCATATTATTCAATAACTACTATGAATATTGCTCAACTGTTATGAAACTAATAGGAAAAGATATGCAATTACGAGAGTGTGGTACTGTATATAAATCCGACACCCCTGAGGTTCTTGGGAGATTAAATACCCTTGCCACATCTTTATATATGGAGTTAAACTGAATAAATTCAGAGGATTCTGAGGACTGTGTACTCTCGTACCTTTATTGCCTTGTCTATCCAAGTCATAATCGCTGGTCTGTTCCTCTAATGAATTGTAGTTGTGCTGGACAAGAAAGCAGAATAAATTAATACATTCATTACAAAATGTCATGAGTTGACATGTGGTCACCTGATCATCTCTGAAGACTACATTAGTCTAGATACTAACACACTGCATGGAGCTGGTGCCATAATAATGAGCGCAGAGTGAATTTCTTAGATGAATGAGAGCATCTAACTGAATGGAGCAGCGGCACTGCGGCTCAAGGCGGAACTACCATAGCACACGCATTAGCCAGGAGATTAGCCAAAAATATGTTTACTTTCTCTGGCCAGGATCAAGGGATTACTGAAGGTGAAGCAATGAGTCGATGAATGCTTTGTCAATGCAATGACAAAAAGAGCACTTTAAAATAGTAAGCATAGTAATAAATAATGAGAGGGAAGAGAAATTGATGGAAAGTGAAAAGGTAAGTATTGGAGATGAAGGGGATGAGTGATATTGAGAGGATGACGATGTAACCACTCATGGTAAACGATGGAGTTGCTGGAAGGACATGATCTGAGGGACGATATGTGAAGGACTGACTACAGGCAGGGATTCGGATGTGATGTTGGCTCTGGTGTTAAGGCAAGAGAGGACTGTGTTATAATTTGTTTGATGATCTTTCTGCTCCTAGATACCTTTCGGCTGTGCGTGTGTTTGTCTTCTTTATAGCTGTCCATGCTGCGTGGCCAGGCATTGCTGTTGAAAGGGAGGGGAGGGACAGGGGGCATGATTGTGGTAGGGTCCAGGGGCTGGTAAGACTTAGGGAGTGGGGGCCGTGGAGGACCAATCTCCTGAAACAGGAAGGACGGATAGGGCAGAGAGAAAGAGAGAGAGAAAGAAAGACAAAGGAGAAGAACATGAAAGGCAGGGAAAGAGAAAAAGGAACAGGGGGAGGAGGAGGAAGAGGGAGACAGCTGTGCATCAGGAGGAGTTACTCAGCCAGGCAGAGAGCAGAGAGGTACATGGGATTTTTTTTCTTTTCTTTTAAAGATGTGGAAGGTTTCACTAAAGCCATAGACTATACATGAGCAGAAACTGGCCTGCACACAGCACAAACCATAAACATTCACTCCTGAAGAGTCTGCCCTAAAGACACTATAATGATATTCTGCCTGAATAAACAAGATTACCTTAAGTTTGGAACATGTGACTTTTGTCATAGAATGAAATGTGCAGATCAGTTTCCTATAGAAGATCATTTAAGGCTCCTTAGAAATCAAAAAAGGTGAGACCACTGCTGAGCATCTACAACCATGGAGTTGCCTACAATAAAATCTAGCATTTGTACACAAGCAGGCATGGCAATAAGCCTAGAGCTATGACAAAAACAAGGGCACAGGCAGCCATTGAGAAGACAGGTAAAAAAAAAAAAGCTTTAGAAGATTAATATAAATGTAAACATTACAGCAAAGGTTTGATTTAAATAACAGCAATTATATTTTGGATTAGGATCCAACTGAGAATTTACTTAATAGTAGCTCAACAGATGGCATGGGGTCTAAATCAAGCGACACGTCTTAATGAATCTGAATAAATAAAATGTGATACACAATACACTGCATCCCATCACTGAGTTAAGTGAACAATGTAGCACTACTTTACTATCATATGTGTGGAGGTCTGGATGCTGACTGTCACTGTGTCTGAATTCTGGCAACCAGAAAAACGAGTTTTTCTGTCTATAATAAATTATGCCTTATTATTAGTGATATTTTTTTACACCGCATGATTCAAAGATCAAAGAGCCAGTTTGCTAAAATGCAGCTGCAAAAACATCTGTAGGCTATATCTAAATGTGGGCATAAAAACAGACATAGCCTGGCCATTATTGATTATTTTTATATTTTATTAATTCCATGTTAAATAAAACGAAAATTTAAAAAATTGTAGCAGGGTGTTTTTTTTTTGTTTTTTTTTAGATCTTTCATGTTTTTGAGGGTAAAAATGCTCTACCTTCACTAGTAGATGAGATACATGCAAAAGAGAAACATATTCCGTTCAAGAAAACCTAGTTTTCAAAACTTTAGATAGTATTAAATGTCAGAATTTTGTAATCATTTGAATATCTGCTACATAAATATTGAATCTATAATAGTTCATTGTTGTTGCACTTTGTACTGAGGTGTTATATTTCCGTAGCTTACCTCTGTTGCCAGCTGTTTGGTGGGGGAATTCTGGGAGCCGGGTACGGGTGAGAAGGGGCTGAGGGGGCTGGTTAGACTCACGGAGCTCAGTGGGCTCGCTGGACTGTTTGTGCTGAAGGAACCTGATGCTGCACTGACTGCTGAACACAAACAACAAAGTTGCACCAAAGCTGTTCAGATATATACTCAGTGACCAAGAACACAGGTAGCCCTGCTCATTCATGCCAATCAGCCAATCAGGTGGCAGCACACTGGGTTTATCGACTCGTCAGCTGTTGAGTTTCACTGAGGCTGTGCCTACTGTAGACTCAGATTCCTGCTGTTAGCTGACAGGAGCGGACCACGGTGTGATGATCTTCTGTTGTAGCCCATTTGCCTCAACATTTGATCTGTTGTGTGTTTGGAAATGTATTTCTGCTCACTGTAGTTGTAAAGAGTGGTTATTTGAGTTACCATAGCCGTGTGTTTTGCACCATCCTGTGTAAACTCTAAAGGCTGCTCTGCATGGAAATCCCAGGAAATCAGCAGTTTTTGAAATACTCATATCAGCCCACAAGGCACCAACAAACATGCCACAATCAAAGAAATAAACATTTTTCCTCCTTCTGACTTTGGATTTTGTACACTGTGCTGATGCTATGTAATTGACGATTACATAACTGCACGCATGAGCAGGTGTTCCTTTTAAAATAATGTATGTATGTATTTATGTGTATGTACTGTATATAAACTATATACAGTATAAATACAGAAGCTGACCTCTGTGCTTTGCCGTGTCCGTGCCCCGAGAGGGATTGTTCTTGTGCAGCCCCTCGAGCACATCCTGAACCCTCCAGAACTCTTTCTGCAGGTGTTGATGGATCATTTCACTCTGGAAAAACAAAGAAGAAAGTTTATGAGATGAGAGGTATATTAATTTCGATAGCTTTTTCTCGCAACTTTTAAAATGTTACCAACCTTTTTATTCCCTACCCTGATTTATAACCCAAATGGCTAACCAGCTACTCAGTCCATGTCATTTAAAAACCTGTTTTATTACAATTGTGAGGCATCGACATGCGCCACACCATCAGGAGCTTCACAGAAATTAATGTTTGCTCATGAATTATTAATGAGACGTTCGTATGCTAATCAATAATTAATCATATGCAGAATGTCCACGAACTGTGTAGAAGTTGCCTTTTTTCAACAAATGAAATGGGTAATTAACAGATTTGTGCAATTACATTTCACTGGCATCGAGGTCAGTATGCTAGTGATGATTTGTGTGATTGCATTCACTATTCTATTTAACACTATTCATATTGGCGCTGCTGGTGAACGTCATCAGTCACTGAAATTAAACTGTCATGTTGCTGCAAAACCGCATATCTTTAATGCATAGGTCATTTAACAGAGATTAAAGGAGCATGTGCTCATGGCTAAGCCTTAAAGAGAACAAAGGCCAGATGTCATTAGGTGACAGGTGAGGAGGAGGCAGATGATGATGTACCTGTCCTCCAGAATTCAGCTGCTCCCACAGGTCACCATGAATAGCGTTTACCTCATCCTCCATCATTTCAAACTCCATTTTAGAGGTGGCCAGGGCCTGAGAAAACCAGAGAAGAGACCAATTAACAGCTGTTGAGTTTGATGTAAACATTAGCTGTGTAGACAGACTGTGTTTTATATAAATTTGTACACTGCACAAAAATGGTCAGATGCATACTACATGTTTCAAGGACTGTAATCCCTACAACCAAAAAATCCTTTAAAAAGTTTTGATAATGAACTTGTTAAAGCATTACTGTGTGACACTGAGAGCTACTTTAGAGCACAGCTTACACTGGAAGCCTGAGAGAGCTCCCCCCGGACATTGATGAGTTGATTCTGTAAGCTCTCCTTCTTCAGCTGCAGCTTCTCCATGGTCAGTGGCTGAGTCCTGTACAGCTCCATGTCCTGATGGGTGGACACCAGCATGGCCTCCAAGTTATCCTGAAAAGTTTGAAGCACGCAGGGCAAGAAGGATGACGCAACACTCCTTTTAACACTCCGTCACAATACAGCAATGGATGTGCTACTAAACCAGACTAATCCCTCGGGTGTGATTGCACGGATGTGGCTGAAAAAAGTTCATCTTGTAATATTCAGGTCTGAGTAACATAATCGTAGTAAAATAAATATGAGTTATGTTAATGTTCATTAGACAACTAACAAGGTGGACATAATGTTATTTGTATTTTTTGTTAGGACAAATCTACCACGAACAACTTGCATATGAATCCTCACAGTGTGATCTTCAATTATGATTTATTCTACCTAAACAGTGCACTGCAGCAGTGCTTTAGTCCTTTAGTCTGCAACTAAACTCTTCAGGGGTAGAGTCTACCTTTAAAGTCCCACTGAAGAGTAAAAATTCTAAATACCTTGTCCACTTGCAGCCGATGTACTACAGCGTCCTGCTCCTTCAGAATCCTGTTCTGCTCATGCAAGCGATTCAGCAGTTTCTATATGAGAAATCATGCATATCAGGTGCAAGTCTGGTGCAAAAAAAATTCCCTTTATGAAAATGTTTAAAAAGATAAAAAGAATAAAAGTATCCCTTGCAATTTAGAAAAAGACTAATAATTAATTTGCATATGAATAAAAAAAAAAAAAAATCAAGGCTTACACTGGTCTCAATTTCATTGAGCTTCAGCGTGGGATGCAGGTCCCTGTAAATATCATGCGCTGGAGGCACCTAAAATCAGAGGTAAATCAGAACGTGCAAGTGGAATTAATTCTTGAGTGCTTCTTACATCAAATTCACCAGACTCAGCACTCAGTACTCGAGCGCCGACACATTCTGACACCTACAGAAAAAACACATTTAAGCAGCGGCACGATCCATTCCCATATGCTGTGATAATGACGCTGTGAGTGTGTGGAAACACAATATAGTAGATGGTCTTACTGTTATCTGACACATGATGAAAGATACATCACACACATGACTCATACACAGGACAAATAAACAAGGGACACAATGCTCTTAAAATGGAGAATGTAACACAAAAGACATGGGAGAACTGCGTACACAAACATGTGAGCAACCAAAAGGGACTTCAGCAACATAAAAATAACAAGAGATACTGAAATCTGCCCTATTAGGAGCAATAAAGGAAGACCTAAATGAATAGCAAGATAAGTTTCTACAACACCACCTAACATCCAACATGCTGAGTTTAGGTGGAGAGGCAGGCTTTGTGGTGGCTTTTGCCAAGCTCATACCAGCTAAGGATTTATTTGAGCCTGAACGTGGCAGCGAGAGGCTGAAATGAATCCTAGTGGTAGATCTACTGGGAATATGAAACTGAAACCTGCCTCCTGAAGCCACTCTCATTTTCTCTTACTTGTGAGAATAACTTTGCTCTGGGGGTGGAACGATCAACCATTCGGGTTACCATTCGGACTAGGTAATCTCCCTCCATTGCCTGAGAGAGAAAACACCATAATTTGCTGAGTTTTTTTTTTTTTGCTCATCACCAGTCAGTTAGGGAAGCCACAATCTATATAGCACAACATTGTTGTAATTTAACCCTAGTTTTTCCTCTTTTACATATACACACTAATACTATTTTGCCTTAAACAACAGCTAAGAGTGTGTGGATTGTAAAAGCACATCCATATATATTTAACAGCTGTTCCCAGTATTTTCCTAGTATCACACACCATATTTTCATCCTCTACTCGAACAGAATAAAAGACTTGTCGATTTCTGCAGGATATTACCAGTAACTGATATTTCTATTGCCTGCATCGTGCTAAAATATTTTTCTCATAAAATCCCACACCTTCATTTTCTGCAGGAATTATCTGTAGGAATAATGTTTTCAGACTTATTTCTCCCAGGATACAGTTTATCCTTTTATTTTATAAGAGCTGAACAGTCACAGAAAGGGAAAGAGTTGTAGAAATGTGGGACAGTGAATGGGGGACTTTGAGGGGAACAGGGTGTATGACAGTCTAAAGTGTTCACACCTTCATGTTATCTTCAACATTGGTACATTTAAGCTTCATAGCTATAGCAGTGTTAATATTCAGAGCAGTGCTGTATGAGCAGTTGAGCCGTACTGCGCTGGCTGTGCTGGGTTAAGCGTACCTGCTGATCGAGGTAATCCAAGTTCCTCTGAAGCTGC
Source organism: Notoglanidium macrostoma (assembly GCA_030068235.1). Taxonomy (NCBI): domain Eukaryota; kingdom Metazoa; phylum Chordata; class Actinopteri; order Siluriformes; family Auchenoglanididae; genus Notoglanidium; species Notoglanidium macrostoma. The sequence goes on along the minus strand of JAQQZR010000016.1, from coordinate 11,440,256 downwards.
AGGTCTAAAATGTCATCCTGGTGTAAGCAGCAGCAGCAGCAGCAGCAGCAGCAGCAGGTCAGTCACACACAGAAGCAGCACACGGCGTGGCCATAGCAGCACACATACACAAGGACAGAGAGATATGGAATGTAGGAGACAGAAACCAGCACAGAGAGAGTCACAGTGTCAGATACAAAGAAAGACATAAGTATATAAGAGAGAAAGGAAGTAGACAGAATCATATGAATTAGTTCAGACAAAAACAGGAAACAGGAGTATAAACATAGTCAGAGAGACACATAAAGATGATGCCAAGGATGGACAGATTGACCCACGGTGAGAGTGACAGAAGCAGGTAAAGAGACAGAGAAGGAAACAGATAGCATTTAAGTCAAAGTGGCGGTACCACAAAAAGTAACAGGACACAAACATCAACAAACACACACATACACACAATGTCATATGTGTAACCAGATATGTGTAGTTTACAACACAAGAAGCCAGTGACGTGTCTATGGCAACACTAAGCATGACTAGAAAAGTGAACAGAATTACTGGAACCTACCATTTTGCCATGTACAGAGGGGGAGGCTGGGTAATTGTAATGGTAAACATTATGGGTGAGAGACCGTCGATCCCCAGGAAAATCATACTAAGAGAAATAGATCAGGAAAACAGACAAGTTTTAACCATGAACTACAGAACTATAATATACTGCATGATCATAAAATATAGCATAATATACTAATTCGTCTATATTTTTTCACCGCTTCAAGTGCAAATAAAGATGAATGGCATCCAGGGTCTCCAATGGCATCTCACCTTACACGCCAGTTATAACCACAACCCTGGTAGAAATGCACATACAGTACAGTCGTGATTCAGATTTACCTTGGGGGAACTGAGAGACCTTCGCATGCCATAGACTGACGGGTCAGCATAGATTCCCTCGTCTCGGAGCCGCCCAGGCACTCTGTCGAACCGGGTACTAGGTGAGCGTGCTGGCGAGATGAAACTCGGGGGTCCGGGTGAGTAGGCACCTCCCGATGATGAAGAGGGTGAGCGTGGCACAGAGCGCGAGCGTGGCTGCAGCGAGAGACGCCTCATGGTCCCCTGGGTTGACTCTAGTTGGGTGTAATAGGCGGGGTGTGGTCCTGGAGGCCCCATCATCCACTGGGGCTCACGGGGAGGCCCATAGAGAGCAGTGTCCCTCAGCGAACGCCGCTTTTCCTCTGCCGTCCAGCGGGGCGGCATCCTGTCGTAGGCAGCCGACATGGAGCAAATGCTGTCGGGCCGAATTCCTGGAGGGTACAATGGGTACTCCTCAGGGTACGGAGGGGCACCATACATGCCGTAGTAGTCTGCTGAAATGCCTCGGTTCATTGTGTAATACCGCGATGGACTGTAGGGAAAGATGGAAGAGCAGAACAGCATAGAGATCATGCCATCAATTCTCAGCCAGGATTCTGCTCTGAACAGGAATGATTATCAGCTGAACACTATTTTGAGCAGACACTGACACTGACATTTTGACACTGAGGAGAAAGCTGCTTATAGACAGCATTCAAGCTCCTGAGGCAGAGCTAGTCCCATTCAATGATAGCTGTATTAAAAGGTTTCAAGTAGGTTTGTAACTCCCACCAATACAAACGCTACCAACTATCAAGGGTGAAGGATAACACACACTTCCTCCGACACATATAGCCAGCCAACTGTATCTTACTGAACTGCAGCTAATGCTACATCATACATGGTGCTAATGCTCTGCTTTATATATGAAGGACTCACAGATGTCTCTAAGTGGCTAGTGTTGCTGCGATTGGCAGAGGAGACAAATTATGCCTAAATTAGATTATTACAATATTACACCTATTGCCGTACCTCCGCAGGTCCTCTTGAGGGGTCATACCACGCCGCTGGTTCACCCACTGCTGTAGCTGTGTCATGGAGCTCTTCCTCTGTGCAAGCCTCTCAGGTCCTGTCCTGGGCACAAAGCCCCTGCGCATCACCATGTTCTCTTGGGGCCCGGGCTGCACCTCACGCACCTCCCTTATGTTCTCCTGGGAAAGGTGGCCTGAGCCATAGTTGCCCCATCCGTTAGGATGGTGAGGAGGTGGGCACCCCCTCTCCCCGAGCCGTCCGTCCGTATCCGTCGACACTGGTGTGGTGGGAGCTGGTACTGCTCTTCTTTCTACCCCATTTACTCCACGCTTCTCAGGCTCGTGTTGCTCAGTCCTTGAGTCCTCATCTTCTGGACAAAAGTTGGTCTCTGGTGCTTGTGTCACTGGTATGTGGTTCTGCTCATCTGTAGAGACTGACTCTGAGGTTTTTCTACAGAGTCAAGGAAGACAGAAAAGCGGTGTAGTACATGCAGTCAAAATGCAATCAGATATTTTATATTCATTACAAAATAGGATTTCTTCATAATGAAATTGTGTATTCAAAGTATTAGAGAAAACTGCAGAACACACATGTACATATGGTTGCATGCCTGTGTGTGTGTGTGTGTGTGAATGTGTGTGTGCACGTGTGTACCTAGTCAGGGGTGGAATGTGGATCTTGGCTGCCTCATTCATGGCTTGGACCCACTCCTCCCTGTCCTCCAAGCTGTCAGCGCTGAAGTAGTATGTACGAGTCCCAGCGTGTTCTGCCTGCAAACAGAATGCAATAGTGCTTTTAGCGTCCTGCCCTTGCTCCTTTTCCCCCTCCATGTCTTCTTCCTCCACCTCAAACCACACCTGCAAGACAGAAGAAAAAAGAGATTAAGATTACTACACCACCTCCAGTCAGTCCTGTCTGCACCATAAACACACACATGCAAAAAAATAAATAAAAGCATGTGAATCAGACCCGATAAAGGCCTGCACGTTATATGTACAGATGCCGTGATGTTTCCTTTTGCGATATGGAGCCTTGACTATAATTCTCTTGAGTTACACTGAGAATTGTGTTCTGTTTGCATAGTGCGTAACACTACATTCTGACATTCATCACTATGATCATAGCTAATTAACTAAGATGGCAAGCACTGCGTCTAGAATACTTTAAGCATCCCATTTTCAGCTCCTGCCTAGAATGCAAATCTCTCTAAGCGTAGGTTTGTCATGCACAGGGTCATGCAGGTATGGAGAAAAGAGGACACACACACACACACACACACACACAAACACACCCACATACCTACTAGAGAGCTCATCTCTAAACAGGCACAGTGGAGATGGATTCTCTCAGGGCTCCTCAGAGGTTTGGGTGGAGGAAAAAGGAGGGAAGAGACTGGGTGAGGACAACAGGGTCAGACATGAAGGTCAGCTAGAGGTCACCTAGCAGGGTTAGGTGGTTTAAATAATGTAAAAGGGTTTAGTGTATCAAGTTCCATAAAAGACTGTGGAAAAAAAATAAAATACTACTAGCAGGTGAGATGAAGATATGAAGGTATTCCTAAAGCAATGCACAGATAATTATTGTTTAGAATAAATCCAGGGTTCACATCCTGAAAGAGAAGTCAGTTAGTAAGTAGGGCTGGCGATATGATGATTATGATATCACAACACACTTTTTGAGATATCATGGTATCTTTTAATAACTTTAGTTAACATTTTATTTTGAATATTTGAAAAGCTACGGTTAAAATTTTTTTTCCCCCCCAGTATCTTCATACAAATTAGGTTTATTTTTAGGTAAGTGTTTTCCTGGCACTTTGTTAAGAAACCAGTCTATCACATATTGTATCATGATAAGATATTTTTGCCATAATAATTAGTAGATTTGTGGCATCATTATAATGCAGTGTAACAAAACACCATCTTATTATAAATGTGCATATTATAAAACATGAAGCTGTTGTGAGTTCAAGCTGTGACGACGCATCTTATAAATGTTATTCAGTGAAAGCACAAAGTTGAGGTTACATACACTTTGCGCACACACACTGCAGTTCAGAGGCTGCGGCACATGGGGGCAACAGAGTTACTACAAACAAACGCTACACAGAAAACACCTATTTTGTATGCGTATACAGTATATTTACAAAGTTCATTATCTAACCTTTGTCTGAAATATTTAGATACAGATAAGCGGCCAGGACACGAACACACCACATGACCTGGGCAAACATTACCTCTATCGAGAGTTCCTCTCTAGAACATGGAACACATATTGACATGTGACAAAAGTCCAGGTTCTTTTACCTATTGCATGACCGCGGATTCGTTACCATACTCAAACAGTCGTGTTCTCTAGCAGGGTTTCTCTAAATAAACAGAGCTTTTCTTTATCCTTAACATTTCTTACACGGAAGCTCAAGACTCGTCCACGTCTTTTCAACCTGTACCAAACTGAAAGGCTGATTTCGTAACCCCAAACGTAGCTCCCAAAGGACTTCATGTGCATAAATAAAACCAGGCTATTGTTCCAGTGCTGTGTGGGTGTGTGCTACTTATAATGTCATGGCTTTATGGCGCCCAGTTAATCAGGAATTGAGAAAGACAAAGCTAAATCCCTGATTCTACTTAATCATGGCTACTATTGACATCTCGCCCCATTAATCTTAACCAAAACACCACGGAAACAGCTATGGTTAGTCATTTGAGGGTGTGTCACCTGTATACACAATAAATCACAAACTGCTATAATCACATTACCGGTATGTAGCCTCATCAGTTGTATAGAATATGAAACACATGCCAAAGACAAACGAAGTGAGTGAAGAGCTTTGAGTGCCACCCAAGTAAATGCACTCCTACACTGCTGCATAATAAGTGGTTAGGTTGCAGTCAAGAAGACCTAAAATAACACCACTTATAACATACTCTCAGTGCAGATTATGATTTCGCTGACTGAATTCAGACTGTGGACTCACTTCGTTCTTCTTCAGCCACAGGGATCGAAACAAAAGTCAACTCATGCTTTAGCATCCAGTTGGTCGAGTAATATCTGCTTGGAGCCTTCCTGAATTTCATTGCTGGGCTCTTATTCAAATCTAGACCGCTGTCCACTATTTGATGACCCCTGATCTAGAGAATCAGTCTCCCTTGCCACATTGGCTATGTTTACTTACAGCATAATCACCTGTTAATAATTAGACTGATAGCTGAAGCGGAATAAAAAAAACGTTCAAAGAACAAGCTGGGTAATCCTTTTAACGATCCATTATGAAGAAGAACAGCCATGGAAGCGTTGCACCTAATTACTCACACTACCAGAATGTCTTCTGCACATGCTTGTTTGTGTCATGGTGCTCTCTGGGTGCAACAAAACGGTCCTTAATTTCTTCTGTTATTCCCAAACAACTGACCATATGTGTGGCGTCTGTGAGCTCATGTATGTGGAAGGAAGTAGAAAGCACTTTCTGTCGAGTGAGTTGCACACCCTGTGACCCAGCATGAGCAGCAGTTCAAAAGAAGAAAATCTTTTTATATAAATACCGCGATTTATCCTTGCAAGTCCTTTTGATACTTCGAAGCTTCTTACGCACACAGCGGCCTCTCAGGCTGGAAATTAATTAACGGACGCTTCTTTGACTGTTGAAAGGTATTAGGGCTTGGAATTTGGGACTTAAACTTGACACTTTGACGTATCGTTCTACTTAAAGGTCGTATGGCTTTATGTTTGCTCTTCTTAAAAGGTGACGGTCCCGTTTTCCTATTCCATGCAGTCACGTGTATCACCCCTCACTCACTCCGTCCTTACAGATTTCGCACGCACACGTGACATCTAACGCTAGGGTGCACATAATATAACAGGCATTTAACAGAACTGTGTAAGGAGACATGATAAACAGTGTGTCCCTGACTGGCATAATACACCGAGGTCCGCTGTGTGTTGTGTTATTGAACTGGACAGCTCAACGTGAGGAGAATGGGTCGGCATAGAAGAAGCTGAAGAGGAATAGCTAGACATAGAATAGATTATTTTGGTCATGCTTTTGAGCTACTTCATCCAAAATGTACAAACATCCAAAATAAATCTCATTCCGAGAGCCATTAACTTGTCCTCTGCCGTTCTATACATAGACTCCAGATCTTAATTATAGCTGAAATGACTGCAGTCATCACCAGGCTGTGAACAGAAATGGCTGATGCATCTTGATTCCCCGGCGTGCGTGAGAGGAGCAGTGCTTTCTCGGGAATGTGCGAGAAACCGAGAGGGATTACAAGCTCATATCCACCTGAGACGAGGTACAAGCAAAACGGCTTTAGCGTGCAAGTGTTGTGCGAAGGAATGGAAAATATCAGCATAAGCTACGCTACACAACTATGGCTTTCCTTCAGGGAACACAGTCAATATTGTCCCGACTCCCTGCAATAGTGCGGCTTTGGGCAGACTATAGCAACACACCACAAACTAAGCGGAAGTCTAGGAGACGATGGCATGAGGCTTGGCCTGTTTGGTTTTTTTTTTTAACCCTGTATGAAGCAGAACGCTGGTAATCTGAGTCGAGCCTGTTGTTTTACGCAGTGCCAAGTGTTCTCTTGTTCTGATGGGACTGTCAGTGAGGAGTGCCCTTGGCAACAAGAAGCACTGCACTATTCATCTATTCACCAGTGGGAAGTGAAATTTTGTTTTCGCAGAACACAATCTGAATATTATTGCCGCTACTTGGAAAATGCCAAGGAAGTAGCGACATTTATTCCAAAGCATTATACCCGATGAATCATATCATATCAATCAGCCGCTTTCAAGAAGCTTTTAGTTCAATTTAACAGTTCCTTAAAAAGGGCAATCTTTTCAAATGCGCCAATATGTTTCGGCTCAACATGTTTCAGAAAACCGTAAATCTCTTCCCATCTAGGGCTATAAATAGTCTCGTTTCCCTTTCCAACTCGCAGAAACCATGTCAGGTGATGACAGACCCACTCCATTTTGAGGAAAGCAACTGCAGCACGTCTGACACAGAAAATGACAAAGACACATAATTCTGGACAGAGGAACAGAATAATCATTAAAAATAGATTGGTTCCTATGGCTAGGATGATGGCACCCGGGCTCTTTGTTCTGCAGCACATTTACTGAAGGATTTCTCAGGGATTCCTCCAGATATGTGTGCGTTGCCAGGGAAAAGCCTTCACAGAGTGACTACAGATCTGCTAACCCTGTAAAGAAACAATGCATAAAAAGTGTACATTTTCAGCCTAGTCCTTTCACAGATCAGCTGTGCACGGTAGAAACTGTAGTGTATGTATATACAGGGTTTTACAGTAAACACCGGGTGCTTTTGGCTCTAGGGGTGCCGCTGCTTGCCTGGTGATTACAGTAAAACGCTGTACATATGCAAACACCAGTTTCTTCCTCAACATGCTTGATCATGCTGTTTGAGCACAGCTGTGCTGACTGGCACAGAAGTGCAGTGCTTTTAATTACTTTCTAATTATCATTAAAATAAATTGGATTTTGTAAGACTTTACACTTCGCCATAGGCCCATTAAAGACAATTTTTGGCTGAAATGGTTTTAAATGGCTTTCGCAATGTTACACAAAAAACTGATAGATTTTCTTTCACATTAATAAAGTCAAAACATTCTCCATTTTCCCTTGGCAGAAAGTGTTGCTTTCAAGCAGGAAAACTGAGTCATGAGGTCACTAATGTGAGATGGCGGGACGGGGCGGGTCTTCCAGAGAGTCGGGAGTGCTCAAATACCTGCGCAACACTGCAAACTAATCATCCCAGATTCAAATGTCGCCTGGCTCGTCTACAGAATTGGCTCTGTTGAACTGAAATATGTTTCTATTTTGCATGTATCTCAATCACACTTCAGGGTTTTATTTTTCATTGGGTTTAAAGAATCCAATCCAATTGAGTGCGCAGGTGCATGATGGACAGTCAGGGTCTGAACTGATTATGCTTACGTCTGTAGATGGCGCACGGCTATCCAACATCCTGATCAATGTTTGACATTCATTGTGTCAGGAAATCACACACCTAGCGAGGCTTTACACATCTTTAGTCACACTGACTGCATTTGCTATGCCGGCTGCTTACCCAACATGAATACAAAACCACATCGTGTTGGTGGAATGTATTTATGCCTTTGTAAAGTTGTAGTGTCAAAGTCTATTAAAGACAAAAAAAAATGGCTAACCTGAATTTTTATTGTCCGGAATTCAGCCACACTGACATGACAGATTTTCCCAGATCCTTGAGGTGACCCTGTTTCTTGCCACTCTCTCAGCACGTATGTCCCCGTCTCCACCCAGGTATAGTCCTTTAGTCATGCATGGTTAATGCAGCGGAAAGAGCAACAGATGGAGTCTGCGCGGATAAATAAAACCTGGCGAGAGTGACGTCACTTGATTCTTGCTTCACCCGTCACCAAATGTTACAGAGCTCACTAGTTCATATTGCTCCCTCCAGCGTCAAACGTACTATGATTGGACAGATCGCTGGTCTTGTGAGTAAACAGCAGGAGATGGAGGTGCTGGCCACAGTCTGCACTAATGTGTTGACAACGTCATCCGAACCAGCGCAAACAAGAACACAGAGGCAAGAGTAATTACTGATTACTGTGACCAATAATGACTAGGCAAGTCTGCGGGAAAGATTGCATGGGTGTGTTCAGTCTCCGGCGCTGTCTGCCTCCTGCATGCAAACACCTCATTCCTGTGTCACAGTGCTTCCTGAGAGCTGATCCATGCTGTGTAAATAGACAGTGCCCACGTGAATGATAAGAGAGATACATTACTCCTACACCAGCAGCCCTAGAACATCAGTCTCAAGCGATAGGAAACAGAACAGCTAGTTCAGGCCAGCACAGCCCTTCCCACTGGGCAAACATCCTGATTTCAGCAAACGACGTGCCCTAGATTTGGTGCAACAAAACTGGGACATTTGCTAATTATCAACCAACTTCAAATAACCATGAAGATGTATGGTCCAGGGTGTATTCCTGCCTCCTACCCAGTGTTCCCAGGATAGGCTCTGGATCCAATCCGACCCTAACCGGTTACTGAGGAACGAGTTTTAAGTATAACTCTCTAGTTTCTCAAGATTTTTGGGTCACTTGGGTCTGGGTCTAACACAACAATCTGGTGTTACACCCACAGGGGTTTACAGTAAACAGTGGCGATTTCCTGTAACCTGTAAACCGTAATCATCATCCTCCACATCGCACTCATTTTTTCCATAAAGAGCTGGAAATTTAACCGCTTTTTACCACTGCACAAGCTAGCAAACCGTTTAGCACCAAAAAACTGGATCAATGGAAGGAGAGGAAGAGAGAAACACAAAGACGATAGTAGCCTTTTGCCGCCATGTTTGTGTTGTCAGAAATAACTTATTTTTATTTCATTTCTCAATTTACACAGCTTATATTTCTAAAAAAAAAAAAAAAACAACCTTCTAAGGCATAACAGGAAGAGTTGAAAGAAAATACCTTTTTATCAGTGACAAAATGTACAAACTCTTGGACAGAAATATTATCATTGTAAATAATATAAAGTGCTCGATGAAACAGTCAGTCTGACAAATAAAACAATCCAAGCACTTCTATCCATGGTGGACATGATGCTCTTCTAAATGCAGGTGTACGTGTGTGTGAATGTTCAGTGGAAAAAAAAGTCTCATTGGTGCTACACAGATTGCCACCAGTCTTAACTCGGATCAGTGTCACACACAAACAAGTTACAGCTTGTTGCTTATCAGCCACATTCTGCGACAGGAGCGCAATAGCACAATGATGTGCACAAGTGCTCTGGAATCAGATGACTCCCTTGGACCCAAAGATAGGTTTATCAACACCACAAATCCGGGATCTTTCAATCTTGGCCACCGGAGCAGGCTTACTAACAAGAGGCTATGATTGCACTGGTCCGCTCTTTCCTATGTGACTTGTTGTAGCTCAATGAAGCCGGACGTCACGTATCTCACAGCTTACTGACAATGAACAACATCATCATCAACGGAGATCTCTGAAGTTCCATTTTTTTTCTAAACCAACTGCGGTTACAAAAACAGATCCATCAGCACTTCACAGAAAGTCAGTCATTAATGAGATTGGATGATTACACAGGACTTCCTGTTTTTTTTTTCTTCTTCCAGATTTGGCTTCTTCCTGTTCAGTAAGGCCTGCAGAGGGAGACAGTGAGAGCGAGCAACCTCCCAGCAGTTATGCAACTCCTCTTCATCAATATTCAAACAGTGCTATTCTCGGGTGGAGGACAACACTCTGTGCGTGTGTGTGTGTGTGTGTGTGTGTGTGTGTGTGTGTGTGTGTGTGTGTGTGTGTGTGTGTGTGTGTG
>JAQQZR010000016.1:11409359-11419834 GCA_030068235.1 Notoglanidium macrostoma | reverse complement strand
CCGCTCAACTAAGTAAAGAGAAACAACAGTCCATCATTATCCACTCTCTTTTAAAGTCATACAAATAAAGAAAAACACTGAATTAGAAGGCGTGTCCACACTTTTGACTGGTAGTGTATCTCATAATAAATGAAGCTGCAGCCGCTGGACAGCGGACTTTTCATAACCATGAGTAGAAAAGCTATGATTGGTGGAGGACTGGGGGAGGGGCTAACTGACATCTGTCCTCGGACACTGTGCTGTTCACATGACCTTCACAGTTGGGTCAAAATGAGAAGCAGTCCTCCGCCACACACACACCCCTTCCCCCATACACACACCAACCATATTCAAGATGTGTGTCAAGACTGACAGATGTTCTCATCTCATAAACCTTCATCATAAAACAAACATTTGACCAGCCATGAAATGGCCCTTTAACATGACTAAGTAATGCCCACTTTTAAGTGCCCTTTCATGTCTTTAACCCTTGTGATGCACGTATGACTCAGAGATTGTAATCCACATAGAGGCATTTGAGCAATGCATGTAATCTCTAGTATCATGAAACTGGGCTGAAGTTATATACAGTTCATTTCTGTATATTCAAATGAATCCATTCATAAAGCCAACTGTACATGTGAGAGGTACGGGATCTCTTGCGGGGAAAAATACAAATCTACCGGTTTAGACTAAACACTAAATACCGTAACACGTCAAACTGACCATGAAGAACGAGATAGTCTTAGCAGTCTCCAATTTAGAAGACAAGCCCAATTTCTAATCACATAAACTAACTCAATCCAAATCCAAGTGCTTTCCTGTTGCGCCATGGTTTTCACAGAATAGCAGCATGCTAACCAAGAATTTGGACACAGGAGTTGTGAATCACGCTGTCTGTTGTGTTTTATGTAAGACCAACTATCAGCAGAACAGACAGGATCAGCGGACACTACATTCAAATGAATACAAAAAAGGGATCTGTTCAGTTGTGGGTAAATGGCATTTGGATAATCAAATCTGGAAGGTGCGGTCACCACCAGCAATACGGATATAGAAAGATATTAGCATAACCCCACACTAAAATGTCTTCTCCACCAACCTTTATAGTAGAAGAGACATCGATCGGTGAGCACGAACCAGCGCTTGTTCCACTGCTTCACACCACTGCTGGCCTGCAATAACAACAAAACAATCATTACTATCAAACTCTGACGAGAGCAAAGCAGCATTGGCTTCACTGACGGATGCTTGTGATAGTAGCCAAGAGGACTAAAATTTTATATCTCTCAATAGTTTGACTATGAAACTTTTAGGGTTGGGTAATGAATTATATGAAGAGGTCTTATTGATGGCATAATAAGAATGATCACACACACCAAACATTTCTAAAGACAGACAAGCAGCTGCATTAATGATTAAAAAAATTTGAATGTGTTTTGCTAGTCTGTAATGCTTTACTAGGTTCATGCCATGTTTCCTCCAAATACCAAACAGAAAAGTTTGCAATGCTTTTGCAAATGAGACTCCACTGTGCTTGGTTTATCTACTTTTAGCTTCTCCTCTAAATGCATTTTGGGGGAAAAAGGATTACAGAGTAAATAATCCATCTCGCTGGCATTCATCATGCCTGTGACTGTATTTTACAGTCTTATGGGTATTTTACTGTGTTTTACACGACGACGTGTTATAGATCTGTCAGCAAAGTGGGCTGAAAGATATCTCTGCAAATGTGCATGTAATATGGGGGTGTTTCACTCTGTGTAATCACCTGACAAAGATCTGATCTAAATGATAGATGAGATAAAACCACCATCAATACCAAATCCAAAAAATGCCCTGTGTTCTTTTAACTAAGCTAAACTAGTCTAAGGGAGCCGATGTGACAGGGCCAGTCCGACGTGGAACTTTATATGCTTGGCTTACTTTCTCTAATCATTGAAAAAAAAAAAAAAAAAAAAAAAGATCTCAGAAACATATCATTGATGCTTCCAAGTGGTGCAACAGAAAAGATCGTGAGTACGAATCCAGATGATGGCACAGTCATCTGTGGCCAGGAGGCAAGCGAGCAAACTGCCTGTGCTCTCTGGGTGGAAGGGGTAGTGTTACTCTCTGCCCTGTCAATCACAGCAACAATAACCAATCAAGGCTATGAACACATGTATGTGGAAGAGGGCAGATGGCTCTTTTCTACAGAGTGTGTTATGTTGTCCTGTGATGCAGCGTGTGAAACCGCTAGAAAAGATGCTGTTCACTGGTTTTCACGTGTCCAAATTGGTGACACAATAGAAACTTTATATGACATATTCTGATCATTACTATAAATTATACATCGCTAAATGCTGAACAGAAAATCATAGCATGAGCTGTGTATCAGTTGTGAAGGAAAGTGATCATTATAACAACATGAATTTATTGTCTCTATGCACTACAAATTGCACAAAAGTCACCTGTTTATGGAGCCAGCCTTGCTTGGTCACTTCAGCCTTTGGGTTACGGCGCATGGAGTTGGAGCGCTTCCCAAATGTGGCAGCTCTCTTAGGCGTCCGTGAAACCAGCTAAATAGAGGCATAGGAGAGAGTTATTGCTTTGCTGAACATCAGACATAAACACAACATGAAGATAATGCAGCTGATGGATAACGATAATACTGGGTTGTTGTGATACAATAAATTAGACGACGATAATTTAACCAAGGTTTCTGATCTGGGATTATTTTTTTTTCTTGATTGCATAATTCTGTGTTTTCCCTGCTCACACACTTGACTCAGCTCACACAGGTCATTACTCCTAGTGAACTGGCATCTCCGCATGCACTGTTTTCCCCACTGTGTATAAGAGCAACAGGGCCAGGACTGAGAACCTCACTTCAGAATAATGTATTACATAATATACGAAAAGTCTAGAACATTTACATTCATGGTATTTAGCAGATGCATTTATCCAGAGCAACATAGAGAAGTACTTTGTAGTCTCACACCACATATCGGATTTATTTGATTCCTTTGATTTGCTAACTGTGATTTTTTTTAACAATGTATTAATGAACGAGCTCTTTAACTGCTTATATTAACGTTTATTGTTGATATCGCTTACATTATAACAGTTACTATATAAAGTAGTAGCTCAGTGCTTGAGACATTGGACTAGTGATCCGAAGGTCATGAGTTCAAATCCCAGCGCTGCCAAGCTGCCACCGCTGGGCGCTTGAGCAAGGCCGTTAACCTTCACTGCTCACTTGTATAAAATAAGATGTATGTAAGTCGCTCTGGATAAGGGCGTCTGCCAGATGACAGAAATGTAAATGTATGTCTCAACAGCGTTTCTTTATCTCTGTTAAAGTTAATAAGAAAAGAAAGCAGGTTGTCATGTTACTGTGAAAGCAAGAACTGGAAGCTCATCTGTCCTGAAGACTTTCCCTTGGCGGAAAACCTCCTGACTGTTACAAAGCGCTGACACCTGAGACTCCTTTCATAAATGTTAAGCAAAAATCTGCTTCACCATATCAACAATTACACATTTTCCTTTGTTAAACAAACATCACACGGTAATCTATTTATTCTTCAGTTTAAATTATGAGCAGCATCCGGCGTACAAGTCCCTGATAATGAGCTGTTGCTATAGGAACAGTGATGCGTTAGAAAAGGCACATCCATATAAACCTGTGCTATGATCTACAGCACTGCGGTACGAGGACGGTTATCTCTTTGACCTGATCCTGTATTTAGTTATATAACTTCTGCAAAAATGTACTCCAGCTCTATTATACAGTTGCAGGCAAATGATTGATTTTACATTACTTTTATGACTTTTTTTTTTATTTTTATTTTTTAGAATAAACAAATCAAAAATAATAATTGTTATATTTTAGAAATCATTCGAATTTTAGATTTCTCAAAAAATAATAGCCTTGATAATAGCAGCCTTTGGATGTTTCTCTGACCCACCAGAGGTGATGGAGCCACCTGAGCCACTTTTTCCCAACAGTCTCTACAGGATGAACACTTTGGCTGCTTGTTTGCAACATCTACACACTACTTGTTGGTTGTTATGTAAAACTATAACAATTTTGTTGTTCAAATGACAAATTCAGATAAAGACATACTACAATGCTTCAGTGTGACTGTGTATACTGGTCTACGTGTTTACACATAAGCCTTTAATTAAAACAACATCTTTAAGATTATGACAAAATATATATTCAATTTACCTTGTCCATACTTTTGACTGAGGATTTAATCTAAAGCCGAATATTGATAATAACCGAATATTTGAATTTACACGAGACATATCACCGTATCTGTCTTCTGAGTTTCAGCGTCTTCTCCTGTTTTCCTTTTTTTTTCTTTGCAGTGTACTGCACTATACTGACCTGCGAGTGATTCTGGGCCTCCGGGGTTGAATGGGATGCCATGCTGAGGTTGTTTGCATTGCTGTTTGCCTCGACAACGTTGTTTGCCGGCCCTCTGCTACTCGTCTTGCCATTCATGTCCGAATCCGAGCTCCTGCACACACACAGGTACACACAGTGAGCCATCACCTTTACGCACAGATCGTTCTCAAAGCCATACGCGGAGTGTGTGCGCTGCAAAACAGGACGACCCAAAGATCCAAAAGTTACAGGAGGACTATGGGAAGGAGGCAGACATGCACACATGGAGCCACGTTATTTTTATCCTCCACTGGCAAAAGCACAAGGCCGCACCCCAGAGGCTGTAGTTTAAGGACAGGCGATGGTTTCGAAAGAATGTGATTTGTAGCAGAGAGCCGAGGAGACCGAGGGAGAAAGAAGGGACTGCAGATGCTAGCCTGCATTCGTCTTTTAATTATATTGATCCCCTGGTCCGGATCTTCCAAGCCTTTTCAAGAAGCCATTGATCTGCTGACCAGCAAGACAGACAAATTTACAAGAAGTCTTTGAAGCTTACAACCGACTGAGACTGAGACATGAGCTTGATTAAATAGGAGCAGCTCTTATCCAATAGGTCAAACAGAGGTGGAGAATTCAGGCTGAAAAAGTAAATCACTGGCGCACATCACGTCACAATCTAATCTAAATATTCGTCTAAAGCAAGAAACATGTCCAGTCAGTCATCAAAAACTCTCCAGCAAATTGGATGCACATAGAATGATTATGATTAGCACATGATCATGCAGGAAGCTAAGCTTATTAACTTGTTGTAATTCCAACTGAGATGCAAAAAAAAAACAGCCACATTCCACTGTGTAGAAAATGAAATTCATTAATTCCTTAAAGGCATTAAGCCTTATTAATGTGCTACAGAAGCCCTGAATTGATCAGGAGGATGAGCAGGGTGGAGGTGTGTGTGTCTCCGTGCAGGTTGGACAACTCTCTAAACATAAAAGATTTATCAGGGCTCTGATGAATTCAAGGAAAATTGAACACTGCTTCAAATACACACTCTGGAATTTACATAAAATTAGATCATGCTTTAACGGACATTTGGATATTCGTGCCAGGATGATATTAAATGATGCTACTGTATAAAGCGCGTGCGCACACACACACACACACACACACACACACACACACCCACAGACATTCAGAAAAGAGGTTCCTATTTGTCAGAGGTGACCAGGATTAAAGACACAAAGTGAAACCTGAGTCTCCGTTTGGGAGTTCCATGATACCATTTAATCTGGACGTTTCTTGATATTTAAAAAGCAACCCAAGTCCTCCACAGACGCTGGGTTTCTCGCTCTACCAAACAATGATAGAATTCACATTTTATAGCCCTGGAATGAAAATGCCTCATTTATCATCTTTCCTCTTTTCTTTTTCCAACAGGGTCTGCATTTTTGACTACGCACACCTGCAAGTTTAGACTATTGTTTGAGTGAATGAAATAAAAAAAAATAATAATAATAAATGAAACAGAATGGATGGCACACTTACAGCAAGTCTTTCTGGATCTGTCCGTTCTCTTCCAGGCGGATCTGGATCACTGGGAGCCCAGCTGGCCCGTTCGGCTCATTCTGACTGGAAAACAGAAAGCAGACGAACAGTAGTATAAATGTTTTGCAAGCTCCATGACACTTTTCCAGACTAGTCACAACAATCCTGTAAAATACCAAAGCAGAGTCGCCCAACTTGCTTAATAATTCAGGAGTTAGCAGTACAGTGTTACACTCAATCAATACACACCCAGTTAGGTCTGTGTGTGTGTGTGTGTGTGTGTGTGTGTGTGTGTGTGTGTGTGTGTGTGTGTGTGTGTGAGACCATGGCCATAACTGTCCAGAGGGTTAAACAGTCACGAATAAATATTTGAAGTGAAACTAAACATGAAACTGGGGCAGCATGAACAGCGTCCTGGCCTGGAGTGTGAAGAAATTTATCATATCCAAAGTCCTGGTAGCCAGCTGAAGGTATCGCGCTCCTGTTCTGCCTTTGACCTGACAGCCACTCACATTCAGCCACTTGTCCCACTTTAGAGAACTCAGATAGGCTGTGCTCCAGGGACTCGTGTCCCAGCGACACGTGCTTCAAACTTGTACGGAACGCAGCCGCTTCACTGGAACTGATCTCCCTTCTACTGGAGCACGAGTGAGTAGATCTTCTTTACACAACCTGCTGAAGATGCACTCCACTGTGAGATGCAAAAACCGCCATGTGATGATGCTACAGGCTGAGTGAAGTATGTTTGATCATCATAATATTGTTTTTTGCATTGCAGAAGTCTGCAGCATGCAAATGAGCAGAGGAACAAAATCAAGTTTTCTAAAGATTATAATAAATATCTTAAAGGTTCCAGTTTTGTTTTAATATGTTGAGAGGCTTGTTATATACATATTACTACTACAATATGCTATTTCTGGCCATATCGTGTATGCTCATTTCTACGGTAGTGAGAATAACAATGAATGGCCTCATCCGGGGAAAAATACAAACAAACATATCTAAAGGGCTATTTGGAAGTTCAGTGCGTTCTGCAGCTGTTGTGCCATCAACTGAATTATTAAGAGGGAAGAAAGTTCAGCGTTCTGCGCTCTGTATTTCACTGTGACAGGGGAGTAGCTGGTTAAGGGTCTAGATGACCACAAAGCAGGATTTAAGTGAACCAGAGAAGTGAAGTGAGGATCTTTGGCAGACTAGAAATGTCTCACTTCCTACGAAGAATTATGCTTTGGAATGGCAAGCCAAATAATACAAGCACAAGCTGTCGGGGCAGTCTGCTAATTCACATACTCTCTCATACACACACACACACACACACACACACACACATCAATGCATGTAAAGGACCACAGACAAGAGTCAGGTCTAATGTCTAAAAGCAAACGGGCAAATCTAGAACATCAGTGGAGAAGTGTGTGCGCGCGCGCGCGTGTGTGTCATCTCTTAGGGTCTTGCGACTGAGCACGCTTTATCATGCATAACCCAGAAACCTATATAGAAACAGAACCAGTCCCTGCACTATATCCACCACATAAAGGACACCATAACATTCTCAATAACGTTATAATCCACTCGAGGTTCTAAATCTATTTCACGTTTGACAACACTCATAATTTTTGAAGCACATGGTCAACAGACATTAAAAACACACGTCTACCCACCCACACTCTCACAAAGCTGAGGTACAAAAGCCTGTAAGGATCTCTTACGAGTCGTGGATGTCTCCCTCCAGCACTGCATTGCAGTCCTGCCTGACCTCCAGCTCCGAGTTTCCAGTCATGCTGCCTCTGCAGCTGCCTGCCTCTAGCTCGATCACTATAAACTTCCCCCATCCCTCTCTTCCTCTCTCCCTCTCCCTCTCCCTCTCTCTCTCGCTCTCTCGCTGCCATGCTCCACCAAAGCGTCCCTGCGGTGTCACCACCTCACCTACCTGACTCGCCGGTCCGCTCGGAACTTCAGCATATTTCCTCGGATCAATTATATAACAAACACGGTGAGCAGCAGATGGCCAAAGAAACAGACAGCGAGAGAAACACAGAGAGAGAGAGAGAGAGAGAGAGTGAGAGAGAGAGCAGCTGATGCCAGGGGCGTCTGTTGGGTGCTAGATACAATAATTGCTGTCCTCCTTTCTCTCCTTGAGAACATAGCCTCTATCGTTCTCTCATTCTCTCTCTCTGCCTTTATTTGCTCTCCCTCTCTCTCCCTACTCTGCACTCTGTGCCTTCACTGTCCCTTGTTCCCTCTCTCTCTCTCTCTCTCTCTCTCTCTATCCCATGTGCTCTCCTGCTTTCCCAGAACTGCACTGCTCAGCTTGTTTAGTCCCCACGACTGTCTATCTTTTTCTCTCCTCCTCTCGCGTCTTCATTCTTCATCCCCACACACACACACACACACACAGTCATTCACGTGACAACCTGACACTGAACGACCCATGTGGGGCTTGAAATCAAAAGGCAAAGATGTGGACATTCATTGAAGATGACCAACAAACCCATGGGAGAGCCATGACTGCACATGGCCACAGAGTGGGTGCGGCAACTGGAAAGGGGGGCGGGGTTTCATAGAGACACATCATCATCATCATCATCATCATCATCATGGACCAACTACTACAGCCATGCTTCAATGTCAGCATGATACAAATCCAAATTCGAATTTTATTTGTCACATACACAATCATACATGATACAACATGCAGTGAAATGTTTCCTCGGCATTTAACCCATCCATGCAGTGAACACATACCCGGAGCAGGGGGCAGCTCTACAGCGCACGGGGATACCCGGCTGATACAGACGACACATCCAAGACATTATTTTATTCATGTGTCAGCCATTTGCCTCTATTATAAAGAGGCTAGCTTTGATGTGCCTTTATAAATCAGGAGGTTTGTCACTGACAAGGCAGAGTAGGCTGCTTATTAAAAATATATTTGCTCCATTTAAATGCTGCACTTGATTTACAGGATCAGAGCACAACGCTTTCCTAATTAGCGTCCATAATGACTAATAACATCATGTAAATCCATAATAATAGGCATAATTTGTTACAAGAAATCACACAGGGGGATCCAGACCTT
This sequence comes from Notoglanidium macrostoma, assembly GCA_030068235.1. Classification (NCBI taxonomy): domain Eukaryota; kingdom Metazoa; phylum Chordata; class Actinopteri; order Siluriformes; family Auchenoglanididae; genus Notoglanidium; species Notoglanidium macrostoma. The sequence continues at coordinate 11,410,859 of JAQQZR010000016.1, read as the reverse complement.
TGACCATAGCACTACTGCTGTTTGTCAGCTGTCTATTTCTTTATTAGATTAAGCAGGCATTTTCATTTGTACTCCATTTGTAGTTATAAACTATCCATTCATCCATTATCTATACCGTAAAGGGTTGTGGAGCCAATCCCAGCTGATGCTCGGTGACAGGCAGGGTACACCACGGGCAGGTTGCCATTCTAACCACAGCGCTAACACAAAAAAGAACAACCATTCACACACATTCACACCTATGGGCAATTCAGAGTAGCGAGTTGACCTAACCTGAATGTCTTTGGGCTGTTGGAGGAAACCAGAGTGCCCGGAGGAAATCCAGTAGGCATTGGGAGACCGTACGAACTCCACACTCCACCCAGTTGGCCAACTCAGAACCTTCTTGCAGCGAGGCGACAGTGCTAACCACTGCACCACCGTGCCGCCAGATATAAACGAGTCTAACCATTATTTATATTCAGCAGCAGTGGTTCATGATCATAGATTTTGGTGTGGCAGGACGACATTAATAATGACTTATGCCATAGGCTACTATCAAGTGAATGTTCAGTGTAATCCTGTAATAGGCAGCTGAGCGCTGACAACACGCAGTCATCCCGAGCACAGTCTTGCAGCTCATTTGGAGCAGTTTTAGATCGTTCAACTGTGTTCAGTAGAGCGGGTGTGCTTCCCAACAACAGCGAAGGGGAAATATCATTAATCAGAGTTGCCAGGTTTATATCTTATAACAGAAGCTCTGTTCTGTACATCATAGTCACGCTGTCTGGACTTACAGTTTGCCTTTACTTGCGAAAATGTATTTCTGATTAATTGCTGGAAAACACAGCAAGTGAATGTGAGAAATAATCAATGAGAAATTCACACCTGAAAAACAAGAGCCAACAGGTGACAAATTATCCTGTAACGAAAGAAAAAATGTACATGTGCTACATGCTAAAAAGTCCAGTACATGTGAAAAAAGTGTGAACACCGCTTGAAGCGTCTGACACTCGAACACTTGAGTCCAGAACAGATTCTGTTCTTATTTGGGGCGACGCTCATAACCACAGGTGTGTTTTCACACAGAAGAATTCCTCCATTCAACAACACTAAAACAATGATGAACCACACACATTTTTGGAATGTATGGCACGGCATCATGCAGGAATACCTGCAAAGAAAGAGCGGTTCTCATGTAGGAGATTTGCAGCCACGCATGAGACATACACTACCAGTCAAAAGTTTGTACACCCCTACTCTTTTTCATAGGTTTTTCTTTTCTTTTTTTTTTGCTTTCTACGTTGTAAAACATTACTGAATACATAAAAACTATGAAGCAACACGTATGACATATACTGAATTATGTGGTAAACAAAAAAGTGTAAAAAAAAAAAATATATGTTTCATATTTTAGATTCTTCAAAGTAGCCAGCATTTCCCATGATGATGCAATCGGCATTATCTTACCCAGCTTCATGAAGTCGTCACCTGGAACGCTTTTCAGTGAACACGTGTGCC
>JAQQZR010000016.1:11377678-11403965 GCA_030068235.1 Notoglanidium macrostoma | reverse complement strand
AGAGAGAGAGAGAGAGAGAGAGAGCGAGAGAGAGAGAGAGAGAGAGAGAGAGAGAGAGAGAGAGAGAGAGAGAGAGACAGAGAGAGAGAGACAGAAGGAGATAGAGTTGAAGGTTTATTGTGGCTATAACATGAATGAGAACAGAAGCTAACTTGTCTCTCAGACGTTCCACATTGAATATAACTACACTATACTGCCTGAAATTAATAAATGAAACAAATGTAAAGAGTGCATTAACACATGATAGGCCGTGTAGATATATAAGAATAATGCTGCACATCACGCCACATCACAGCCCAATGCCATGCAGCATTTCTGAATAACCACAGTGTGCTGAACAGATAAAGAATATTTTGTCCAAAGCTTCCGTATATAACCTGGAGACGAGGAAAGGCTTGAGACGGGTTTCGAAGGGATTGCTAACAGGTGGCGTTCATGTGATTTCAAAACAAAAACAACGTATTGGATTCTGAGAAGGGTGAGCCAGACGTCCTGCCCTGCTTTATTCCTTCCATCATACATTCTGGTTTAAGAGGCTGAAATCTCCAGATAAGGTGAAAATTTAAATGGAACGTGGAGGAAAAAAACTACAAAGGAGTCCACCAGGTCGTACTTCCATCAGTTCTTTTTGTGACTCAGTGCTTCATCAATCTTGTGAGAGGGCTTGAGTATATATATCTGTCAGACTCATCCTGATGACATCATACACAGGGGAGTGATGAGTGTCTAGTCTGTGGCTTATTGGTTTCTTTCGCTTTCTCTGTCTCTCCCTAGTAAATGGAGCAATCTTTAGAGACTAACGTCGATCACTCTAATACTATAAAGTAGGCTGTAGGTGTGGACCGTCTTGCATAAGAAGAGGCTTCATTGGTTACGGCCACATTTTTGCAAATCTGAAGAGTAAGATCTTAATTAATCTCTAATCTGTAATGAGTGAGGATTCCATGACTTGCTTTAATCTCCCATTTATTACATTGTGCAATCCTGCCTTGACAGCTCTCATTACCGTCTTTGTTCACTGGGCCTGCTAAACATGTACGACAGAAACCAGCCTGGAAAAAAGGAAGCTCGTGGAGATTAAAGCGTATTAAAAAACACACACCTGATCCTCTTGCCAAATGTCAAACGAGGCTGTAATTACAGTCAAAGTTGCCAAAGCGAACAAAGCAAGGGCTTACTGGTGCTGGCTCCTGAAGAGCAACGAGACGGAGACGTATTGATGGAGCTGCGGATGCCGCAATCAGAGCAGAACTCATCAGAGATAAAAACTAATCTGGCTGTGTATAAATCATGCCGAGACAGGTGAAAACACACGCCGATAGCAGCACACACCTTAGACTAACCAGTGCTCACGATTCCAGACGGCTTACGTTCCAAAAACTCGGAGAGTACTTAGTGTGTGTGTGTGTGTGCTGTAACAATAAATCTGCACACGGGATGAAACGTGAGCCTTGTGTGGTGATTTCATCAGCTGTCAGAATCTGGCACATTACAAAAAAGGCCTAAAGAGTAAAACAACATATTGATCTCTATGAGGATATTTGATCTTGAAGCCTGGGGCATCTGCAGTATCAGTTGAGTTACAGGTGAGTCAAGGTTGTTCAAGGTCATCAAATGAGCCACCATGTTCACGACAATGAGGTTGGCGAGAATTTTGGAACGGGGGAAAAAAAACTCTACATGTTACACGACTGATCATAACTATCATAATCATCGTCCCTCTTTAAGAGGTCCTGCTGACCAGATGCCAGTTTGGAAAATTTTACTAAATCAAGATTTTAATACTTAGCGCCAATATACATCGTTGCTCGATTTATACAAACAAGCTTGATATCAAAGAAAAATAGGATCTCCTTCCGTCACGCAACACAGACCACATTTATAAAACCGCAAGTGGTCTGAAAAACAACGTGTCAAGTACGTGGAGCTTCAGAGTATCGTGTTTGCTTTGTGATCCTGCTAGAATTCGGTCTTTCTCAAGACCGACCAGCAGGACCAGAACTCTCGAACAACACGTACCTCGACGGGCGCTGGTGTGGCTGAAGCAAAGCGGTGAAACAAAGAAACAGCGAAGACGCCTTTCATGCACGCAAGGGCGTTAACAAAAGCTGAAGAAGAGATGGCACTAGACGCTGGAGGATCAGGGTTAGGAATGCACTTTAAACCGAATTCGGAGATTACATTTGGAATCTGGTTTCTTCAATTAGCCGAAAAACGAGACAAAGCAGCAGACTGTACATCTGAAGGACTGGAAAATTCCCTATTCATTCCTTCATTAAATCCCTACTAGAGCCTTTAATCTGAGGAATAACAGAAGGATGGAAATAAAGCTTCCTCCTCTGAACAAGTATTAAACATGATTTATTCAATGAAAGATGTTCACTGATGTATCCCGGATGTGAGATAAGGAATGAACCAAATCAGTGAGCAGCAAACTGTTACACAAGGCATCTGCTGACAAGCCAGATTGAAAACATCAATATTAAGTGTTTTTGCTTTTTTTTGTTCAAGGTTACTGTTAAGTGGCTTTCTAGTGTACTTGAAACTTGAATGGAGCAACATAATGTTTATATTTTGTAGCTGGTACATGGTCTTCCGTCTCACAATGTCAGTTTAGGTAAACTAATCCCTACACTTCCATTCCTCTTCATGCCTGCGTTGGAGAAACGTTCCCTCGGAAAATAAGGAAAAGACAAACATGTTAGGTTTCACGGATTAAAGTTCCTTCGTTAGAACAAGCAGCAAATATGGTCAATTAGTCAATTCGAAGATACTGATAGTGAGAAAAGACATCAGACTAAAAATTTGGCATGGCCCCTGCTCCATGTGATATTAACGTTCTCTAATGTGGGTGCGCATGGTGTCCTGGGATGGACTAATATTCCCACGCCTCACATCTATTTCCCAGGGATAAGCTCGGGAACCACCATGCCCCCGAGCAGGATAACGCTCTTAATGAAGGTGACTTTGTTTGCTCAACTGCTGCCTAATAAAATATTGGAGCATTTTTTTATTTATTTCCCCTTTCAAAAAACATGGGGGTGCAAACTTTTGCACTCAGTTTGATCACTCCTCTCCTAAACTTACCTTAACTGTTTAAGCAAAGATCACTCTGCAGGAAAAAAAAATACTGACGTATAGCAGTCCAATAAAAGCCCAGTGCTGGTGCACTGCAGATGCAAAAATTCAAAGTTGAGATAAAATCGTATATCCGAATATCAGTGATCTGAGCGACGTGAAATGCAAAGGCCTACCCCAGCAAAGGCAGAGCATCCGTATCAGCCTTAGATTAGATAAGAGAGGCAAATGTGCAGCCTGGCTCTTAGTTAAAGGTAATTTGAGACGTTCACGGCTGATCATTATTACACGCGATTTCCTTTAGGACACATACAGTGTGTACAGCACGTGCTTAAGTAAAAGAAGATGCTGCGTGAGTGTGGAAAAAAATCTCATTTAAAAGTTCACTTTGTCAAAATAATGTGTAAGAAATAATGGAATGGGGCAGCAACAACCACCCACACGTCCACTGTGCCAAAGATGAAAGGAAATCTATCTAGGCTTTCAAGGCTATCAATCTAAACGGTGCAGAAGAGAAAAGAAGCTAATTCATATCGTTTGAACAGTACAGCTTACAGGAATTAGTTTTACAACCAAGCCTTATTGTTTCGGTCCTCCTTCTAAAAATAAAAAAATTTTATTCAGGAATCCTAATTCGACTATATTTACCTCCTGTTCACAGAATCGGGGGAAAAATACTACAACAAGCCTTCTGTGCTCAGAAAAACCCCAGTCATCTGGTTTAAACAAACACTGATCCCGGCAGCGTGCTATTTAATTAGCATGGTTGGGCTAAACATGAAAACAAATGTTGACGAGTAGGAGTTGGATCGCTTCCCGTGCGCAGATGCTAAACATTAGAACGTTAATGTAGTTTTAAGTGCTCTTTTGATGAGGTTACAGTGACTCAGACATAACGAGGCCATGTGGGTGTCTACGGTTTGCTCAGAGGGTAATCATGAAATTAGCCCTTGATGGTGAGCAGAGTTTCAAATTTATTAAAAGTGATAAATTTTATGGCAGGCAAATCTTTCCGGATCCTCTGTGCCCCGCCGATGCTATAACGTAGGCCACGCTGTTACAAATACTGTACTGCATTGTATACAGTAAACTGCAGCTGAGAGATTTGATAACTTTCGCACAGGCGCAGGAACGAAATAACTGCTTGACTACACTGAAGACTTAATCAAGAGATGTATCACCTCCTGTTCATGCACACTGGACCTCACTTACCAATCTTTTGAGAAAGTCATGTGTAAATGTTTTCCTAGGTCACACCTATCTAATAATTCTAGTCGATTCTAGTAGATCAGATTTACAAATGTTTGACGTTGATAAATGCCGATCACTCTACCGAGAGTGTTCGTCACACATTTAGTGAAGCGTATAAAGCTCTATAAAAGGGAAAGAGCACCTAGTAAACATGGCGTGAGCTAAATCGCCCAACAACGCAGCTCAGCCATCGCAGCGGGTCAGCTAACACAGTCGCACAGTATTAACACTGCCTCCTGGTGCCTTTTCTGTTGTCTTGTCTTTAATTAACTGGCTAGTCTGATTGATCTTAATTTATGGATTTGTTTCGGATTGCTTCCTTTCATGTCATTAATGTGAAAAGATGATCACGAGTGGGACAAAATGTTTTACCAAATTTGTGTGTAATGCTGTTTGTTCTTGTCAACATAGCCCATATTGAAATGTGCAGGTACTCCGTATATGATTATACCGTTTGAAGGCAAAAAATCTTCTGATTATAGAATTTACGCTAGCTTTAGAGCTCTAGCAGGAATGTTTTTGTGAAGTTACTGGATTCTCGTGGATATCTTATGTATATGCTCCTGAGAACGATTCATGAGTAAATGTGTTTGGACACAGGTTGATAAACGAGGTCCACTTAATACAGCGAGACTTCCGTATTAACAAATAAAAGTTATGGAAGAATCTATGCACTTTATTAACGTTGTACTTGAATAACTGTTGAGTGACGTGATGATGGCTGATTAAGTCCAACTTCATCATCTGAAAGTACGTATAGTCTTTATTTCAGGTTCTACATCTATCCTTTTATGGTGAATGTTTTCAGTCTTGCACCAATACATGCTCACATAAGGACACGCACACGTGCGCACACGCACACACACACACACACGCACAGAGGTGTTTAAAAAGCATTCCCCAGAACAATACATCTTTCCTATGGGCACTGAAGTCAAACTGCGCTAAGACACACTCTCATAAGACAAACTGCGTGGCGTGCTGCCAGCTTGCAGTAACAGGGTGTCTGGTGCCAACACCACAGCAGTGTGTTACTGCAAATCAACACGAATTTCAACAGCTTCCTTCACCTTCCTTCACCTCTCTTTCATACACAGGCATTCATTATGTGATCGTTAAAAACAAATCCCAACAAACATGTCCTGTCAGTCTCGTCTAGGTGTGAAAAGACCGTCCACACGAGCCGTCTTAAAAATATCCATTATGCTTCCTGATGACTTCATGTAAGAGCAAACAACACATTGTGGCAGACAGACAGGTGTGTCTGAGTGTGAAGTGTGGCAACCCAGATACCGTGACCAGTCCTGAGAACCTTCCAGCTTTTAAAACAGAAACATCACCTATAGATGCCAGAGCTTGTTTATCAGCTTCTTTACTGCTGTGCAGTGCATACTGTTCTTGAGTATTAGCATTTTCAAAGGCTGCCAAGTGGACTATTATTAAATGAGCTACGCCAAGATGCACTCGATGAGCCAAAAAGTGTCACTTTTATATCTGTAACCTCAAGATCACCCTCTCACTGATCCCTGCACCAAACGCAGACAAAAGAAACGAGTCTGCATGCTCACTCAGAGAGCGTATCTCCAAGGCAACAAGATGGCATCAGTGTGTCTTTTCTGAAGCTCAAGAAAAAGCAATAGATAAAGCAGAGAGTTTCTTGGGTGGTCAAAGTCTTCCTTAGTGCTCAGCAGCTATGTTTCATGTGGTCTCAAGGTCAAGGTGTTACGCATCATTTCCCAAGATACAGACTTAGGCCAAACAACAAGCACTGTCACAAGAACTCTAATAACGATTTCTGAAATCTTCCGACTTTTCCATTCGTTGTCCCACCTCTCCTAGCTGTTACTGATAGGAATGCCAACTGAGTGATGTACAAACACTGAAATAGGAGCTGCAAACTACTCAAGGGAGAAAAAGCAGAGACACAAAGCCAACTAGTTGTTCATTAACATCGTGAAGCCTAAAAAACACACGCTTTAGATCTTTGTTTTGCTGTCTGCCATACACAAACCATCTGTTTATATCCCACACACACACACACACACACACTCGACACATGGTCCCCCTCACCTCCCGTCCAGACGCAATAGCCCATAACTCGCTACCACAGCAAGTGTTTACATAAGAACACGGCAAAGATGTAGAAGACCTACCACGCTGCACCCTCGTCCGGCTTCTCCTCTCCTTCCACCATCATCATAGCGTTTCGACTCCTGCGACTCCTACTACTGCTTGCTTTTGCTTTTTACGTCTCTCACTTCCTGGCTGAAAAAGGCAAACCAGGATCCAGAGGCGGGTATGAGCGGAATTTAAACAAGAAAAGCAAAAGCAATCGCTTCTTTGCGGGTGATATCTCTCCTTTCTCCTGCAGCTGAACTCGTGCACGCATATGGATTACATTCCCAGTGGAACAGCCAGCTGGATTTAAGCACCACGACCGATTCTGCTGTCTCTTCACACACACACACACACACACACACACACACACACATACGCACAGCCTTATACACACACACACACACACACACCCTCAGCATGGCCCCAGCCTTCTTGCTTTCCTCCACCCCAACTCTCTACTCTAATCATTAACTCCTACAGGGCTGGGCTTCTGACGCTTAACTCCTTCAGCAACCTTCTATTACTCAAACACTAAAGTACTCCACAAAGATAAGATTTAAACCCAGAATCTTTCTGTATCAAACCATTCGGATATGAATAGAATGTGTTTTTCTTTTTATTTCCACAGATGTCACCTGTCAGGTTGATACATATCTACTCACCCGCAGTGTAGAAGTAAGTACAGAGAGGATCAAAACTAATGAACCAGAGAAGATTGCATACCAAGACATAGCACGATTTATCCGATGCCTCGGCCAGTTGGATTGGATTTCTGCGTGGAACGGGGAAACTTTTACAGCTAGTCTATATATCTCAGTGTTTCAGATGCCACAGATTCAGACCCAGTATTGCAATCCTGCATAGCGATCTGCAGCAGTAACTCAGCGCCACTACCTGTATGTTAATTGCTCCAAATTTTACTATCTGTATCTGGATTTAAACCTGTAGTGGGTGTGGCCTAAACCACAAGGGATTGATTTTCTTTCTCATTTTTTCTATGAAATAGAAATTAGAGCAATTTAAAGCAACACAACTCAGGCAGTTAGTAGGGTTGAATGAATGAACGAATGCTGTAAAAGCCTCATACACATTCATGTTAAGGAATGTGCTCTTTCTTTGCTCCACAAGCTTCCTATCTGATTGCCTGCGTGCATGAAAGAAAAAACCTCCCACATATCTATAGTATCAACCTGACATGTGACCTTTCTGTGGAAATAAGCAGAAAAACCCATTCTATTCATATCTGTATTTGTATCTGTTTGGAAAACATTATCTGGTCTGCAATTTGGTTAAATTGCAATTGTGTTCAATGTTCCTTGTTATTATATGGCCCAGGCTTAAAAGTTTAAAATTCCTTAATTTTAGGAAAAGAAAAAAAAAAAGAAAAAACTAGAGAACCTGGATGAAACCCATGCAAGCACATGTGAAACTAGACTTTACATAATAATCTAGTCAAGCTGGGGGTTAGGACCAGTCCAAACATGCCGAGACCTTTTATTAAATTAGCAAAGCCAAATACTGCCCAATCTAAGCGGGACCATCTACCAGCTTGAGTCCTATCATCGGTATCCTGACCGCACCATCACTGACCATCCCAACATGTGGTTCTTCCTGGCTGAGCTATAAAAGTATAGATGGCCCACACACAGTGTGAGCCAGCCTGATTGTAGCTGCCTGTTGAGTCTTGGTACACCATTAACTAACCACAGACACAACACCATCTTTTCTGTCCAGCCTGCCGCTGCTCCTCAGCTCCTGCTGTTTCTTCCCAGTCAGACTTCATCAGTCAAGAGACACAAGACTCGTGTCTCTGGTCCTTACTGCCAAAACAAACTCCTCATTGGGATTGCCCCATTATTTATCCTGGCCTGTCATGGCCATGTGCTCAGCATTACAACCAACGTAACCCCACTTTGTTTTGATAAAGTTTCTATTCAGTTTGGCATAAAGAGAAGCATGTTTTTTTTTCCTCCACCGGTTGTGAATTCCAGAACAACGCATGCTAGGTCTAACTTGTGTGAGCAACATTACTGTATAGGCCTTGCTCGTGTAATTAAACTTAAGAGTAAGAGATAAGGTCAAAACAGACTGGAACCTCCCTGAAGCCTGCTTTTCTGATGAATAAGTTGACGTTGAACGCAGGGATCAGTGACTAATTGGATATATCTCTTCTGCTGGAATAGTATGAGTGCAGGAAAAGTTCACTTCATTTTTCTTACATCCTGATATAAATTTCTTGAGGAGGCCAGTAATGTAAAATCTGTTCAAAGACCTTGTAAGTCCACATGTTCCTAGGTTTGTTCCTAGGCGCTGGATGGAAATATAAAAAAGTTGGCAATTATTTCCTTCATAAGAATTAGCAAAATATTTTCAAATCAAACAGCACCACCACATCTGGTATTTAACAAACCCTATCCTGGAGAGAAGAATAGCACTGAGCTTCTTATTCTAGCTATACTCTTTTGGTGAGCCTGTGCCCAGTGTAGCCTCAGATTCCTGTTCTTGGCTAAAAGGTTTGAAATCTGATATGGTTCTCTGATGCTGTAGCCCATACACCAGAAGGTTTGATGTGTAGTGCATTCTTTGAGATGCTTTTCTGCTCACCACAGTTGTAAAGACCGCTTATTTGAATTACCAAAGCCTTTTTTGTCAGTTTTAATCAATTTGGTCATTGACCACTCTCATCAACAAGGCATTTCCCCTCACAGAAATGGTTTCCCCCAACGGATTTTTTTGTTTTTCACACCACTCTGTGTAAACTATACAGACTGTTGTGTATAAAATCCCAAGAGACAAGCAGTTTCTGAAATACTCACACTAGACTGCCAGGCACCAACAACCATGCCTCAAACCATGTCTCAGGTCAAAATTATTTTTTCCAAATTCTGATGTTGGATGTGAACATTACCTATAGTTCCTTACATGTGTCTGCATACACATGTATACACAACATATATATGTGCACACACATTGGAAACTGCTCATGAGAAAGCAAAGCCACTGAATAGAGAACCCATACCAGTTCCTTCTAGCAGGAGTTCAGGGTACATCTCAGAAATGTTAAGATTCCAAGCTCAGTCTTGTTATCCAGTTTGCACCTGGGAAGCAAATCAGAGCTGGCCTCACACTGGCCTTTACTTTCATCTGGACTGAATACAGCTACAAAATAACACAGATGAAATCATTTGAATCTGCTTTTCAGAGCACAGCCATTTCTCAGCCTTAATGAGATCATATCTCAGGGCTGTTATCAGCCAGAATTCACAGTCAGGCCACTTTTGGCCCGCAATACACGTTGCCATAATTGCCATATTGATACTTATGCACCTTAACTCAATCATATTTAGACTGGAGTCATCTCCTCTCTGGGGAGTGCTTTTAAACTTTCGCCTCCTATGAGATCACCTTCTATTCCTCGGGGTCACTGGCATGACTGGAATGTCAAAACGGATGGTTCTTACTAGCTGCATACAGACATCCTGCCCTTCACCACACAACGGCCCCCCTCCACTTCAACGCACACAAACACTCCACAGAAAACACAAAGTGTCTCCCACTGATAGGTCGTGCCTCACACTCTGGCTGCTCCTGTCAAACAGGGGGAAAATAGTTATATATCATAGTCTGGCCACACAGCAGCCCAAAGAATGAGGCTGAACTCCTCACAACTCCCCACAGCACTCTTTCCAGCTCTCCCTGGCCAATTAAAACATTCCAGCCCAATGGCCTTTGTTTTCACCATGGCCCATTAACTTGTAATTTACTGCTAATCTGTAAACCAAGACGATCTGAAGCACCAGCTGTGCCCTTAAAATAAGATGGTGCTTGCTCACCATTATAGCCTGATTCTGTCTACGCAAACGGGCAGAAAAGCCAGGTATGGTTCTGTTTGAACATTTTAATGAGTTTAGCACACAATAAACGTGTAAGCATTCTCACTTTGCCCTGGGCCCAACAGTTGGATCTTATCATCATACAATCTGGATCTTATTATTAGACGATTTGATCACTTTATGCTAGAACCCCTGGCACGCTGCAATTCCGATGTGCAATACTGGTCACATGTAGCAAATAAAGGCCAGAAGAATGGTCTGTATGAGAGAAGGTGATGAATGAAGGGATGAAAGAGTGGTGGAAATGGCGGCCATTCCTCCCCAAGGGAGATTAAAGTGGAACAGGTAGTGACATGCTTCAAGAATGGAAAGAATGTGGGTTATTTGTGGAGGACGCGTGGCATGGCTATTAACTGGACCAAACCGGGGCTGCAAGTGTTGTTAAGCTCGTTTATCTCTGAACAGCAGGAGTGCTAATTTTGGAGTCTCAAGAGAGAACGTACTTCAAGATGATAACAGACCAGCAGGTTAAATACATGGGGACTGCTGAAATAGCATGGAAGCTCTTCAGTTTTATTTCCTTCTGGTCTCTGAACAACACAGAAGTCCAAGGAGAAACGTCACTACTTAATGACAATGCTGACTGAATAATTTCAAAATTCCTCATTTCTATATTTGTCCCTGTTTTCCTTTTTATGTATGTTCACGTTGAGTTTTAGCCACTGTTGACGAGTGCAGTGTAAGTCATCCAGTCCACTGAGTCATAGCACAGTGAGCAGGTTAGGCACTAAATCCTTCTCAAAATACAGGATTAGGTAACAGATGTTCAATATTTGATCTACATGAAATGTAGCACAAAATGATTTACTAATTTATCTTCAAACAAAGCTGTTTAGCTATTCGCACTTCAGACCTCCACATAGCTGTTTGTCCACAAGAGGCTAACATTGACACCCTGTGGCCATCTAACCGGAGGTGAAGCACTACTAATATTGACAGACACGGTGTCACATGAACCACATTCTTTTTTGTTTACAAAGCCAGTCCTCAACAGGAATTAAGCAACAATATAACCACTTTAAAAAAAAAAAAGAAGCAGTTTGTGCCTGATATCACATGTTGATCACACTGGTCTGTGCAAAAGACCCAGGGTTAAATAATGTTTTGCCCTGAAGGTTAGTGCTTTATGATTAGCAAATCATAATAACAGTGCTAGGATGTTGTGACGTCTTGTTTTCCACACCATATCTGTGTGTGCATGTTCACATCTGTGTTTCAAAGTATGTGTGTTTTGAACAGGGTGTCAACACCTGCCTGCTCTCCGGATGACATCCGGCGCACTGAGACAAAGGTGCGATTCTATCTGTGGGATGCCTCATCAGACAGGCATTTAGCTGGAGTTCTGCTCCTCCTCCTGCCTTAAGCTAGAAACACATAGGTACATTTAACATGCTTGGACAAGTTAGTCAGCCGTCACACTTTGCGAAGAAGTTGGCCCAATGCGTGATCTAGGATGAGCTTCCATTAAACAAATCCTGTTGTTTGGTTAAACCACAAAAGCACTCAGATAAGACTAAAAAGGTTGACTTTCCCGCCACCCCATCATCCTATAAACAAAGAGTGGGACAAAATATTGTGTCTCCAGGACACAATCAAATCAACAATCAAATATAGAGAACAAAATAAAAAGTAAATACTCGACAAAGGAAAGACAATCACAGTGAACAATGTATAGTTTTCAATATATATATATATATATATATATATATATTTTTTTTTTTTTTTGGATTATCCGCACTTGGTAGCATTGACAGGGTTGAAGTTATATTTACACACAAATAACCCTACAGAAATTTACTATAGCTATCTTTTCTGGTATTTCATGGCAAATATGGTACTTCAAAGAATCTACGTTTATGAGATGTTTAAAGTTTTCATCCGACACACTTCTCAATTATTTTATAATATTCCATGAGATATTTTTGTAAAGCTTGCGAGCTTAATAAAAAACGCCTTGGTTCCTTTTCCTCATGCCATTTTTGAATGGTTATAAAAGCCGCTTTAGGTTAAAACAGGCTGATTCTGAGGGTGTCTTTTTTTATATTTAAATATTTAAATAGCCTCGCTCTGATTGGCCAACACCTTGAACTGAGAACTCTTCAGCAGCACTCTCTGGAACTCCAGCTGAACTCTGCATGATACTGACCCAGTTCACAAGTGTGGTATTCCGCTTATACCATTACAATTTGACAATTTTTGTTGATGAATGACACTTTTTAACTGTTTATAGTTACACAATTGTGTACTTTTATTTGCACATAACTGATTTTCTTAAGAGTACAAAAATTACTATTTGAGGTCAAATGACGAAGTGAATAGTAAACGAGGACAGTTAGAAGATCTTAGCCCTTACTCAACAAATGTGTACGCAAATCATTCAGCATGTAAGTAAACATATGCAAATATCAGTTTTTGGTCTTCATCATTTCCATATCAGGTGCCTTCACACAATCAGATTTGCTTAACAACAAAAATATCCAGTTAAATCACCATCTTCAATATCAGTTTCATCAATAAAATTCCTACTATATTCCAACAGGTCATCTAGCTGCAAGTAGTATACTCCTGATACAGCACATCCTTTTTGAATGCACACAGTGTCCTTCTTCAATTCAGCCTCAATCTTCCTACATTTCCATATTTGTGAAACTTCACTGAACCATGCACAATATTACACACAGTAGCTAGGTGTCCATCCACCAAAGATTCAGACTTTTCCTCTGATGTTCTGATTTTTTTTGTAATATAGCAAATACTTGTAAGCAGGTTATTCAAAAGGCCGCACTTTTATTTTAGTAGATCATTATTTTCCACTCACGCACAGACATTTACGTGGGTGTCATGCAGATTATGTGCACATTTATTAAATCGGGGGCGTGGTACTATGTAAATAAATTACTGACGACTCTTGTCTTAATATAACTGAAACTGAGTCACCAATTCAATTACTCTCAGCAGGCTCATTCTGATGTCGAAATGCTTTAGATGTCATTCCCAGAAATTTAATCTAGGTTTGTTTCTATGCAACTAGAATGAGAAACTGGGATTTTATGTTTCCACCAGCTTCAGTACACTCTGATTCTGTTGCATTGTTTGAGGCAATAGACTAGAAATCTGTGTTTTGTGGTCTGCTCTCCTTCTCTCTGTCAAGTTGATCTTGCCATCACAAATTAACATCCTAGCAATTCTACTAAACCTACAGAAATCTAAACTGTAAAATTCACACGTGGCCCGACACGCTCCATGTTATTAAATTACTGCTTTTAAGCATAAAAAAGAAGGGTTATAACTCCAGGCTAGCTCCAAGTTACATTCTGCCAAAATTACACCATTCTTTATCAATGTACGTGATGTATTGAACAGCTAAAAGCCTGTTCCTGTTAACTATGGATGTCTGCCAAAAGGGTCACGATGTCCAAAAGTGCAGCTTTTCTTCTTGTGGAGTCAAACGTGAAACAACGAGGACTGTCTGTGAAGCAAAGCAGTCATATTACTGCACTCCCAGCCGATTCGATTTTTCTTTCCTTCTCTCCATCACTGTCTATTGTTTTTCATATATCTCTTTCTGTTCATCCATCATTTCCACTTCGTGATGGGGTGAGGTGAACAGATGAGGAGGCTGAAGCCTGTAATTTGGTCTGGGTGTGGTCAAATTATCTATGGCCAGTAAACATGTGGTATCCTTCTAATGACACATGCCGTAATGGATTAACATGCTCATTGCCACCTGACACTGTGAGTGTATCAGGTGGCAAACTGCATGTTAATCCATTAAAGCACACCTCATTATTTCTTCTTCTGTGACCTCTTCTCTAAGCACTCTTCCTGAGGGTATGATCTTGTGGCAGGTCATGTGACTAAAACCTCTTAATTGGTTCATTTGCAATAACATGTCAAATTTAAGGGGAAGCACCTCAGGAACATAAGCTTTAAAATTGTATGTTTTCTTCGTCCTACTATAATTATGGGGCCAAGCACCAAACTGTGTGCTCGTTGCCATAAATATTTCATGGCCAAGGACAGAATATATAGGTGTATAGGTGCCCTATTGCATTTGTATGTTCTTCTTCTTCTTTTTCCTCTTCTTCTTCTTCTTATACTTTGATGTGACAGTCTTAGCTACCTACACACCATATTTGGTGTTTGGCTCTTGAGCGCACAAGTGCCACCAGCAGGGCAAATTGGGACGTACATTTGAAATAAATAACTCTCCGACACAATGCCACAGATGCACAATTCCACTTTCGTCTAATTCTTAGACCCAAGATCAAAGTGTACCGTGACAATTTACACCATACTCATACTGGATTTACTTCCATTTTGAATTTTCTTCAAAATCTTGAATTTTGATTTTTATCTTTGTATAGAATTTTATCACTTCTAATTTATTTTCAAAATTTGGGTTAAAGCACTGTAAGACCAACCAGAACAATGTTGATATGTGTGTTGTCAATGACGCGCACGCAAGTTTTACAGTGAAGTTGCCGAACAGGGAGTGAGGGCCATGGCAATATCTCGGCTATGGTATGACGTATTCATACCAAACTTCCTACATGAGTGAAGGACCAGAACCTAAACGACTCCAAGAAGGTTTATCTAAATTGACCTCTAGTGGATAATATAATTCACAAATTAGTAAAACTGTTTTTAATTTTTTGAACCACTCAACATCAAATCATACTTTTTCTTTCAGTTGATTCCCTGAATTTTGCTACTTGTTCTCTTCTCCTGTGAGACGGTACATCCACAATGTATAAACAAACTTGAATGTAGTTGTCCAAAAGGAAGTGATGCCATTTCTCAGCACAACTTTTACGCACTGACACCAAACTTGGCAACATGCAAAATGACCTGATGTTAATAAACACGCTTTGAGCTCATTTACAAATTAGGAGTGCTACCGGTAACAGGAAATTAGACAATTATTTCAGCAACAGATTGAATATTGTGGCTATCAAATTTATTATATATACTTTGGAGCAAGCACTGATGGTCACTTTCTGGTGTTCCTGAAAGTGCTTGGCCCCTTAATTACTGCTTGAAGATATAGTACCACTTGCTAGGTGAAAATGACCAGAACATAATCTATGTAATATAAATACATATTAAGTAAATAAATGAAATAAATAAAAATATAAATAAAGAGTTTTAAGGTGAAAACATCAGATATTATTAGGTAAGGGTTAAGTACACTTTTGATTCCTAGTGATGTAAATAAATTAAAAGACCTTCTGCATTAATTAATGATCTGTAATTGTCTGTAATCGGAGACTTAAAAATGCCTGAGGCAGAGACTTAAAGATCAAGGCATGGCCTCTTACAAACAGAGAGCCTGGCAGTGCGGACAACCCACATCAGCATCCACTGAATGTGTGTATAAATTACTCTTTCAGGCAAGGGCTTTTCTGGGGAGGAGTGTCCCAGTGACAGCAGTCTACCACCAACACAGATACACAAAGACACACAGCAAAAAGCCTCTCAGTTACAGAGGACAAGCAAGGAATTCTTCTCACTCAAAGCGTCCATCATCACCAAGCTCTCCGTTTACCTCAGCCAACCTGCTGGCAGTGCCAAGTCTGGCCATTCAGCTGCCAGTTAACCAGTCTCAGGACCATCTACACCACCCATGCCAAACGACCTACAGTCTGGACATTTTCAGACTGATCTTGGACCAGTCAACAATAATATTACAATAATAATAATAATACAATAATATTACAGTTTGTTTGGTTTTTCTTTTTAACTATCATGCTAACTAGTCAAAACTAAATCCAAACTAAACACATTTAATCCAATGTTTTATTTTTAATACAATAGGTATTTTATAATCATCTTCCCATGAATTGGCATTAACGCTGTTAAGAAATGGGATGTTTAAAGGTGAAGATATTGTTTTATTGCTGCAACCTACCAGCTGTTGGTTGCTACCCTTCACCATTTTGCTTAAGGCCTTCTGCCCACCATCTGAGACATATCAACATCTAACATCTCTTTTCCTTAACACCTATCTGTATTTAATATAACTTTTAGTCATTGAATGGATCAGCAACTTTAAAGCAGTTGTGAAATAAACCCTATAAATAAATCTTCCATAAAGAGGCATGGTGCTGATCTTTACTGCTCAGTTCCCAAGGGAAATCTCTCTAGAAGGATATCTGCTAATAACACTAATAAAGAGCTTCCTGTTCCAATCCGAGAGGCTGAAGTCCAACACAGTTTAATGACTTCCCTTCTCAAAGATGTCTGATCCAACTAACTGATTAATAGCCAGGTTTAGTATGTTTAGTAAGTGTATTAGTGCTGGACTACGGTCTTCTAGGACAGGAATCCATGATCACTATTTAGTGGTGTATCCATATTTTCGACATGGGCTATAAGTGAGGGACACACACTTTATTACCAAAAGCATGTGGACACCTAAGCATGAGCCCTATATATGAGCCTTCCACAAACTTTAGCCCAAAGTTGGAGGCACATGACTATCTAGAAGGTGTAGCGGTACAACGTCCCTTCACTGGAACTAAGAGGCCCAAACATGTCCCAACACGGCAATATCCTTATGTTGGCAAGGTCCATGAAGATATGGTTCACCATGGTTGGTTTAGAGGCACTCAAGTGGCCAGCACAGAGCCATGACCTCAACCCCACTGAACACCTTCAGGATGAACTGGTACACCGACTGTGTCCCAAGCCTCAGACATCAGTTCCTGACCTGATTAATGCTCCTGTGGCTGAATGAGTCACATAATTGTTGCATAACGACATACAGTGTAGAATCTACAGGGCAGCATGGTTGTGTCAGGGTCCTAGCTTCTATGCAGAGTTTTGCATGTTCTCGCCATTTCCATGGGTATATCCTCCAACCTTTCTGGTTTCCTTCCACCTCCCCCAAAAAAATGTGCCAGTAGGTGGACTGGCTACACTAAAATGATCACCTATGATGGACCATCTATCCAGGGTGTATTCTCATCTCCCCAGTGCTCCTGGGAAGGACTACGGATCCACTGGGTTGCTATCCAGGATAAAGCAGTTCCTGAAGATGATTGAATGACACAGTTGCTCCAAAATTTCTAATACTCCTAATACTACTGACCAAAACACCTACAATGCTAAAAGGATGATTTAGATCAATGCTGGGGTGGTGAACAGGGTAGCAAGATAGCTGCCACCCTGTACTAACTAGCATTATGGTTTGAACTATACAGGCTGGGAGATTCAATGTTAGGTGTTAATTTGACTTATATGGGCTCAATGGTCATACTCCTATCACTGTTTTCAACAGTACTGGGACAGGCCTTCACATGCTGACAAACCGTAAGGTGACAACAGCAGGAAAACCAATATTGGAATCTCTGATCACAGATTAAAAAAGTGCCTATTGGGTGTAATAGTCAGCACTTTGAAGCCTATGATCCAATCTCCAAACATTTAACAGAGCCTTAAAAGTGTTTAATGGTTCACAATTTTCTCTTGCCACATTCCTGGCCGCAGCAAAAAGTGCACATTTGTTGTAGCCGTGCTGACAGAACAGGCAATCTTAACTTGGTCTAGGATTCAATTCTCACAAGGATCCTTGGAAGCTTTGCTGCAAATATCGGAGTGACAGAAATGAGTCAGCAGGAAGGAACTGATCAATGTGCCCTTGGGCAAAACATGACCCATACAATGATTTGTCTTTCTGTTGTAAGAACAAAATTACAAGCAGGACTGCAGGGATTGGTTTATCCCAACCCTTTCCCAAGCTTAGCAGAGAGAGCAACTGGCCAGCGTTTAGTAACAGGGAAGGCCAAAGTGCTTCAAGTCTTAATAAAAACAGTCCACTTGCTAGTGCACTCAGACGTCTGGACCCTAATATATATAATGAGCACACTACTGACACAACCTAATTTATAATGAACACAATCCCCATGAAATACAGCCATATATTATGATTCATTTGCTATTCGAGGCAACATTTCTTACTACTGCATGGCTGAAGTTTTCTTTAATGAGAACATGAGAAGGTGCACATGGACATCATGTCTATAGCATGTTACAGTTCACAAGCACTTCATCATACATGCTTTACCTTTATGGTCCAGCCAATAGCACTGCTTGGAGTAATAAAGTAGTGGTGTGTCATTTGCGGTACCTCTCCCACTTTTTCCTTCCTTCTATGGCTAATAACCAACAACCACCGCCAATTGGCATGCTATCATTTCAAGTAAACAAAATCTAACAAAAATAACAGGCCTAAAAGTGACACTTCATCATGAATTTGAGATCCATAAAAAAATTTTAAAAATTTAAAAATCAAGATTATGAGCGAGTATAAATTCAGAAAAACCCGACTGTTTTGTGCTAATGACAGGTTTAAAAGCAGACTGCTGGGAGCTCAGTGGCGTACAGGATTGATATGGCATTGCTGAGCTTGGTAGACTCTCTGAGTTGTTGTTCCAGCATCAGAGCATCATCGTTCAAGTTTGTACAACTAGCTGCCCTGTCTGAGGTCACATGACTCAAATAAATCACCTGCGTCACGCAGGAGACATGAGATGAGTTCGGTGATTATGGTGTATGATTCAACCACCAGAATCCACTTTAGAGATAACTATAGATATCTCATCCCTCTGATCTGGTAGTGCTTAAGAGACACCTTCAGTTTAAGAAGATGCTTCAAGGGTGAGATCATTTGCTCTGGCCAATCCAGTCTCTGAGGTTCCCCACGGCAGTCTACGATTGTACATTTGTTCTGCTCCTGCCCCCGACACACCTAAGTTATGTAGTCAGTGAGCGTCCCTATAGTCACTGACTACCTGGTACAGGTGATCTACAAGTGAGAATAGGACCAAAAGGAGCAAAAAAGCAGAACCGTGGAGCTGTATCAGACTGTGGGAGTGAGAGAAATTAGAAACATCTGTTTCAGAAACTGAACTGTTAATTTATTAAAGAGCTGCATTGTTTGGATGGGAAAAAAAAAATCTGTCTAGACATCTCACGAATCCACGCACAGTGGATGAGAAGCGAAAGAAGAACAGAATAAAGTGGTCCCCAAATAAAAGTAATACAAGCAGTCCTTGGCCTTTATCTCTCTTTTTCTAAGAGCAAAAGAAAGAGAGCCTACCTTTCTGAACGTCTTCCCCTGCGTTCCTTTTCCTCGCGATGTAGTTTCTTGTCTGCCTCCCTCTCTTCCTGTATGAGAACGTAGTGTGGCTCAACTAAAGAAGGTGGGAGTGGGGGGGGGGAGAGAGAGAGAGAGAGAGAGAGAGAGAGTGTGTGAGAATAAGAAAGAAAAAGAGAAAGAGCGGGTGAGCAAGGAGAAGAATCGAAAGCAGTGGAGGAGAAACATGAAACCAGCAATGACCCTCAAACAATCAGTCCCCCCCTCTCCCTCTCTCTTTCCCGCTATTTTCCCCTTCGAGTCTCCAGATCCCTCGCAGGCCACAATAGTGGGGACGGACAGATTTGTTTCAGTCTGGATTGAGAGGAAAACGAGGAAATTTGATGAATGGGAAACATGCAGCCACAAAGACTGAGAGTAAAAATATGACCCGTGAAATGGGTTTCCTTTTTTAAAATGCACGGGAAATTACAAGCAAGACTGCGGTGCTTTTTATTATTCCAACCTCGAGTTCTTCCAAAGTAAGCAGCAAGAAACTGCCAATGCTGACTAACAGAGAAAGAGGGAGAGAGTGAGAAAGCCTAACACAGGTGGATGGAAGCAAGTGCTGTTTGAGTCCATGAGAAAGTTACTGTATGTGCCTGTCATGGCACAATAGGTGACAGTTAAAGCAGCTCAGATCACACATCACACCTTAATATTTTCTTCTTTTTTTTCTGCGCGTGCTGAGACATGCCTTTGTGTTCACAGGGGCTTAGTTTAAAAAAAAAATCTATGAAAAACACACCCGGCTTGTTTTCTAATCAAATGATAGACCAAAATGTTCGCCTGGAATTCTGTTACAAAATCCTCCTGGTCATCTGATGCTAAAGGATGCTGAAGCAACACTGGAGCGTGTGTTTATACCGAAAGGAAAGCATGCATTCACCAAACAAATATACTGCACAAATATTTAGGAGTATTTATATATGCTTAACAAGCCTTGTATGCAGGTATAGATATTAAAGTCA
The DNA here is from genome assembly GCA_030068235.1 of Notoglanidium macrostoma. NCBI lineage: Eukaryota > Metazoa > Chordata > Actinopteri > Siluriformes > Auchenoglanididae > Notoglanidium > Notoglanidium macrostoma. Next base: position 11,383,515 of record JAQQZR010000016.1, on the reverse strand, counting down.
GCAAGTTATTCCTGGAGGCATGCGTGTGTGTAATTACTGGTGAATACTGAAAAGTCTCTGTTGGTCTTTATTAGCTTGTTATCACAAATCCACAGCCTGAAGGCAAACTCCCGCATTTGTTTAGACGTCTAGGCTTGAAGGGGTCAAAGGTTAAGCATTGTCAGACCAAATAGGTCCAACTTTGTGCCACTGCAGGAGGCAATACACAACCTCAATGCAGCCATACAGCTGTGCAGAGCTCCTGCATACAGTACTCGGGGTGTGGCTTGTAGTAAAACATCTAAAAGAGTCCGAGGACGTGCTGTTCAATATGACATGCGTGGAGAAGTTGTAATGAAAGCGGCTTTTCGAGTGATGACTTTATTCATGTGAGAGCAATCAAGACCCCATGCAGAAGTTCATACACATTTCTCATGAGTTTGTTTTAGATTTCTCTCAGAATTTAGTACTTGTTTCATGCTGCTGCTGAATTACCTCAACAATATAAATTAAGCAGAACAGCTGTCCCTGTCTTAAATAATTCATTATGGTTAAAAGCCATTATTAAAACAGACGCGAAATAAGCAGTGCAACTCTTTCTTTCTGTAATCTGTATATGTGGAAGGTACTGGATAAGCTCATCTGTCTCTTTCTCTGTCTCTCTGCTACCTGATTCCGCTACGGGAGCAGACCCTTAAATGTGAACACAAAGACGTCTTTCTTCAGCCAGCAGGCGCTCATGTCTGCTCTGCCGCACAGTGTTGATATAATGCTACGGCTACAGAGACACACGCCTCAGGGAAAAGGAGAGGGACAGAGGGACAGACAGACAGACAACTAGTGTGAATAAAAATAAATAAACCAACATACGCAGGAATAAAGTAAAAAACAGGACTAGCTCTACCATCCTAAACTGGCACTAACCAGTATAAAGAAGTATAACAAGCAGAAACTGCTTTACGCAGGGAGAGACAGAGTGAGTGTGAGACAGACATCCAAAGACAGAGGGAGAAGAAGACATGGACAGAGTTTGTGAGAGACAGACAGAGAGTGAGAGAGACAGAGGGAGGAAGACATACACAGCATTTGTGATAGAATGAGAATGAGAGAGAGACAGAACAGAAGGAGAAAGAGAGAGAGACAGACAGAGGGAGAAGGAGTGACAGACAGATGTTGAGAGAGACAGACAGGGAGGATGTGATAGAGAGAGAGGGAGAGGGAAAAAGACACAGACAGAGTGAGAGAGAGAGAGAGACAGAGACAGAAGGAGGAAGAGGGAGAAAGAGACAGAGAGAATGTGAGACAGACAGAGAGTGACAGACACAGAGATAGAGGGAGTAAGACAGAGTGAGAGGGAGACAGACAGAATGTAAGACAGACAGAGACAGAGGGAGAAAGAGACGGACAGACAGTGAGACAGACAGTGTTTGTGAGAGAGACCGAGTATCATGTCATCTCGTGTCACTTCAAACTGTTCCGCAGAGACGATCTGATGAGTAAACTGACCTGCTAAACCGTTCACTGATTATTAACCAGAACACGTTCAGATACGTGAGAACTCACTGTACTGGCCCTGATCACAAGCAGCATGGAAACACCAGTCCGTTCCCAGCAGCTCACGCAAACACAGCGCACAGCCTTTCAATATACCAAGCTGTGCTCCAGCACGCTACTGACAGCTAACAAATGTTGCGGGGCTATTTGGGAAACACGACAAAAATCAACCCAAGTGAAAAATGTGCGCCTTTATTCTTAAGGGCTCAAAAAGAGCCTTGACATGGCAACGAGCGGCAGCTTTAAAGGATTTGAACTGTCCCATATGCTGCGTTAAGCTGAAGAAGTCAAATTCCTTTCTGGTTATTTAAATAACAACCCGGGACAGTAGTGATAGCCTGTGTGCTAACGGTGTCACTCGGGGAGGGGAGGGGATTTAGGGTAAAGCAGCGGGTGGATGTCTGGAAGGCCACTGAACCTCAGCACAGGATTATAGTAAATCTGCTGATTAGACAAAGCCCCGTTATCTGCTTGCTTACAGATTCACCTCCATTTCACATTACAGCACAGCAGAATTTGCTCTGTTTGCCTGGAAGTTACACTTTACAAAAAAAAACCAAAAAGAAGTATGCACTCACATGCACTTTTTGAACATCATAAAAGTACCGAAAGCTATACTCCACTCCTAAATCCAGAGTATGTTGTGAGGCTTTAGGCTGTGAAATCTTACAATAATAATAAATAAAGCTTCTTTGTGAAATGTTGCATGCTAAACATAAAGCAGCAAATCCACTGGCACTCACATCACAAACGTAACTACAGACACGTGTGCTACTTGTACTGTTGTGTAGGAGACGCACATGAGCAGAGTGCGCCACAAACAGGCCACTTCTCGGTCACTGAAAAATATGGAAATTGCTAATAAGCTAATATGGAAAAATAATGAAGTCTTTTGGGTAGGCCGAGCAACTTCTGTGCAGATGATGAACATGAAGTGGGTCAAAACTACTAAAGTTTCCTTGGTCTTCTATCACTTACTACGATGTGCTCAGTGCAATAAACATACTGCTGTTATGGCTCAACCTTGTGTATACTTTTCTTCTGCAACATGACTTGTATAAAGTGGGTTCTCCAGAAGAAGCATCCCGCACTCGACTGTAAAGGAGTACCCGCCTCCCACGCCACCGCTGGCACTTGAGGAAACCTGAGGTGAATGAAATCCTGCTCAAGAAGCAGCGATGAAGGAAATGGATGAAGATTTCATCCCAGAAGTGAGGCTATATATATATATATCTATATCTATGTTAATGTGAGCCAGGCCCGCCAGTAACGGAGAGTTGTCTCACATGCCCAGGCCACTATTTGTTGCTCTCCCTCACGAGCATCGACAAGTGGAGGCTAAACATAAAAGATATCTGTTTAGAGGTGAGCTACATAGATTATAACAGATAACTCATGCACAATGAGATCAAGGACGAGATTAAAAAAAAAAAAAAAAAGTCTGCTTTGATTCCAGGTTGTCTTTATACACCTGCCAAAGCCAGGTCTGAATACAGAGAACTGTTCTGTGGAAATAATAATACTCTTTTACAACTCACATTGCCATCACCAAGATAAGCAATTGTACAGTAGTTAATGCTAGGGTTTTTCCCAGATCATCATAATCATAATCATAATCATATATGGACAATAATGATCAAACACTTTCTGATCCTAGCAACTATGCCTCATTTACATCCTACTATTATTATTTACTCATGCTCTTGTCTAATCTGCAGTGTACAAAGCTGCATGACTGGTGGTACAGTAGCAGTAAACAGCAAGCTGCCATGTGATATCGAAAATATCGATGCCACTGGACCTTGTACTGACTTCACTACAGCAGGGCAGATCTCAGACAAGAGTTAAAGAGCTCTAAACAAGCTCTGCTTACCAGCTACATTATTACCAAGACACTAAACCATAAGCCTCTAAACCATTAACTTTCATTTTCACAACATAACAATGGCACATATAATACAGCTCATATAATAGCCCCCATTTCTTCCCCCAATGCCAATTCACACCCAGCTCTCGCCATCATATGACAGCTACAAACAGATTAGGGTGAAGGATGACACATGTTTCCTTGTGAAGCCAGCCAACGTGTGCTCATGTTGCGTCACAGGGCAATGTAACAGACAGGGTAAAATCACTTCCTGCCCTTTTTCTAAATGCATGACCTCACACATCGTGACTGGCTAGTAGAGCAATATGCCAGCGTGTCCCTTTGAAGCAACGACACGATTGATTACAGTCCGCCGATTTCTTGATCAGATTACACAGCTCTTACTTCAGGCCTGTGAATGCTTGTTTAAAGTTACATCACGCATTCAAAACTATATCTTGCCACTGAAAACATGACAACAGAGGAAGTTCTATCCTCGTTATCCAGCTACGCACCATGCTATCCGTCTTCAGCTCAAGATCTATGTAGCAACTGTGCTTATTTTGTGTAAAAGAAAAACTCATTTATTTAAAATGTGCTTATTATATTTAAATGATTTGAAGGCATTGCCTCTTACTACGTAAAAAATGAAGAATGTTGGCTTTTTCTTGCAGTTGCCATTCTGGGGCTACCGTACAGAGCCGCTGAAACATTCGTGGTAATCGTGAACTGAACTTAATGAGCAAACGTAGCACCCCGTCCTCAGCTAAAAGTCAAGTCAAGTGGCTTTTATTGTCATTTCAACCATATACGGAAGATACAGCACACAGAGAAACGAGACGACGTTCCTCCAGGACCTAGGTGCTACATATAAGACAACACAGAAGTACAAAAGTGCACGTGTGAAACAGAAGACAACATAAAGTGCAAGTGTGCAAATATTGCAGACGGTACAGAAAAGTCAAATCTGTTCTATAATAAGGCGTGAATAAATGAAATAGGCCAAAGTATTTTGCACTACAAAAATAAGTGCACTAGGTGCATTTGGTAAGATGTGTTTCCACATTAGCTCCCTAACAGTGAAGTAGGTGTGTTGGACATTTGAATGATTTTTTGTAACTCCCTGAGCCCACCCACCCCAATTCCTGTCACCCCTGCCTTGTGCAGAAGCTCCGCCCCCAGGTGGCCCGCAGAGAACAGTATCAATAACATGACTAACGGGAGGTCGATCCAAACACAGGCGAGCATTCCAGACCACAAGTCACTTTTCCAAATGTGTTTTCTCAGCAACATAGTAGTTTTGTCCTGAGGTAGCAGGTTATTTGTACAAGTAATACATTTAAAAAAATCATCTACTGAGCCTTTAAAGTGGCATGGAACATGCTATAACATAAGATAATAAGCACAGGGTAAGACTGTTCTAGCTACATGAAATTAAACAAACGTTCTTAATCCACAGAGTACACGTATACAAGACCTTCAAACAATAGTAGCGATGTATGCATCATGCAATTCACAGTGTAGAAAAGGGTTAACTTGAGTGTATTAGTAAAAAAAAAAAAAAAAGTCCGAGTCTATAACTCACCAGCTTTTAAAAAGACGTTTCGCCTGTTGACCTACACCCGGAAAGACAGAGGTTTTGCAGGAGAACTGTCCCAATGATGGAAACGGCTTCATTTATTGCTAGCAATCCTCTTGCTATAATGGTCCTGAAGGCATGAGATCAGGAATGCTTTCTCATGGCCTCTAAGGCAGACAGTGGTAAATCAACAGTGCTTAGGAATCACTACGTTCCTGGGAGATGAAATACAGAGAAACACAGGCCCTGTGCTAACCGCGTGCTAACTGAGCAGACAAATAGGTCTCCTAGTGACAACACGTCAGCTCCTGTTAAAGGGAGACGTGAGGGCCAACGACAAAGTCCAACAACAAGTCAGACAGAATGAGTTGCTTTGGCTCAGGAAGAAAGGAAAGGAGGAACAGGGGATGTATGTAGTAAACCAGCTGCCATTAGCTGAGCCTTAATGGCTCGCTCATTTTGATTCAGTTTTACAAGTTGTAGATCTTTTACTTCACACAAGAGTCAGATAAAACCAGAGACGTTAATAGTACCAGCATAAATGGGAAGCACCTTCTCTTGGTGCACTGACTGGGAAATGAGCATGCTACAGCTAACACGATTATATCCTTCTTGTTTTTTCCACTCAGGTCTGAATGTGCTGGTTATAAATTTAGATTAATATTTAGACAGTTAGATTTGACAGATTTTGATGCCGTTGTTGATATGAACGCAGAAGGGCAGTGGGTGCATCCCGGTGGCATTAGCACCATCTCTCTCCTTGATCAGTGTAGCAGAGAGGATGACCCTTTCAGCACCTCACTCCACTTTTTCCCTTAGGAGCAATCGTGTCCTCACTCCACAGACGACCCCATGTCC
>JAQQZR010000016.1:11340278-11375078 GCA_030068235.1 Notoglanidium macrostoma | reverse complement strand
GAGAGAGAGAGAGAGAGAGAGAGAGAGAGAGAGAGAGAGAGAGAGAGAGAGAGAGAGAGAGAGAGAGAGAGATGAATTCCTTTATGATAGATGAGCAGACAGAGTACATGGGTAATGCAAGGCACTGTATCTACTGTACTCTCACCCAAGAGCACAGGTTAGAAATTCTCCCCATGACTCCTCTAGTAATAATAAAAATAATAAAAGCCCCTCGCATGCTGTGGAGGCGGGGGTAAATGACTTCTAGGATTTCGCGGTCCTGTGTTTTTGACTGAGAGCATGTTCATACATATTTGCCAAGTCTGTATCAGAGCAAAATGGATAGTTTTGATTTGTTTGCTATTTGGTTTGGTTTGACACTGAAAACAAACAAACTTTGAGGGGCATGCAGGGCTAAACTATTGAAAACTATGGCTAAGGGAAACTTTTACCAAGTGCATGCAGAAATAAAAAATAAATCACCTGAAAACAGAGAACAAATATCCAGATCAGCAGTGATACAGCTCAGTCCTTTGGCACCCAATTGCTTAGTTTAGCAGCGTTCTCATAAAAAAAGAAGAAAAAAACCTGCAGCCTAAAACACATGATGTGCTTGGATCACTTCCTGCAGTCAGGCTGATTCAGACTCGAATCACTTTCTCGCTGCAAACCAATCAGACCATGCTGGAGTTCACTTGGAAGTAGACTTGCTCTCTGACAGCTGTTTTGGTCATTGTGAACACAGATGTTGTGCCAGGGTTCCATACAAACGGACTAAACATTACATATGTGAAAGCACCCTTAGCATTCACCGTCATGCATACCAGATCCTTCAGCATGGACGCTTCAAAATACTCGAAAAGGCTTCAGCCAGAAAGCCATTAAGCGCTCATTAGCTTCTTTTGTCATCTGTGGAAAACAAGCTCGTCTTGCTTTTCAAGTAGGACTTCAACTGTCCACATCCTGTTTACAACACTTTTTTATAATTAAAATACAAATGTAAAATGTAAATAGTTTACTGTACTGTTCATACTGTAGATGAACAGAGCTACCAGAAGTGGCGCATTAATCCAGTCTGATTAGTCAGTGAGTGCTGTTTTGGATGATTAGACCCCCTACTGCACCTCATCGAAGGATCTTAATTGACCTTCGAAGACCAAATCAAGCGCCCGCACACGCACACACACACAATCTCTATTATTTACAGCTGAGCTTCCAGTGAGGAGTGTCACCATGTTCAATCCAGTTAGAGATCTCTACACCTTGCCCTCCATTTAATTCAAACAGAGCGTTTAAGGCTCACTGACCGATAGTCCGAAACAAATTAAACAATGCGACAACATGTCCATATAATCTACAGCAAGAAATGCCTAGCAAGTAAAAGGGGTAAAAGAAAGCTGAATGATCTACATACAGAAGTAAGTCAGTGGGCGCGAGTGAAATAAACATCAAGCAGTTTTTGGTTTCACCCAAGAGGCTCCTTTCAGAAGCAAATCTAATCTCTAATCCACTTAGAGCCCATGCATAATAAATACATACACTACTGGTCGCTCTATATATTTCTTTTAAATGTAATGTAATTGCTTTCCATTAGCAATAGTGATCCCCTCAAAAGTACTCCAAATATCACAATCGGGACTAAAAAACAAAAGAAGAGAAAAAAAACGTCACGTGGCTTAAACGATGGCTTCATGAAAACAGAGAGACGAAGCACAACAAAAGCACTAAACCACTGTGAGGGTCTTTGTGTGGAGGAGGGTCTCTGAGGAGGGCAGGTGCCTCCAAACAGACCCATTATCTGCCACCGCTACACTAAAGACCTCCCCCACTCATCTATAATCCATCCATCCACTGCCTCAGCTCCACTCCGACTGGCTCTGAGAACGACAAACAAAACCAAGACTCTGCTTTATTACCAGAAATCAGTGTGTCGGTTTGATTTCTGCAGTATAACTGGCTGCGCTCTATGACTATACAATACACACAGAGTGAATCACTGATCATACATTAGATGTACAGATTATATAGAAAGATTTCTATATACAGTTTCTAAACTGTTATAGAAAAATAATCTAGGATGAGTTGGGGAGTTACTGTTACAACAAAGAAGTACATTATTTTTCTACAACAATATGTCGAAACCCAACGTGTTTAATACCTCTATAATCTTATAATTAAAAAAAAAAAAATTATATAATACAGAACGACGCATGTTATTTTTCATCCACGTGCAAAAATGTTAACATTTTGTAATATTTGCAGATATTTTTGTATATTTGCGTATTCCAGCTAGAGAGAGTCGGTCTCTTACTTTCTCTTAAAGGCAATCAGACAGAAGCAAATGAACACACCGGAGCCTCCGTCCATAAATGATAGATTAGGCTTAGATTACATGAAGCGTTCGCCATACAGCCCTGTGAATGTGTTGTTATTGTAGAAATGACATAACACAACGAGAGCATTAATATAAGTGGAATGGTTTCTGTAATGGGAAATTCATCAACTCCTTCTGACCAATCAGGTTCAAGAACCCCACCGTGCCATATTATAACATAAAATTGGAACTTGAAACTATTAAGGTATGCAATCATGTCAATTTTTGTGTTCTTTCTGAACTACTCACGGTGAGTATCTGTGAATCACATATGAATAACTCCGAGAGACTTGTTTCTGCGATGAGTCACATCATCCAGTAAGAAAAAGACTTCCCACACAGACATACACACCCTGTGGCTAAGAAGAATGCACAAGCAGAATCTACCATCAGCAGATGAAACAGACGCAGTTTTCCTTGGAGATGAAAGTTAGCTCTTGGCATTAACAAGGCAAAGTCAGCAGAATAACCCAGGCATGTTTCAACGAGCCAGTCGTGTGAATTTTAAATGTCTGCGGTAGCACCAGCATCACCAGTGAGGTTGCTCCATTCCTAAATGGTTAAGTAAGTGAAATGTTTTCACCAGTAGATTTCTCAATGCGAGATGTAAACACACCCAGCCACGCCTGCGCTTTGACCTAGCTGCTCTGGAGTCCAAGAAAGACAACATGCAGCATTCCTGCGTCAGAGAAGCAGAAGAAATGCGGTCTTCAGGAACACACACGTCACTCTGGATTACTGTCTAAAACAGTCAACAATTACTCCAACTCATTTTTTTTACATTCATTTCTTATTCATTGTTTTAGCTATGGTTGACCATATTTATCACTATTATTACATTGTATTATTATTATTATTATGTCTAACATGCAGAAATTGTATTGGATGAAATTTATATTCCATTTATTTTCTTTTTCTGACAACGGGACTCTCCCTGCGCACCAAAATAGCCTAAATATTGGGCAAAGCCACAAACAAGAATCAGTGTGCCAGAAACACGGCTATAAAAAGCAGTGCCTGATGACTCAAAGGAACATGTACATGAACACAAGGCCAATATTTTCATAACACCCATGGAACTGAATGAATGGAGAACAAAATACAAACACATTCTTGAGAAAGTCAATATAAAAAGGCTCAGAATAATTGCACTGTACTTGCGAAGGACAGAAAATAGTGACAATGCAATAGTAATTTCTAGCACAGGCCTATAACATGCATGTGCAGGCTCAGAAACCTGTGAATAAACAGCAGTAAACATGTACTTCAGTGTGAAAAGCTAGATGTGGCCATGTTGAAGCGTTTTTTTTCTTGATGCAGTAATCCCTCTTTTCCTGGCCTCAGGGCCTGATCTGGAACAGGATTTGGATTAGGTGATAGGTAAGGGGTTAGGGAGGCACTCGGAAGAATTACCAGGATCAATCATCTCTTCTCACACTGATACCACTCTTTCCCAGACACTTTATATTGCTCTACTTTCTTAAAATAGTCTGCTTTTGCAATTTCCTTATAATCTCTACTAATCATGAGTCTAGGGACCAGACTGCTTTGAAAGCAACATCAAAATCCATATTAAACCTCCGTATAGGACTTCAGAGGGCTTATTTAATCAGGTCCCAGGTCTTGAGTGTTTCACACTGCTTTTAGATTTTTTGGTATTTTTCTTGGCTTCATGATGCATGCAGGAGTTTTGATTTCAGGCACTTTTGCAGCTAGTAAAGACAGGAAGAGCTTCAGGGAAAAATTCAAAGCTGCACAATAATGGCAGCCATGAATTATTTCATGGTTATAAACCAAGCCATCAATACATAACCAAAGGGAAAGCAAAGAAAAAGGAGATGATGTGACTGAAGCTTAGATGCTTCAAATGGTTTCTTTATAATCCACTAAATGCTGAGATTTAATGACAACGACAACAATAACACCAAGAAGACGATGAGGAAAAGGCGGAGAAGAAGAAGAAGAAGAAGAAGAAGTCAGCTCAATGATAACTTACAGGTAAAGCTGAATCTGAGCTTTATGCAGCATCACTAAATCAACATCTCTCAGGTTGTCCAACAGAGAGGGCCTTACTGTCTAGCGTGCTCCCAACACCTCTTCATTTGGAACCCAGCCAAACAGTTCCAATCATGAAGTGCACTAAAACATAGGGAAGGGAAAGGAGTAGGAGTAAGGAGAGTCTTCCATTACCAGATGGCAGAGAATAAGTCTCTGTGGACTGGAGGAGATAATGAATATGCAAAAAGCTAATAGCTTACTATTACTAGAAGAGATGACTCGTGTGTATGTTTAGACAGAAATCTCTGTGCTGGAGCTCTTTAGTAGAGAGACTGGGGATTCAGGTTAGATGTGTGAAGTAACAAATTTCTGTGGTCATTACTAAGTGGCCATGCAAACCTGTGGCCTAGCCTGAGGTCCTGCTAACATAACGGGTCAACAAGACATTTAAGCATTACATAAATTTAACTAATCGTTCATGATTGACTTCTGAATGCTGCAACAAAAAAAAATTCACCCTGTCATTGGCAGATCATGAGTTTCAAATACTGACCATGCCACAGCCATCTGTTTCTGTGTTCTCTGGGTGGGAGGGATCACATACCCCTTTTCCACCAACAGGGAACGGGTTCCGCTCTGATCTGCATACCAAATATTGCACCATTAGGAGCAACAATAAATTGGTTCGGAACATGAAAAGCTGGTTCCCAGCTAGAACCAAAAGAGAGCTGATTTTTCCAGTGGGAAGCGTGACGACACCAGTGGGCATGTCTTTAGTTTGGAGAGGAAGCAGAGCACAGCAAGGATAAATCAAACAGATATCTGCCGTAGCAGGACAAAAGCTGATATGTAATCAATGTGACAGAACTTACTCCTGTTTACTCCCATTGTGCAACACCCTCCGTTGATGACATTTCCTTGATTACAATGGTTCTGCTCAAAACCGGTGGAAATGAAGGCTGGTTTGCTAGCTGGCACCAAGGTTCCAAAACATCCTGAAAGAAACTGCCAGCCATGGGCATCAGTGAGCTCATGTAAGTGGAAGAGGGCAGATTGAGCTTTTTCTTCTGAGTGTCTAAGCTGCCCTGTGTAGAATGAGCAGCAGCTTGAAAAGATGCTGGCTGGCTTCATGTGTTTTGGAAGACACACAGAATAGCCTTCACCCTCCCCTGTTGGTAGCTGTTGTCTGATAGGGGAAAGGTGGTTGGAGGATGGGAACTGGCATACAACCAAATAAGAGAGAAAATGGGGGAATCCTTCATGCCTGACTTACCAATTCTAAGGGGTACAGCGCTTACTCCCTCGCGATCAGTTCATTACAGCCGCTCTGAAACTTCTTAAGCAGTTTTATTTTTTTAATGTGGAAAGTAGGAAGTGTGTAGCATGCTAGATGGTTGAGTAACAGTGAAATAGCTGAAGCGCTGAGAGATGACGTTCTGCTGAAATCTCCCTGACCTGGATGAAATCATGAACCGGCAACACTACTAGCATAAAACAGAAGACGTCCTGTAAGGTTTAGGCAATGTTAATTAAGCAATGTTTAACTCACACAAAAGGCATGACTGCTTTGATTTCTAACGCCATACCACCTCCCAAAACCTCGTAAAGAAAGGAAAGGGTGTAGAGAGACACAGCTGTCCAGAACCATCAATAAAGGAAGAAGTCTACATTAAAAACCTGCCTAATTAGTCCTCAGGGAGAGATACATGGGTGCCCGTGAGTCAGGATCACACACACTCTGGTTTGTCAGGCAGCCCATGGGGAGTGGAACAGAGCTAAACAGGGCCATTCACATGCTAATGGCAGCACGGCCCATGTGGTTACGCTCCTCAGAATATGACGATATGGATCCAGATCCAGCGGGGAGTAAAGTCATGTCTACTGGCCTGCTATTAGTGTCCCGTTGCACAACAACACAGCTGAAAGTAATAGTTAATTAGGACTATGAAGATGGAAAATCAACTGATAATGCAGAGCACAGAAACATAGTTAGTGTATTAGATAGCATTAAAAATCCACATCTGAGAGCTGTGTGATGGCCTTCAGTTTTCTGTAAAGAAATAATCTAAATAAATATTGAATTGAGATCAGTTACCTCATATTGGCTTAAAGAACACAATCATAAGAGGACAGCCATGGATTCTGTGGCTATTAGTCACTTTTGCATTATTTTGGCTAAATAATAAACATGAATTGCCCGTAAAGCATAGACTAAAACGTTTCATAAATGATTAATGGCACAGCACTCTGGTGCCAGTTTGTTAAACAATGGAGTCGGCAGTGCCAGTGTGCATCTGCTTCCATCTCAATGTACTTTTCATTGTGCAGATTTTGTGTGGTTTTAAGCAAACAGCACAGTCAAACAGTTGTTCTTCTGCAAGAGAATAATCAATGGCTCGCTGTCTTCATCCTGCTTCGGTGAGCAAGCAAGCTTTTAGTCAGTTCCATGAAAAAAAACAAAACAAAAAAAAATCTAGCCGGACCGCTATCGGGATTCACTTAAGTGTAATTTGGTTGCAGATTGCCTTCCATATTAATGAGCCTGTCAGAAATTATTTCCCACTTGAATAACTGGCCACAGCGGGTGAGGCCATGGGACTTATGCCAAACTGCTATTGCTGGCAAGTCAAACACCAATCATGGATACATTCACAGTGTTCCCTGGCTCCTAGAGACTGGTATAGTAACAGAGCGAATGTGGAATAAGTGACAGGTCCAGGTGAGCCAGTGATGCTTCTGCCATGTGATGCAAAAGCAGGATTGGAATCCAAGCAGGTAGCAGTTCTCTCCCAGTGGTGTGGAGGCGACACAAGCAAAAGAGCGCAGCAGTGGAGGCAAAAGGGTTAACTGCTCTAGACTTAACACATCCACACTCCGAGCAACCCAACCTGTTATCACACGGAGTCATTTTTAGCTCTTGTGTTTGTTTGTGAAAATACATATTCAGAGGTACATGAATAAAAAATGAATAATGAATAGATAACAGAACAGGCGCTTAGGATATAACGAATCTGGAACACGGTACAACAAAGGGCATTAAGGAAAAGTAATATGACCTCAACCACCCCCTCCTCTCATCACGACCTCTTTTTATGTCTCAGTCCCTCCCCCGCTTCCACACACTCCCCAGTCCCCCTCTTTCCCTTCCTTTGTACTCCCATCACAGGCCATGTCCCTGGGCACCTCTGCATAGCTGAGTTGATGGGTTCCTGTGGTAAAGGTGCACAACTCTGAAGGTGAACACGTTCAGCACCTTTCATCCATCGCCTGCCAAAAGATGTCACACTCGGGCAGATGCAGGAACTGGAGCTGAGCCTATTTTGCAAAGTGCCAAGTGTAATCTATTCTTAATTACACTGATGAAAGGGAACAGTATTTGTTTATTGCATGAGAGTTTCCATTACTCGTTTTTTAGTTCGCAATGACGAGTTGCGCAGTTAAAGGAAGCCCGGCTAATGGGTTAAAGAACTCTAATGAACACACCTGCAATATCAACAAACAAATCATAACGTTCATAAATAATACACATATTCTGGCTCACATGGATAAAGCGGTATAGATAATGGATGGATGGATGGATGGATTCTGGCTCATAGCCGCCTGACAAGCAAAAGACAAAAAAAACACACTCAACTCTTTATTGACTTTGGTATATAGTTACTATATTTAAACATAATACCCTTCGGTGCTGTAAATACATGCTTGTTGCTCCAAATCTCACAGCCGCTCTAACCAAAACCTGAGACTTGGCAAGCATGCTTAAGCCCTTCCAGTGGGCTAACTAATACATTCATTCATGATTCATCCACACCTGCAGCATTAACTCGGTACCAAACAAACCTGACCTTATTTTTTTCAAGCATGACAAGGCTTATATAATACACATAATTAATCCGAAGTCACGAGTCATCGTCGCAGGAAAACAAACAGCGTGATGTGACTCGACGAGCAAATTCTTCAGTGGTGAATGTAAAGAGTTCGGCAAAACGCAATATGCTGAGTGGGGACATGAAGCGCAGGTTCTGCTGAGACGAGGGTCCCTCCAGCTAGACATTAAATTGATATTCAATCCCACTATACGCACACAGTATATGTGTTTATGAAATCATAACCGCAAATAAAAGAGGTCTGGGTGCATGAAGGACAAGTGGATACACGCATGAATGAACAGAAGTATGAATGTCTGGATTATGATTCGATGAGTCAATCAAGGATCCAATCATTCACAAATAACTGCGCACAGTGTGCTTCAGACACCTACCACGCACTAATAAACATCACCTCTATACTGGAATCCGCACATCTACAGTCAGCACGCTGTGGCCAATGGCGGATTAAGGCAACAGCTCACTTCTTGACCGTGAACCAATCAAGCAAAGCCTAAAGGAGGACAGACAGGATATTGGCAACTACAATACACTGACCTGCAGGGACAGAGAGATAGTGTGCCTCCTTTTCTGTGTCTAAGTACAGCGTCCATACACGCACACTCTAAGATGAGAACATTTTCAACTGGCCTGCGCATTTGTTGCGTAATCCTAACCTTAACATCTGTAAGCAAGAGTAATTCTAACGGGTCGTTCAGCTTTACCGCTTAAATGCTGCATTAAAAAATGCATTACTGCGCATGCATCACGGAGACTGAAACAAATTCCCCACAAATGAATAATCGAAACGCACGCACATGAATGTGTCTAACATTCCAATCTCAGTGTAAGCATCACACTACATTGTCTATGGCACCAACGATTCAAAACATGTCGGGGTTAGAAAACGCTGCGTTCTCCCGAAACCCACATGACTCAAGCAAGCGCCACTGACAGTGAGACAGAGAGGAGGAAAGAAGTAGACGGAGATGGACAGAAGGAGACAGGTGGTGGCACTCTGGGGTTCAGTAAAGAACACATTTGGTGACACGGCAAATGCAATGAGCAATGAAAACCACCTAGAAATGAAGCTTTTCTTCAGTAGAGGATATGCTTTCGCACTGCATTGTATATCGCCCATGGCTACAATTGTGCTTCAACAGTAGCGTGATCAATTATTCCTCTGAACCCATTAAACAGCTGCTCATATGAATGGATGAGCGCACGGACGTCAAAACAGGATCAGTGTGCTGACAACACATGGAGCTTCCAGCATGGCCATTTCAGAGCAGCTTATCCCCCCACCACACACACACACACACACACACACACACACACACACACACACACACACAATCCTGTAACACTATCATTGTAGAGTATTTCCTTTAACATGTATTGCTGTAGCCTAATAATGCTATGCCTAGGTCTCTTTTTGTTTTTCAGCACTTTGTCCATGGCATGCCAAATGTCCCCACAATGTCAAAACTGTCCTGTATTACTACCATCATGGGAACAGTTGGTCCCCATAAAGAGCCCAATACACTACATCATTCTCACACATAAAATAAACATGATAAATACCCGTGCACAAAACCACATCAGCATTAATGCATACTCACCAGCCACCTGCTCCAAGCTCTCCTCGACGTCTCCGGTTACTCGTCTCCAATATGTCCACAAGATATAAAATCAGCCTCGTGCAGCCAGTAGATGATGGCAGTCTGGCGTAGACGGTGTATAAGGTGGTCAGGGGACGGAATAAACAGAAGGCTTAGCCAGAAAAAGCAACAGCCATTCATTAAGCAGCTACAACAGAGCCAGTGCTGGTGGGTGTGAGGCTTTGGGATGCTGTACAACAACATGCATCCTCCTCTCGGAAAGGGGTGAACGGAGGGAGGGGCGATGCAGCGAGGGAGGGGTGGAGTGAGGGAGCATGTTCGCTGCAAATCCCGAGGAGTCACATGATGTCTGGGCGCTCCATCGGGAGGGAGGAAGAGAAGGAGAGGCAGCAAGGAATCTCAGTGCTAATGAGCGCAGTGTGCAGTGGTGGGTGGTGTCATCACAGCTGCAGTTCCATGTTAAAGACCGAGAGAGCTGGAACCTCCTGCGGGGACGCCCACAGCACCTAGCAGTCTAGTGGCAGCAATGAGTTTCTGGATTAACCCGTTGATTCATATATCGCTTGAATGACCTGTAAAACAGGCACAAATAAAGAAAAACGCCGACAGGCAAAGACGTCCCTGTGGAGAGAGTTGTGGAAATGACTAAGAGCCTTCAAAGGAAAAGTGCACCCTGCAACACATCACATGTTTCTGCTGAAATTTTTGTGATGTGTTTAGCAGTTCTGGTGCTAATACGTTGGATGGTACTGCATTTTCAAAACACAGTTTTTCAGCAATATTCAAGGTCACGTTGATAAGATATACAGTGCAGACGTATAGGAGACAGTGGTGCAAATGCTGAACACAAAGTTCCAGAAAGCACTGAGCTGAATTACGGCGGCGTCACGGCTCGACTCGGTTAGGGATCTGAACACGGCACTGACTGCACTATAAGCATGAAAGTTGAAGCTGTGGAGGCCGATCCGATCCGAGCAGAGCGGACAGATGAGAAGGCGAGAAAGCTGGACAGACTAAAGTACTAAAGCACTGCTGCATCATTTTCTTAGGTAGAGATAAAGCGAGTGTGGCAACACAGCAGGAAGTCACTCAAAGTGAAAACAGACCAACGTGTTAATGAAAAGTAGGGAGTATAAAAGTCCACTGCAAAAAACATCTGCCAACATTGATCACGTTAATTATAAAACTTAATAACAATGCTAGTTTAGGAATTTACTTCGCATTAGTTACCATTAGCTATCTTGTTAGCAACCCAGGCTACTGCTTTTACACAATATACAAGTTTTACTAATGTTGGTAGCTCAACTGGTTACTCATTTTACCTACAGAAATGTGGTCCCTGGTTTTAAGTAGACGGCCAGTTTTTACTGTTATATACAACATTTTTTGGTGTACAGTACATTTAATGATTCTTAGCCCAATGTTGACTAGCTAGTCAAAGCTAATGGCTTTCATTTATACAACTTAGCCCTAGTTAGCCTAGCCTCCCCACTGGTGTTAATTACAAAATATATTATTTAGCTAAATGCTAGCTAATATTGCTAGCGAATTTGGCTACAAATTTTAAGCACAGTGTATAATAAGTCTATCATTATCCATCATTTGAGGGAACTTGGTTACTGCTTTTAATTACACACTACAGTAGTGTTTAGTGTTTAGTATAACCTTACGCTGCTTGCTAACAATTAGTTAGCACAATGTTAAATATCTTGCTAGCGAGCGTGTGTACTGATGTTATAGCTCATAATACTAACATTTTAGCTGTAAAGTCACAAGCAGTGAGCAGAGACAGCAATACAGACAACTAGAGAGAGGTAACACTAGTTATAATACCTAGTTAGCTGGTTAATGTTTGCGTGGTTCTGTACTCTTTAGCTGAACACCTTGGCTAGTGTTACTAAGCGACTTTAGCGTGTAAATCAGTATTTGACGCTGAACGGCGCACCAACCGTGACGTCACATGTTCAAGCCTACGACGAGTCGTTCGCGAATGAGTCGACTCTCTGACCGGCTCTTTTAAGTGAAAGCTAGGAGTCGACTGGAATATCTAAAGAGCCGTATCTATTCTTTTGCTTAACAGTCATCAGTGGGCTCATCTCAGGGTTATCTAATTCCTTTAATCGCACAGAATTCAACCATCAATTGAATCGTATAAACATCTCAGTTGTTTGATACATCATGACGATTTATAACCAGTAAGAATAGTAAGATGTGTTTTTGACTCTCTTGTGTTTGTGATTTCTGCAGCATGGGTGACGGATTGTGCTGCTTACCATGATCATGATGTCTGTAGTGTAGATCATGTAGATTTTATTAAATATAGGTCACACTACGGGTAGATTTTGAAAATATTTGACTATAGTGATTGGCTGTTGGACTCGCTGCAGCGCCACTGGTGGGCGGGGCAACATGTACGTTACCGCCTGAAAAGGATTTTGATTGGCTATTAGCATGGCTGTAACAGGAAGTGCTCTAGCGGCTCTGAGGACGCGTAGGTGAGCGTGGATCCAAGCAAAGATTTATTTCTAGTTGTATGTTTATAAAAACGTATTAACATAGATTATCATTTTTGTGCGGTTTTAAATACATTCGCGTTGTATGTATATCACTGGGACTTATTTATGCCAACGCAAAAAAGGACACAAACTGCCCTCTGGTGGCAAACTGAGCGTCCTGCACTTAATGTACTTCTTATTTGTACTCCTCGAACCAATTCATTAAAATGTAAAGGAAGAACTTCATTTCTCGGTTAGAAATTATTTGCGAAGCAATAACGCTTATAATAATGTGGTATTTCAGGTAGTTTAAATCTGCAGTTTCTTTTTTTGCTTTATATAGGCGTCACTTAATTGCATAAGTATGATAAACAAAATGCGCCTTCTAGTGGAAAACATCGGTAACTACATTTCTTACAAAACGTTTGTGATGAATGTAATTACCACTAGTTTCCACTAGATGGCACAGCTGCCTGACATTTTATTTACGGTGATTATTTGAGAACAGACGTGTGTGTCATTGAGTGTCAGACGTGTGGCATGTCTCAATGCCATTTGATATGCAGTAAATAAATGTCTACGTAAAATCGCAGTAGATTATAACCTGAAATTTAAATGAGAATGAACTAGTTGTCCCATCGTGCTGAAAAACTTTCACCTCTTTATATCTCCCATTAGAATCTTGATAAATAAAGACTTTATTTAATCTGAACATATAAACAGGTGTTTATTGCAGTGGTTACTAGTAGAATTTACAGGCTAAACTGTGCAATGCATCTATATTTCCATACACCAGTCTCTTACTGATGCACAATTACAACTGAAACATTCAGCACCCTGATATACCCATTCCTAATGAAATTTCTGTAAGAACTGGACAGCTTATTACACAGTCAATTTAAATAATAGGTTTATTTGTATGTTAAACTGATTAAGACAAAAACAGAATATATGCAGAATTACTCTACTCCTAACTGTTTTAGAAAAATAAAACACTTCCACTTCTTTAATTATACAGATTAAGCCTATGCTTTGACATCAAGCATATTATTTCGTTAGCTCATCATGCACGTAGCTCCCTGCTTTTCTTTTTAGTCATACACATAAATCCAGCCACTTGGTCACAGCTGCCACAGTTCAGACTACACAGACACGACCTCTCGTTTTAGACACGATACACACCACAGTGATTCTCAAGCACTGGAAAGTCAAGCAGGTTTAGAGGATAGTGAAAGCTAGGGCTGTACGCTTAGACAGGACCATGCAAATGAGGAGCATGAAGACCCGCCAGCCTTCAGATGCAGGAACAGACACTGCCTTCGGCTCAGCTGAACTCCAACGAAGGCCTTCACCTGTGTTCATTGCTCCTTTGTGCTGCGTGCTCAAACACTGAGCTGACACCAAGTGAGCTGTACAGAACTCGAGCACTATCTTTGGCTTGAAGGTTAATTAGTGAACAGGCTTTACAGCTGCATTTAGAAAGGGCTGGGGCATTTGACCCTGCTTTATTAGCGTCCCTTATGAAATGAAAGAGAGAGACTCGGCATGGCTGGAGTGTTCATTTTGCAGGAAAGGAAAAAATGTTTTTGAATACATGTTCAATGCACAATACGAACTGTATTATGCATAGCTCTTCTTGGCACTGAAGACTCTGCAAACTTGTGTATCATTAATTTAGAAATATTCTACATTTCCATTTTATGGAGCAATTAATGCAAAACAGCGATGGTATTAGAAAGTTCATGCCAAAAACATTTTACATGAAGGGAAAAATAAACACTCACCCATCTAAACACAGTCTAAATAAAATCCTGGTAGTACACGAAGGCCACATGTAACGCTAACACTCTGAAGGGCAACATTTCAATACTGCTTCACTAATACAGTCGAAAGGTTGGATAGAAGCCTTTTTTGAAGTGATTCAGTGTTACTGTTAGTGAATTAGTGGCTTTTAACGAACACCAGCAGATGACATCACTGCACATCAAAGGCGTTTGAATCGAAACCTTGGCTGTCGTCAAAACTGTGACCTTTTCATTCACAGACCATTTTGGACATCATATAACAAGTCTTTCGTTGTTATTCATTGTGGTGTTCAATAAGCTGCGTTACTGCGTAATGAAGCTCTCCACAGAACAGTGGTTCTTTACTGTATGACTCAAGTCAAGCGTTGAATTGAAGGAAACTGCAACACGGGAGTCCTTATGCCTTCCTTTTTCATTTCCGTGCCTCCTCTTCACCCTGAATTAGACCCGATATGTATATAATTTATCTGTTTCGTGCAATCAAAACTAATCACAAAAAAAATAAAATAAATATATTAATCAGCTACTGGGAAAAAGTCTTTGAAAGATGTTAAGGCGGAAGCTGGGCGACAGGCAGTAACTGATGCTCTCCTCCACCTCCTGAACACGACGCTGGAAGCGGCAGCGGTCTCGGGCATATTCCTCCCAGGGGCCGCGCCGCTCCTCGTCGCTGCTGGCGTAGAACTCCTCCACCTCCTCGATGAACGTCACCTGCACACAAACATACAGCAACGAGGCTTAACATGTGTGTAACTGCATGACAAACACACGTCTGAAAATCATGTTTCCCTGCTGCAGAATTTTATTTTATATTTGTATAAAAATAATAGTGATCAGCTCCTATGCCAAAATACCAAGTCTTAATAAACATGATGACTGTATAAAACTATTTCCTTAACAAACTAACAGACAGATGAAATGCTTGAGGTCAACACAGTCACTACGCCACACCAAAAGATTGTAGCTCTTCACCCGCATCAGAATGGCTTTTCTGTTTGTTTTGCACAGCTGCAACATGCACGGCTGATGAGATGACTGCATGAATGTGCAAGGGTACAGGTGTTCCTAATAAAATGGACAGTGAGTATATCAGCTTTCAGCAAAGTTAAATCTCGCAGTCTCTACCGCACGTTCATTAGCAAAAAATGAAAAACCAAGACAAGATTTTCTTTCCCCACTTATCTGTAAAGAAATCTTGTTCACTGTTGCTAAGTAACATTTCATATGTCTCTAATCATAAGAGAAGGTGTGCACATGACGGCGGCTGGATGGTGGCTAGAACACTGCAGGGACATTGCATTCTTCTACACGTACGGCTAACGTCTATGACTATCACGGAGTCAGAGACTGAAAATGGGCCAGAGTGATAATGAGTAATGGGCAGAGTGCTCGCTCGTGCCTCCCCGGAGAGAGGAAAATGGAAGTGTTGCATCAGAAGACGGGGGGGAAAAAAAGGATAACGGTCTGCTTGCAATGCTTTACATCATTTTCACATCATCTCACAGCTGAGCCTTAATAGTGATGATCTAAATCCAGGCTGTGAATACGGACACCAAGGCCAATAACCAGAAATGGGATGGCTAATCTGTATCAGCTAACAGACTACAGGAGACGTCGCTGTACAGCTGTATTGGGTAAAATGGCTATATCTATAAAACTGCATTATAAACTCATAACCAACTTGCTAGTCAGCATTCCATAGGAAAATGTTCAGTACTAGAGTATGTATTGTATTACACAGACTAACGCTGTATACATGTTGACCTGAAGAAAACCTGCATGTTAAAATGAATCTATACACACACACACACAGACATTTTATTTTAGTTTTGTGTTATCCAAGTGGTTGTTAAATATGACTCACTCATCACTTCCTTTTCTTCCACATTATCTACTCTGCATAACTATTATTTCAAATATACCATTTACTCAAAGTACTCTTCAAAACCCTTGTAACAAGCACCTAATCACAAGAAAAGAAAATGGGACAAACTTTGACCTCATACCACGTTAGGTAATATGGGAATTTCTTGGTCTGCAAAGTGATTGATGGAAATTCCAGACATCACACTAACCTTTTTCAGCCGGACAACTCCAGCACTTCCGAGGCCTTGGAGAGTGGCTGCTTCTGAAAATCCGCTGTCCATCCTGTCCTCCGCCTCCTCTTTCCTATAGAGCAGAGGCTCAACCGGTGTCTCTCTCTTACAGCGTTGCCTGGCTGGCTGCCGAGTCCTGATTGGCGCCTGAAAGTTCAGGGGACTGTACGGGTCTGATGAGCAGCTGAAGGAGTTCCACAGTCTCAAGCTCTCGGCTTCGTCCATCGATGAACAGCCGTCTTCGCTGGACTCCATGTCTTTCTGGGTTGCTTCCAGAGCTGAAGGAGGGGATGATGGAGAGGAACACAAAAGGGAATCGGGCTTGACTGGGGATCCCACAGGGGATGAACTCACGGCGGATGCATCGGGTTTCCGAGATGTCCAGATAGCTGCTGTGAAGTTGCGAGGGTTATAGGGGTCCCTGGTTTGGCACAATGAATTCCACAATCTCTCACTCTCAGAGTCAAATTCATCAGAGTCTGAATCCTCCTTGTCCTCTTCATCCTCATCGTCACTATCCTCTAGGTCCTCGGAGTCGGAACAGCTATCCAAGACGTCGCTGTCAAAGCCGGCGTCGTCGTCGCTGTCCTGGACACTGCTGTCTTCCATGTCGGACTCGTCGCTGCAGGGGCTGCCCATGATGTAAGCGATGGCCTTATTCTGACAGTGAGGCGTGGATTGAACTGGCAAAGCCTCATGTACAAGTGCAGGCACAGTGTTTTGCACTTCCTCCTCCTCCTCCTTGTCCTCATCTTTGCTCTCAACCTTCTTGCAATGAGCACACCCAGTAGACTTGTCCTCTTCTCCTCCATGTCCATGATCGCCAGCCTGAGAAGCAGAACTGTCAAGGTCCAGCAATTCACAAACAACGTTCATATTACACTGCCTTGCACTGGCACTTTCTTCCTCCAAACTCGAGTAGCCATTATCCTGGTCCGGGGTCAGAAGTGCCAACACGCTGCAGGCGGCAGCAGCCCTGGTACCGCCTTGATGCTCTACAATGCGGTGTTCATGAGCTGATGGAAGGCAGTCTGAGTTTGGGAGGAATTCCAGCCTGGCCGTGTGAAGGCTTGTATGGTCAGCTGACTCTTTGAAGCCTGAAGGTCCAGCACATTCGCTGCATGTCCATTCAGCGTCACTGCTGTGTCCCAACGGTTCCACCGGCTTATCGGCTGCAACAGCTGACCTCTGGCAATCCGGCTCACAATGACCACTACTGTGGTGCTCACCACAATGCCGGGACGTCGTTTCAGCATCAGCAGAGGTTCTAGTCTGGTACAAAGCAGGCAGAGCATTTTCAGAGTCATCAGACCGCCAAAGTTCCTGCCACCACCAGGTGTTGGTGGATCTCGATGTCGAACTTGGGTACAAAACACCCAACTTGGGCTGCACGGGCTCGGCGTTCTTCGCTTCCTTCGGTGCCAGAACCTGGTTGAGAAACTTTCTCGTCATCGTAAGGTAGCTGTATTCGACTGGGGCCGTTTGTTTAGCCTTAAAATCCGTATTCACGGCGTCCTGAATGCCTAATTCCCTCAGAGAATCTGCGGTCAGCCAGCTCAGAGTTTCTGCGTCGCCGGAAGTGAGAAACCCGCCGTTTTCATGCTGACAGTGAACATAAGCTATACGCAGGTGAGAGGAACTCTGGTCGGAAGGCGCGAAGTTATCAACACCTGCCATTAGCTGATTTCCAAAGTCAATGTTGGATTTTCCTGCTTTGCTGGACCAAGTCTGAGATCTTCCAGGCAGATATTTCTGTAGAAGCGACCACGCGGGCCTGGACACGGCTGACAGCATGCTAATCCAGGAGCTAGCCGAGCTGGCGTTCCCCACCTCAAGGCTAGCAGTGCTGGCGGGCCCTGAAGCCCTCTTAGAGAAGGGTTCCTCGGAGCTCATACTTCTATACATTGCTATATATTAATTATTCCGAAATATTAAATAGGGTTATGAAAGTTTAAGCTCAGAATGGGAAAAAAAAAATTTTTTTTTAAATCAGTCGGCAACTGATATGAGCGGTAACTTCTTAGCTAGTACGTTATCAAGTTTTTTTTTTTTCCCCTCTTTTGACAAACCCAGCTTAATACTTAACTGTTAACTGAAAATGTAAATTAAGACTTCAAAAGGTTAACTAGTTAAGTTGCCTAAAATTCCTGCAGTTGGAGTAAGTTAGGGCGCCAGCTGGAGAACATTAGCTTTAGCTAGCAAGTGAAAACCCTTACAATTTCATGTGCTGCTAAATATTAGCTACTGAAGTACTATGAAAGTCAACAACAAAGTGTCGCAGTTCAGAATACTGTCCTTGTTTAATATTGTCAAATCCCGAAAGTGTCCATAGTGTTTAAACGGCACGGCCATGTTGCCGGTTAGCTCTCCACGCGACCCAGCAGTGCAGGCAGTCGGCGCCCATGTTGTCCCCGGCACTCGCCATGTTCATATTCACAGCAGCTGTATACTGAGGATTCATTAGATTCGCACACTTACAGAGAACGGGAGAGACGAGAGAGGACGATGTGGTGATGAAGATCGAGCTGACAAATTCCACACTTCCCAAATCGGACGTCGATAAACAAGCCATTTTGCGTTTTGAAGTCGATAGTGAAGCTAGATGTGTCGCTGCTGTAGGTCCGCCTCTTCCGATAAGAGCGATGAACACGAAGGAACCGAGCTGTCGCCTTGACAAGCGTTTACTTTCAAATCGACCAAATGTCTCGTTCAAAGGAAAACAACAAAGCAGCTCAAATATGCTTTGAAGCAATTTGAAATTGAAGTTGTTATTCACCAATAGATTCAGCGGTGCTTTCTGCTGTTCCTCCTTTTCCTTCCCTTCCTGAACGCTGGCAGAGAAAAGCCGAGAGCAAACAAGGGGAGATTTCATCAGAAACGCTAAGGGACCGTCAATAAACTCCGTGCTAACGAAGGCAAAGTTAGGGATCGTCGAAGAAGTTCGGTGGCACGTGGGCTGTACATGTTACGCAACAAACTCTATTGGTGAGTAGCACGCATATCACATGGGCTGTGCTGTCCTGTGGTCGTGCTCAAAACAATCTTCAGCTCCAAATGACATGATGATTACACTATGACTAAAAGTATGTGGACACCTGGTCACACAAATAAGTGCTTTTTTAACATCCCATTCCACCTTTGCTTTTATAATAAAAATCCATTCTTCTGGGTACTTTTCACTAGATGTTGGAGCCGGGCTGTGGGGATTTGTCCATTCAGCCACAAGAGTATTATTGAGATCAGGCACTGAGGTCGGGTGAGGAGGCTTGGGGTGCAGTTCATCCCAAAAGCGTTCAGTAGTGTTGAGGTCACGGCTCAGTGCAGGCCACTCGAGTCCTTCTACACCAACTTTGTGCTCAGAAGGACATGTTCGGGTCTCTTAGTTCTAGGAACGGTAATTGTAATGCTACAGCGTACAAAAGCATCCTAGACAATTCGTGTGCTTCAATCTTTTTTCCATAAAGTTTTGGCCACATATAGTGTATTAAGACTGCATAGTTTAGCAATAAAAGCAGACCCTGAACCTGTGTGCTTCTGAAACTGTCAGAGACGCTGTTATAGAAAATGAAACATACCTACCGAACAATTCCACAGAGGATTCAACGGCACTGTGGTATAAGTAAGAAATAAAACACAATGGAACATGGAGTGATTAGGGCCGTTGACACGAGTCGATCATTTTCTGGTACGCTGCAAGCATAGCAATGTGTAGTCATGTGTAGTGTAGCAGACAAAGGGTGTGTATTGCAAAATAAATTTCTATAGTTTTACTTTTTTACACTTCCTCACTTTTTCCATGCTATAAGTTTAATCCTCCGTTTTTCGAAATTTGGGTTCTCAGACTTGTTAGCCAGCACCAGTAAACACTGATTCCTCTTGTTTCTTCTTCCTCGACTTTCTTTCTTCTTTGTCATCCTTTCTGATGTTTCCTACCAGATTCACGCCACCACTTGTAAAAATGTGAAATGCGGAAGGCACTCTCTGGAGGTTTGTCCAATCTGAGCTGCTGTAACGGCACAACATGGCGGCTCCGTGGAAGTGGACCCTCTCCCTATATAGATATAAAGGGCTCATTCTTAGCTCGTAAAAATACAAGGATTTGTAGTTACAGGTAATTCTACACTAATGAAACATTATTATAATATAATTATATAAATGGAATATTATATTCCATTTCTTCTAATAGGTCCCGCTAAATCCTACATAGTGGAACTTTAAATAACACATTTCCTTTTATCTGTAGATTATTGTATAAACCACACTGATCAGGTTTAACTTGGGTCATTAATCATTGTCAAAGGAACCATTGCTTCATAACAGATGCCATCAAATGAAGAACCAGTGAGCATGTTCTCAGCTGGGAGAGAACCGTCATGTCCTCCTTACCACAGTAGCTCTTTTATTAAAAATGTAAGATCGGAGTGGAATATGAACTACTCGGCTCCGTTAAACACTTTTCTTACCAGTTCGTACATGTACCCTTTATATCGTTATGCAATATATGAAATATGGCTGAAATGGTATGAAACGTTTAGGGTTTTCTTCACTTTTGCGCTCATCAAAAAATCCAGATTCAATGACACTTCCCTCTTTCTGTGTAGCATTTTAAAAATCTTGTAGCATATTCTGCCTAAAACAGACTACATGACAGGTTTTTTTTTTTCATTCTGTATTTATGCATCCTTGTAACATTATAATTAAAGTGATAACTAGTTCAGATTTCCTTAAATCCTAACATCTTGAACAGTAATTCTTGTAGGAAGGAGCCTTTTGTTTGGATAATTACCAGCTTTGTCATTCATCATTACTCCTCTCAGGGCAGTATTAACATTAAAGACTATAATCAACACAGCGACAAACACTGCTTACACAGAGAGCCAGACGTGTGAAAACACACAAGCCTGATGTAATTCTGAACACTGCAGGGTGTTAACAAATCTGGGTGTGAGCTACAATCCATCAGCAATTAATAAAGGCATGTACTCAAGGTCTGCTTTATTAGAAAAACCTGTAAAAACTGCTTGTTCATGCAGATATCAAATCATTTGGCAGCCGTGCAATGCATAAGCATGCAGATCAAAAGCTTCAGGTAACTTTTACATCCAACATCAGATTGGGGAAAATGGGACCTCTGACTTTGGAGTGGTTTGAGAGCACATCATGGTTATTATTTAGTCACAGTAGCCTTCGTGTCAGCTCGAACCAGTCTGGCCATTCTGCTCCAACCTCTCTCAACACGGTGTTTCCGCTGCTGCTCACCATTCTGTGCAAACTTTAGAGACTGTTGTGTGAGAAAATCCCAGATGATCAGCATTTTACATGTTAGAGATTTTCCCCACATTGTGATGTTTGATGTGAACATCAACTGAAGCTTCTGACCTGCAGCTGCATGATTTCATGCTTTGCTCTGCTGCCACATGATTGGCTGATTGAAAAATGGCCCGAATGTGCAGGTGTGGCCAGTGAGTGTAGTTAAGCATTAAATGAGCTAAATGAGGACATTCCAGCTGTGTGAATGAAACCTGATCTCCTTCGACATACAGCAGTCGCCCTTTCAAAGGTTAACGAATATGCAATGTGCTGACATTATGAGCAGAGCAAATTAGCCAACACTAAGCAGATTCACATCCTCATAGACAGACATGACCAGTGTTTTTTCCATTTTGAATTCAAGTTCATTTTATTATTTAGTGCAAATAAAAAAAATAATAATAAAAAAAAAAAAAAAAAAAAAAAAAGAGGCATAGTCTAAAAGGAACATGGTTATGTCAGGAAATAAACAGTTGTGACAAAACCGTAAAGCACAGACAAAATTATATTCTTAATTTGTACAGCACACTAAAAGCCTGTTCATTCTGAACTTACATTCTTTCCTATTTTCTCTTGCACAAATGGGCTGCGGTCATTCAAAGTGAACTAATTTGGGTTTGTCGGAGTCCTTTGCAAATCTTCTGCATGATCATAGCAAGTCTGAGCCTTCCAAAAGTCTCTCTTATAAGAGCACAGGGACAGCAACTCACCAGCAATAATACTAACACTCAAAAATAAGTTGACTAACTTCAATTTTAAATAAGACACGTTAGTGACAGAATAGTATAATTCTCAGACAACAGCATGAGAGAGACAGCTGGCGTCTCAGGGCTGGACTTAATTTGTTGTTTAGAAGGTTCCCTTTGGCTCCAGGCAGGCTCCAATGTGGTTCATTTTAGGTGCTTACCATATCAGAACAGCATGTTATACACACACCTGTAAATAAACATATGGGTCATTTATATATATACTGTTCAAACAACATCTAAAACAGGTGAAGTTCAAGCAGCCAGTTTCCTTCATCAAACTTCTTTTTCCATCAAATGCGATCGTTTCCTTTACAACAGTGGGGTAAATACTGAAGTAACAGAAAGGGAAAGTACGTGTAGAGGTGTAGAAGAAAAAAGAAAACCGTCTTAATCACAGGCTCAGTGAATCATTTGCATGCATCTACTTTTGAAAGGAAAAAAAACAACAACACAGATTAAAGCTTCAAGATTAGATTTAGTTCCCAACATTTGAATGATGCAAACAATTTCAGAAGAATAAGGACTCAATATTAACAGTAATAGTAACAATACTTCTGTGTTAAGGTTCATCATTGCTTCCTTTTCCTCAAATAAATAAACTATTCAATTTAAGGAAACTGAGCGATCCCAGAAACGTAAGCACAACATACTTCATAGCAAAGGCCAAAAGTGCAACATTTATCCAGTAGCAAATTTCACAGCATGCACATGAACCATTCAGCTGCACATTCTCACCGGAGAGACTGGTGCTAGGTTGAGATAATGCGTCCAAAGTGAAACTTAGGCTCCTATCGTCACATTTCAACCTTCACACTTCATTTCAAGGCAAGCGATTTTAAGAGCACCTGTAAATAAGGTCTTTATTGGGTCGTGTGCTATGGGTTTAGGCGATATATTAGAAGTACGTCACGGTCACAATGCGAAAAGCACACATCCGTGGTCTATAAAGTGCCAATGTGATTAAAACAATGAGGTGGCTATTGAAAGCTAAAGGATTCATTGGTTTATAGATACGGTGATGAATACAAACAATTCTAGAATTCACCTGGAAGACCAGAATGTTTTATATAGCATGTGTATATTACTGTACAATCAAAGAATGTCATCGGATTACTTTTACGGTGCTTTTGTTGAATATTAACCTGGATGTGTGTCCATATCGCTCAGCCATAGAATGTAAAATTAATTAACAGTGCTGGTAAAAAAAAAAAAAAAAGGAGCCATTCAATTCATTCTTGCTTATATATGAGAAGGCATGTTAAAGCCACTAGATGGTTCGTAGTACGACGTGAAGTGTAACGTGTCTGTGAAATTTGGGCTTCAACCTACACAAGTCCCACCATGTGCGGATTAAAAAATAGAAATAATAATAATAATAATAATAATAATAAAAAAAAAAGCTATTTTTTGAAACTCCCTGCATCCTGGATCTGGTGCTTGTTTAAAAAAAAAAAAAAAAAGTGAATAATACACAAAAGTTTATCATCAAGCTATTTTTGTCATTCATACTACAGAGGTTGTAAGACAACTGGACTGAGTTAGACCTTGCATGACTACACACAAGTTTGCAATGCCACAGAATCTCAAGTGTTTTAGTTTTTCAAGATATGATAGATCCCTGCCACCCGCAATGTGAATCTAATCGCTTTATAACACTCCATAACTCCCTTTTTATTTACTAGGTAAAATCTGTAATAATCTAAATCACAGAGACATAAATGTCACAACAAAAGCTAGCTCCAAATCGAGCCAAAATAAAAGAACATCTTAAAAAGAAATAAGTTAACATTTCACTTCCTCTCTCTTAACAGGAAATTGTGAGGCTGTACAACGGACGAAGTTTTCAGGTCCTTCTGGAACGCGTTCGCCATGTCCTATTCTCACGGTCCATGTAGAGGGTAAAAAAAAAACCCCAACACAACTAGCACATGTAGTGATGGCTCTCCATCACAGAGTCTACAAGTCTCCAGGGCAGGAGAATCAGCAACTAACGCCCCCACTGTGGGGAAAATACACCCTTCTACGCAGCAACTCAGACACTGCAATGTAAAGACGGACACAGCTACACGCTCCTCAGCAGGCTTCAGTTCCTTTAACAGGGACACACCAAATTACACCTGCTGATCAGCATGCAGCCATCAGTTCATCACCCAGTGTCTGTCTTTACAAATGCGCGTTTCTGTTAGCGGCTGGCATCGGAGCTGCCTGTGCTCAGCTGGTGCCAGTCCACCCAGTGCTGACCAGGTGTTAGATTATTTAAGGGAATGATGGCCTCGCCCAGCAGTGTGTTTTCCCAGAACGCCCCGTCGCCTAGCACTCGAAGATGGATCGACCTCTGGCTCAGGTCCCCACGTGGTATCCCATCGTACACCAGCTACACGGTGAGAAAACCAAAGCAGACATCAGACATAATGGTTTTACAACCTGTATGGTTACAGCAAAATTTAGCATAACGTGTGCTCTTACGACATTTATATAGTGCTTACCATTTCATTATACGTGGGGTTGCATGTGCGGCGAGCTGCCTTCGTCTTCCTCTTGCTCGTTTTCTGGGGATCAGGAAGCAGGTACAGTTTGACGTATGGATCAGGATCAGTGCCGTCCTGCAAGGGTTGCTGTTGAAAAATACACGATCGTTATGTCACAGTCCTTCTCTTGACGCAGCGTATAACGGAAAAGAAACCAATGGCAAAAGACTCACCAGGCATCGTATGTGCATCACCATAATGAAAAGCTTGTTGCTCTTGTAGGAAATGGACAATTTCACTTCACCAGCCACTTTACCAGGCACAGGAGTCCAAGAACCCTCTGTAACAGTAGAAGAATGTGCTTATCACGGTGTGGGAATTTGTACACACACACACACACACACACACACACACACACACACACACACACACACACACACACAAAAAACCTGTTTGGTGGAATTTTAGACATGTATTGTGTAGCACTGTATATGTGCAAGATGTGCACATGTTTATGATTTATTATTTAAGCTGAATAATCTGCATCTGCCAAAAAGTATCTATAATTCATTTTGTTATTAGATGAAGAGAGAGATTTACAAAACTCACATTAATTAGACATAAAAAATGAGTCGTGGAGTCAGCCTTGTCTGAACGGCGTTCACCTCTGACCTGTTTGCTGTCCATATTAATGTTTAACTAGCCGTATTGACTTTCTGGAGACTGAGGAAGCAAAGTGCTTATAGACTGTGACAACTCACTCTACATGATTACAAATTTCCACTCCCAAATGTGCTGGTTGATTTCAAGCTCTTTGGAAACTACTGATAAGCCCCTAACACACCATTGGCTTATTTCTGGTCACCGCGGTCCCACATGCACTCTTATAGTTTAAGCTTTATGACTCATTTATGCACATGATGATGGTGGATGAACCCTGATGTATATGATGCCCACATGCTTGATGAATCATCATCATTCAGCTTCTAAAAAGAAACACCATGTACATGTAAGAACAGTCACCTGTTGCTTTGTTACCCAGTGAGTTTACAGCTGTTCCTACTGGCCGCTCGTCTCTTGGTAATGGGTGGAAGAAGGTGTAGACTAGGTCACACTGCAAAGAACGAGACAGAAACTAAGAATCAACTCCCAAACAAACAGCTTAGCTAGAGATTTACATGCAGCCGAAATAAATTGGCAAGCTGAGTCAAACAGCATTCCTTTTAGACACTCCCTAAAGGAGACCTAGTGGTGGAACTGGTGGTGAACTGCTTGACTGTTCTCAGAGCTGACTAGGAGGGGCAGACACACTGTCTATCTAAAGCGCCAGGGTTGTTTTTTTTTCTTTCTTAGAAACGTGAGACTGATTTCCAGGAAGCAACGCTGTCAAACCGAAACGTAAGAACACAAGTCATTTATGAGTGTCACAACAGCCACGTGAGGAATCCCTGCTGCTTGAGCAGTATGGAGCAAACGCCATCCTGATTTAGAGCTGTGTGTGTGTTTTTGTTTTTGTTTTTGTTTTTTTTAAGCCAAGTTAGAGGAAAGGTGGGTGCTATATTTAACCAAGTATAAATATAACAATCGGCACAATTTAAACTGTTGTGTGATGCAGGACAAAACAATCCTGTTTTTCATGAGCGTATTCAACGTCGAAACACTAGGCCTAGAAATGGACAGTGTGTGCTGGAAATAACAGGAACGACAGGTGGGAAGTACCTGAGCGACCTCGGCGGCTGAGTGGATGAGATGCCAGACGTATGCATTCAGCTCGTCTTTCCTACGGTCGGCCATGGCTTCTCCACGTGAACGGCCAATCACAAAACGGCTAGGGAAGCTGCAGAACAGCAAAGTGAGAGACGGATAGAGCCACTTTAACATGAGCTTGAGTCCAACACTGCAGTGAGGAGCTACTTGTAGTGTAAGGAACACCGCTAAAGCATTCGCCTTTTTTTTCTTTTTTTTTAGTTTATCTGCTCATTCACTGATAAAATACAGGAACAGATACAAGAATTTCCATTGAGTTCAGCAAAATGTTTACTTCTTTATAGGTTTCTATAAGACATAGGATGATTTTCCCACAGCACTCGAAAAAATTGCCCAAGAACCAAAAGCAGAACAAACAGTAAGTGGGGTTTGAAACATAGGCGGAACTGTGACGATGACGATTACTGCACAACGCCGACGTTAAGTTATTGCTTTGAATAAGCTATATATATATATCAAGCTATGAATAACACTGTTCCTTTGTCCAAAAACATTACTAATGGAAAGGCTTTTAAAAGCCATCAAACTATAAAAATAGTAGTCTCTTGTTGAAAAAAAAAAAAAACGAAAAACAAATGAACAAACCAAATTTGTTCGTGTCGTTGCTTTGACAACGCATATCCATTAATTTGGGGTAGGAGCTTCGGAAGGAACACTGAAGGTGTGCATTTGTTTTGTCGTCAAGTTCAAATATCAACAATCTTTTTCCTGAATTGATGACTCCTCCTTTAAATGTAACCTGCTCCATTCATACATTTCTCAATTGTGCAAAGCATCTTGATGCTGTATGTGCTGACACAGTATAGAGAAATTGCATCCAATTTCAGTACAATGGCATTAACAGGAAGTGCAGGGGCTCTCCGTAGATGCACTCTATAAAAGTTATTTCTCAGCCAAAAGTTATTTCCTGGTCCTTTTAAGAGACATTTCTAGTGTACCTGGGTAGTTTAGAAGAAGGGAAGATGAGGCGCAATTTGCTGTGTAACTCATGGAATTCCTCAAAACTCCTCTGAACCAGCGTCGCCCCCTGCTGGCCCTCACGCTCCACTTTCACCACATATGTCTTAACAAGAGGGAGAGATTTACATTAGAGACTTCATAACTGAAAACTTGTTTACTACAAATGTCAGTGGTTCATGTTTCCTCTTGATGTCTGAGCTGTATTTACGGGGGACGTACATAACCCTTGTTGGGGCTGTAGGTTTTAACGTGGCGGCACACAAACAGGCTGCGAATGAGGCCGTCGCTTTTCAGTGTGTAGACTCGCGGTGCAAAGGACAAAACGGGTCGCTCCTCGGATGAGGCAAACTTCATCTGTGCAAGGTTATGAATGAAGAAGTTGAGTTTTGTGGCCACGCTGCCCAGACTCGACTCGATCAACCTGGCAAGATGAGAAAAGTGTTAATTAGAGTCAAGCAGTTACATACGTGTTATGATCTACACTAAAAATCGAAAAAAATCAAGACAAATTGAAGATTGCATATTACAACCCCCGTGCTCATTCCGGAAGCTACTATCCGGCTAGACTGCATATTTGCATCGCATGTGCACAGTGCTAATAAAAGACTGTCGAAGTTTGAAAGCAGCATTGCATGCATGGTACTCCTGTAACTCGTGATTAGCAGACGAGACAGGTCCCTGTAAGGCTGCACAATATGGAGAACAAAAATAATGCTGATAAAAGCGAATATAATGACGGTGATACGAGATAAATAAATTAAGACTAAAAGTTACAATTTCAATCTGTCTTCAGCTTGAACACAGATGCTGAACATTTTTTGGTATTTTTTTCAGGTTTATCAACAATGGGTAACAAAAATGCCATTATTTCTCTCCTTTATGTGGAAACTATTGTGCAAAGTGCAAAATAAAACGTGTATAATAAAATAATTACATCTATTTATTGCACAAACACTTTGTATTGTGAAGTCAAAGCGAGTTTAGGCAAGGATCCAGTGTTTACTGGAATATTAGATCTGCCAAATTCACCTCATCCTCACATAGGCATGAATTTTTATTCCACAGATCAGTCCCATATGGATTCCTATTCATGAAA
The DNA here is from genome assembly GCA_030068235.1 of Notoglanidium macrostoma. Lineage (NCBI taxonomy): Eukaryota > Metazoa > Chordata > Actinopteri > Siluriformes > Auchenoglanididae > Notoglanidium > Notoglanidium macrostoma. The sequence goes on along the minus strand of JAQQZR010000016.1, from coordinate 11,346,493 downwards.
TATGCGCTCCATCTGGGGGATAAATGTGGCCTTGTTCATCCTACGTGCACCATATTGCAATGAATGCCATTTGAGATTTAAAAACAAAAAAATAACAAAAAAAAAAAAAAAGAAAAGCAGCTTAATTGTTACGAAGGAAAAAGTATATTTCTGTCTATACCAATTTTCTCTAATAAAAGTACTGGCTCTTGGAAATGAAACTGTTCAACACATGTTACATAAAAGTTTAGTCTGGGATGTTCATCGCATTTCAAAAATGAAATACTGCCTCTGTTTTTCCTCTTGACTTACAGTCACGTAATTCGAGCAGACACACAGCCATCTTTTCAACAGTCCTGACTGGTTTGTGGGACATGTTATGAATGTCCTCATACCCGAGATTTTAACATTTCAATTTTCAATTCATACCAAGAGCAACAGGCAAAAGGGTCATGATTCTTAACCAGTCATCTACGTATTATGAAAATTACACACAGAATGTTTTCTACCATAACTTATTGTTTAATACATAAACCACACCAATATTCCTGAACAGTGACAAAAATACACATAAAAGTGTGTGTGATATTGACTTGCCTTAGGACCGGTTCTGTCAGTTAACACAAACAGAAACAGCTGAAATGTATCTCATCTTGTCAAACTGATAACATCTATGGTCTGAACAATGTCAGACAAAAATCGCCAACAAAACATGTTTACAAGTGCAAGGTAATGTGATTCAGTCAAAGCTCCTTTTCAGCTTAGGAATTAATTGGGATTATACATCATGAATTTACAAAAAAAGTGGCATTAAAAAGGAAAAGTTGTCATTGCTGCTGTGAAACCCCTAAATTAGTTCTTAAATCAGACATGGCTACAACATCCGATTTTCTTTTTCTTTTGCTAAATTAGCATACCATGTCATTTGCAGTTTGTCAGTAGCCGAGTTTCTAGTCCTGAGTTTGTTGCTCTATCATGCCCCCTAGTGGAATAACAGAACGCTCTTCTTTAAATCTTTCAATTCAATCATGATCGTAAAGACAATTTCAATTTAGAACGTTGATTTTAAATTCATTTAATGGGCCGTATTAACACGTTTATCGCGCTGGTCTCGGCCCTCAGGCTTTATTTTTGACACCCCTGGTGTAACTACAGAAGGAAACTCTGAAACGCCCCTCCTGAGCATGGCAAATTCTTTTGGTTTTTCCAACCTGGTGAAGTACATGGTGGCATCCGCCTCGGACTCGTGTGGTCTCAGGGCGTCATAAACATACTTTAAATCCTCTTGATCTGACAGCTCAGGAATGCCACATGACAGCATCTGTACGCACACACACACATTTAATAATGTAATAAATAAAAAAGGTATGAACATTACAAGAAATGCAAATAACTTTGTTGAAAGTAAAGAACATTAGTGTCAAACACCACTGGTACAAACTGAGTTACCCAAGTGCATATGGAATAACAGTGGTTATCTGATCGTTAGCTCACCAAACCCAGCAGGTTGAGGAACAGATGTGCGTGTTTCCTGATGAGGTTGTACGCCTCACAACACAAGTCCACAAAGTCATGAAAGCGACTCGAAGGCTTGTCGCCCCCGTTAATCACGTAAGCCATGTCAGACGTAAAAACGAAAGGAGCCCGGTCCCTGAACAACACAAAGAGTAAAGCATCTTCCACCAGACCATAAAAACACATCACAGTCTTTCATCTCAGAGGGAACAGTAGATTGATGTGGATGGCTGTAAACGTAGTGTTTGTCAGTCCTGTGTAAAGTGGTGTAAACAGATTTTTCCCTCCTCATTCCTCATCTCACCGTTTGATGTTGCCAAACATCTGCGCGTGGCCCAGGAATTTGCCGAAGTCAATGTGGAACATGTGGCCACTGCTCTTCAGCATGATGTTGTCGTTATGGCGATCACAGATGCCCAGGATGTAGGTGGCCACACAGCAGCCTGCACAGGAGTAGATGAAGTTCTCTACTGCCTGCAGAAAAATAATGACCGTCACTTGGGTGAAGGCGTGCTGAACACGGACATGCCAGACCAGAACAGATGAAATACATGTGAAATTTGTTCTGCTTTTAACAGCAACGTCGTACATTTATTCAACATCTCTGTATATGGATGACTGACAGCTCTGTATCCATGCACTGAGAAACTATCCTGCCTGTAGGCGTTTGGTTAATGAGTGCAGTAAATCTTTGGTGTCAAAAAAATGTGCATCATATTTGTGCTTTAATGATTTATGCCTCTCTTTACTTCACTTGTACTTCTCACACTCCGCTCTGCAGCACGTTCCCTTTGAGATGCTAGCACAGCTCGACTCCACCCACCATCCCTTCAGATGCAAGGAAGCCACGCATCATAACGTTTTCTCTATCCAGAGTTCCTCCACCCAAGTGTTCCCAAACAGCTGAGACAACTGATGGATGACCTACAGTGCCTTGCATAAGTATTTGTCCCCCTTGAACTGTAGCATCACTCCCTTTATCTTGCATGGACTTAAAGGTGACATATTATACCCCTTTCCACAGGCTGACACGGATCCCTGAGATCTTAATGAAATGTCTGTGACATGCTTTGGTCAAAATACCACAAGGATAAAGCACCACAGCAGCCTCTAACCCTGTCTAAACAGCCCTGTTCAGAATGGCCGGCCTGAGTCACTGCTCACCCCACCCCTCCCCACTCTTCCACTGGCCAATCAATATTCCTCATGAATATTCCTGACTTTTCCCCTGCCTCTAATGCCATGAGTGGAGATACTCAGATACGGGGCGGTAGAATTCCAATGAGCTCCCTGTGTGCAATTAAAGTGTCACTTGATCGGAAGGCGCAAAAGCTAAAAAAAAAAAAAAAGTTGGTGTTTTTGATGCCGTAATAACGCCTCCCCAAGAGATTTTTATTAATAGTATTCTTAGAGTGATTTTTGTACTAGCTTGAGGATGTTTTTGTTGAGGCTACCTAGCACTTCTGCAAGCTGCTAAAAAATGTAAATTTCTACAAAGATTAAAATTCAGGCTTCTCACTTTCTCATACTCGTCCTCAGTGGGGTTGTGTTTCTGCAGCCAGTCAGCCAGCGGGCGGTCCTTGAAGGACCCGGTGACCCCATGCTCTACTTGGATCTTCCTCAAGGTCTCAGAATTCGGGATCATCTCCACCATGCCTGGGATAAAGAAATAACATTTAGACAGACTCCACAAACTGTTCAGACAACACCTAGCACTACTCAATTTACTGATTGTGCACTGAAGAGCAAAATCAGCCTTCATCTCACAGACACACCTCGGCTCCGGCCGGTGGAGAAGCAGCGGAAGATGACCATCCTCATGTCCAAGCCTTCCTGGATCCAGATTTTGTTCATGATGCGGATGATCTGCAGGGTGAGCATGTCCTGACGCAGGTCATCTCCTGACTAAACATGTTTAAGTGTCAGTTACAAATCCTCACACCTTTACACAGCTAACAGATTTAGCAAATGAGTAAGCACCTTAAAGATGACGTTGACGTTGTCTCCCAGAGGGTCCATGTTCTGGAACGAGAGCTTGAGTGGCACGGCATTGGAGTTGAAATAGGAGCAGGACTAGAGGGAATGAAGGAGAGGAAGAGGGGGGGAAAAGATAAAGCATGAGAAGAGAAAAGGTGTGTGTTTTATTGGTGGAGTCCAGAAGGAGTGCTGGACAACACAGAGAAACCTCACAAATAACTACGTCATTTTGAGAATCGTCACGGAGAGCCTGGGGAATGAAATCATTAAATTAAATTTGAATATTTTCCTAACCGCATGCCCTGCTTCGTTTTGTTTCTTACTTTTTGCTTATGTTAAGGAGTTAAAATACAGTGTAAAAACTGCGCTTTTACAGCAATGAGTGCACATTTAAAGATCAAACTAAAGACTGTGTACACATCGCACATATGTACACGTACCTGAATGTTAATGCCCTTGACGAGCAGGCCAGGGTTAAGGGGAAGGCGGCAGCTACTGTTTATGGAGAAGAACTGCTTGACTTCATCCAGTCCCTCTCTCAGAAGAGCCTAGTATGAAACACACAGGAATACCACTTACCATCCCACTTTAGAGTAAGCAAATTAAAGAGTCTCAGGGTTCAATGACCAGTACAGGAGACACAGCTTGATGTAAATGAGGAGAAGGTTCTGACCTGTCTTGATGATGGCGAGGCGTCTCGGACACGCTGTGCAATTTTAGCCAGGATGCCGATGAGCCAACACTGGCGGTCAAACTCTTCACGGAGGCCTCGGCCTGAGCAGCAGAGCAACGCGGCCAGCAGGTGCTGATAGCGTACGCTGAACTGGGAGTCCTGCAATGTGTCCTTCAGCAACCTGTGCAATATAATTCAGGATTATGATCAGTTTTAAAACCGGCATTACGCAACACAGCAGTGTACAACAAGACACTATACAGATATAACAATCTACAGTTGTGTTTATATACAGACGTTTACACGTAGTCATCGTGGACAAGATTATGATGATGTTTGGCTTTCAATGATTTCTTTGACCTGTTCTTCTTCTGGGATAGAATGATTGTACAGCATACATCATTAGTGAAGAAACAAGTATTTGCTGCACAAGTTTTAAATTATTTAGGGTTTATGAAATCAACACAGGCGTAAATTATACATACAGGGCCGAAAATATACATACGCCAAATTAGATTATTAATTCAGTGGTGCTGAAAGTTTCCAAATGTCTTTTATCTTGCCAAGGCCTTAACTTCCTGTTGCTGATCATTGCTGACTACAGCTGGTAGTCTCTTTATGCACAACAGAAGTACAAGTTAATAGGAGGTGTAGCAACTTTGACTGGACACCTCTGTCTGGTTAAAAGACCAAAAACGGTCACCCTCAGGTGAGAGGAAATTGGTTTTGACGGTAAGGAACAAACCAGGAACCATCAAGGCATGCCCTGAACGGGAAGCTGCTAAAACAAAGTATACATTCTAGCGAGTGTTACATCACTATGAACTGAGAAGCTGCTGTCCAAAAAAGAAGCCACTGCTCCAAAATCGACACCTTCGAGCTTGACTGAAGTTCGCAGTTGACCACATGGACAAAGAAAAAGCCTTCTGGAGAAAAGGTTGATGGTCAGATGAGACGACGATTCAGTTGTTTGGCCACACCGACCAGAGGTACAGAGGAACACTGTAGCAACTGTTACACGTGGTGATGGTAGCATCATGCTCTGGGACTCTTTTGCTACCAGCGGAACTGGTGCACTGCACAAAGTGAATGGAATGATGAAGGAGAACTACCTCAGATCTTTCAGCACAATCTCAAATCATTAGAAACAAGGACACAGTTGGGTGTTCCAACAGGACAAATACTCCAATTACACAGATTAAAACAAGTCCTGATGTCAACATTATCGAAAATATGTGAACTGTGCTTAAAAGTCAGGTCTGTGCCAGGAAAGTCTACCAATTCTGCCAAGAAGTGTGGTTAAATATCCAAGCAGAATTCAGCCAGAAGCCTGTTGATGCCTACCAAATGTGTCTGGTCAAGGTGAAACTTTGAGACATTTAACCAAACAGAAGGTGCATGAATATCTTTGATCCCGTGTTGATTTCAGAAAACCCAAAATAAATTAAAACTTGTGCACCAGATTCTTGTTTTTTCTTGTTGAACACTGGACGAGACACCAGTTAATCACTCTGCACCATGCACAATCATTTACACACTCATTCACACCTAGGGTCAATTTAATGTAACCCATCTATGGGCTGGTTTTCCGGAGGAATCTGGTAAACCTGGAGGGAAGCTACATAGGCACGAGGAAAACTAAACTCCATACAGACAGGCGAGTAGCTCCTTTAGGCTGATCTGGATTTGTTTTTGAATGTAAATTGTTGTGCATGGCAATGTGACACATTACAGTGGATAACAAGAAGATCTCAAGAAGATAAACAACTTATACGTTACACTACACTTCAGCAACCTTGGTAGCCTTTCATACACAATGCAGTGTATCTACAGCAGATGGCGCTGTAGCTGAATGAGCGAATACACCAAACAGTGGTGTTGTGAATCTCAGATGCAGACTCAACACCATATGCACTGTGCTAGAGGCAACTCAATATGCTTTTTGTTTCAACAGGGTTTATTCATGTTGACCAGGACTGGCCATATGACACTGACAGGGGTGTGTGTGTGTGTGTGTGTGTGTGTGTGTGTGTGTGTGTGTGTGTGTGTGTGTGTGTGTGTGTGTGTGTGT
>JAQQZR010000016.1:11321662-11336018 GCA_030068235.1 Notoglanidium macrostoma | reverse complement strand
TTCACCCAAACTGGACAGCTGAACATTGGAAAAACATCACCTGGCTCTTTCCAATTTCATGTGGCCAGTTTTGGTGTACAACATCCTCAGGCGATCCCTAATAGCTGGCCAGATAGTTTACTAGCAATTAACTATCTTGCACATGTCGCATATATACATGAGCTGGATTTCAATATCTCAGTAGACAAACTACAGAGACAATCAATCAAAATTATTGTTCATGACTAAGATTAGATAAGATTGGTAGCTAGCTACCGTAGCATGCAAATACTGTGGATAAAACTTTCTTAATAGATCTAACATGGCAGGTTTCACAGCTTTATTCCTATTTTTTTTTTTTTTTTTTTTTTTTTTAAAGTCAAACAAAAAAGCGAAATTAAAAGTGCTGTGGTCAATCAAAATTTGACCCAAGTAGTAAACTGTTCCTCAGTAAGAGCTCTCACCAACCCAGTGCTCTTCCCTGCTGCCTTAAAAGTCAATATTTTTGGGAGCGGCTCTCTCTCCTGGGATGCCAGCTGCAGGGCAAGACCCCTGAATCACATTACCACCCATGTGCACTGAGCTCCATCCATTAGGAAACGCCATGCTACTCCTCCAGCCTCTGGATTTGAGCCAGAATACTGTAAAAGACCAATCCCATGCCCTTTATGACTGCATTTCCCAGAGTTCACTAAGGACAGAAAGAGCACTGACGACTAAGCCGAATATTAGATAATAAGTGTCATGTTTGACCAAAACCAGACAACCTAAGTATCCAGGATTTAATACAACATGTATCCAGTCCCCCAAAGCAGCAAATTTTTGGAGTACACAGATCTGTTTAAAGTAGAGGTTTAAAAATCAGGACTTAATCTCCTCATTACTATCTGCAACACTACTGGGACTAAAACACACTGTTTGTTGCCATGTTCTTTGTGTACTTCATTAGTCCACAGACTGCTAGTTCCAGGGTGGCCATGGTGCTGTTTCAGCAGGACTTTAATTGGAAACACACAGTAACATATTTAAGAACTGCTAGGAACAACCACCACCAGGCACACTGCGAACCCAAACAATAACATACTTCTATCTTACAGCAGTGACTGATAAGAGAGCACACACCCAGCTGAAACCCTCGACCTTTGGTCTGACCAATATACATGACTTAATATTTCCAGCTTGGCATGGCTTTAAATTTCACAGTGCAGTAAATCTTTAACAGGGTCTCAGAGTATCTCAGTAGAAGACCTACGTGGCAAAATGAGGGACAGCAAGCCAGATAGAGAAGGGGTGGAATAGCAAAGAGAGAGAAAGAAAAATAGAGTAGTAATAGACAAAGGAGTACAGAGGAAGAGGAGCCAGCTGGGAGGATATCCACATCAGCTGGATGGAACAGAAAAAAAAATGTAATGAAATGAAACACAAAAAAAACCCCCAAAAGAAAATGTATGGAAAAGGCATTAAAGTCTAAAAACAAACATGACTAATGAAATCCTCGCTGTGCCATTGTGTGCTGGTGAGAATATGCCTACTGGCTGGAAATGGTTTGCCAACTTGGTTTTGGGAATGGTGGAAGTCTAGGCATCATATCAGTAAAATATTAATGGAATGAAATGCTTGGAATTGCTTAAGGAGACAGTACAATAATCCTGTTGCCAGGATTATTATAAATCCTGACGAGCTGGTTTAATAAAGCGGTTAATATTGCTTTTTACATAGTACTCTGATCAAAGATTTAACAGCTGAAGAAACCTCAGAATTCTAATATACTGAACACGATCCAGGAAATTAAATGGCTGAATCTTAAAAAGACTAAACTACAGAAATTCACCCATGTGCAGAAAACGGCCCATGACTTCTGCGAAGACGTAGAGAAGAAGAAAAAGTGCTCCAGCTTCTTGCTTCCACCTACGGAATTCTATAGTGCAGAGACCTTGGAATGATTCTCGCCTCTTCCATTAGTAATTTAATGCTCATTGTTTTATTACAGGTGTGGCTCTCACCAGAAGAGAGATTTCTTGTTCAGGATGTCCTGGAGCTGTCTCTGGCTGCCCTGCTCCAGACGGAAGAACTCGTACTGAGGACTGAACTCGGCCGGTGGAGGGGTGCTAAAACGCACCTCGAACGAAGACGTTGGGAAGTCCACCTGAGCAAGTGAAAGGGGAGGGGAGTGGAGTTTAGGAAGTTTCATGGTGTTCGCATTGAAAAGAGACATAAGGAGATGCTCAGTAAACTAATATAAAACCAAATTAATTCACCACGTAAAAATAAAGTCATATTTTGGTAGAATGTCACACATTGACCTGTTAAACATATGACTTGTGACACAGGAAAAGGAAGTGGGGAGGAGACCACATAGTCGGGTTTTTTTGTTGCGTCCCTAGAAGTGACATTTTCGTTTAATCATATCCACAGAACTAATCAGCTAAAATGTTAAACATTTTAACATAGCATGTTGTTGTTGTTTTTTTTAACTTAATTACATTTTAAAAATCTTTTGAAAATAAATGTTTTTGTAGACAAGATCATCACCGACCAAGACTAAACTGAGACTAAGTGTGATAGATTTCCAGAACACCCGGCTGTGGTCTCCTCCCCACTCTTCTGGAAAATTGGTTAGGCACTTCTCCTTAAACAGAACATTGCACATAACACAGAGAAGTATACAAATGCAGAGGTGAGCATTTCTTTACTTCAAGCAGGAAGGAGATTTGAAACTAGTGGGACAAACCAATACCATGTGAGCATCCAGTGCTGCATTACCTATTTAGTACATGCTTTTATTCATCTTCAAGAAATACTTCATCTGGGTCAGGGTGGTTTAAACTGTAAATTCATTTAAAGAAATAAAACCAATTATATCCATTGGAAAATATCATGGGCAGGTGCAAGCAATAATAATAACTGTGTGAGCAGGTGGGATTAGCCAGAAATCCTTCCAGAGCAGATGAGACAGGGGGAAAAAAAGGCAGTGGGAGCAAATCCCCCACCATCCCGAGATCGAATGTCACAGCCATGGCCAGGAGCTCAAGAGTACAAAATTGGCCTGTGCTCTCAGTGAGCAAGAGGTGGCATGTGTTCGCCACCCCTGAGGCTGCATGAGCAGCAGTTTGAAAAGATGTGATTGGCTGGCGTTACATGCCTCGGAGGAAGCACATCTTCCCTGTTTGATAGCTGCTGACAGGGAAGAGCTGTCTAGTGGGTGGGAAACTGCCATGTCTACATTAAGGAGCAAATCAGGGGGGAAACTGTGTTGTGCTGAAAACAGTTGATCCAGAAAATTGAATCCGGTTTCATGTTACTTTATAACATTCTCATAGAACAGCACACCTAAACTTATGTCAATCTATAAAGGGTTTTTAAGAGAAGGGTAAAAGGGGATGAGAATGCAGCACCAGGGTTTATGGTCCTCATCAGTTCCTATAGCTCACTGTAAGTCTTGGCAGCTGTGTTAACAGCTGTGCTGAGCAAGAAGAGAAGCTCCTGATACAGTATGGCCCCTGTACCAGTGGGGGCTTCCACCTTAACCACACCAAGAAAAACACTGAAAGATTCACTGCTATCTCTGTTTCACATGCACACGTGGCTAAGCAATGCTGAGCGCATGTGTACTAGAGCAGGAGAGAAACACAGACACAGCCACAGGGGTAAATCAAAAAAAAAAAAAGAAGAGGGGACAAAGACAAACAGGCTTTAAAATGGTTTTTTTGGGGGGGTTTTTAAATCAAGAGCAACTGAAAAATGTATAGTTTGGGATTGACAGCTGGTAGGACAACAATGTGTATAATGGTGTGAGAATATTTTTAAGTCTTAAATAAGGCCCAGATGTGCCATCAGGTCCCAGATGTGCAGTAGTGTCAGTCAGGTTGAGGGAAGAAAACTTCCCTGCTGTCTTTCAGAAAGGACAAATCAGAGACTGTAATAAGGTTGGAAGCTGTAGTCCATCCAAACACCACTCTGTTGGTCTCCACTGCATAACCCAGTGCTCTCGGACAAAGCTGGATCCACCAGGCACAAAGCTCGGCTGAGAATTCACTCTACTTCACATTGGGTCTTTCCGAGTGCCTGATGGAAATTTCAAAGCATCATTATGATCTCACTTGACTTTGCTGTAGGTCAGCAAGAGACCAGAAGGGTTTGGCGATTTCTTGGCTCGAACTCAAAATGAGTTCAGTCGGGTGTGTAAGAGCAGAGAAATAACCCGACTGTGCTGGACTCGAGCCAGGGAGAACCACAATTCTAGGGGAAGTACTGTAGAGGGAAGGAGAAGTGCCATTTTCAAAGGGCACTGCAAAAAATGTCATGCACGAATGTGTTACGAGGCGTGAAGTCTACGCAAGCGTGTGTGTGAATGTGCATGGGTGTCTGAGAGAGGCTGCGGGTGACAGAGTTTATGTAGACGATGACTGTGTGTGTGTGTGTGTGTGTGTGTGTGTGTGTGTGTGTGTGTGTGTGTGTGTGTGTGTGTGTGTGTGTGTGTGCTTGAGGGGATGTCCTGCAGGACAAGATGTAAAAGTTGTTACATTTTTCTGGCTTATTTCCCTCGTGCGCGCTCTCTCTCGCTCTCAGTGAACTGACCTACTTTCAGTCCTCTTCCACTCAGGACACACCCCTTCAGAACCAAACCTCAGCTAGAACTCAGCTCTTCGGTGTAGACTGTAATCAAGTTATACCAATGCCTATGTGGTCCAAATGCATCGCTTTCTGACAATGCAAACAACCACCAGACTTCTAGAATTTAATGCAATATGTAAAATACAACAAACACTCAACAATGAATGTATCACAGGTATCAAATGTCCAGCAGAAATTAGCAGCAGTGCAATTTTAACAATTTTATTTGCAGTCATTTATACTTTCGATCAGTTTCACTGCTGAGCTTCTTCAGAATATCAGCTAGCGAAGATGAAATTTTATGACTCCAATTGAATTTTGTTCATGACAGCTGCTGGTATCACTTGTTTAGGGAACACTATTTAATTGCCTAAACCGCTCTCTATCTACTACCGCTGCTATAAACAGAGTTCAGTGATGTTAAACACAATAGTCTTTGCGTGCAGCCATTTAAGAGAACTGGCAGTTAAGGAAATACTTTTCGCTGAGGTCAGTGGATATGATGTGGCAGTGCACGTGTGATTGTGTGTTCGTCATGTTGCTGGTTGCAAGTGAAAAGCAAATGTATTACAAACAGCACATTTCTGTCAAACACATTTTTTGTCAAGACACTCAAAGAACCCTCTGACTTAAGTTTGGTCACCTTTTTGCAGCTGCCAGCACACACTTTTTAGCATGTACAGATATTATAGGTGAATCATCACACACCAACAAGAAGCTCTGAACAGCTTGGCTTAAAAAAAAAAAGCCACATTTTTTAACTAATTACAAATAGTCTTGGATTAATGATTGTAATAACTTTATTTTAAGCATTTATATTTGGAAAGAAGCACAATTATATATATATATATATATATATACAAAATACAGAAGTTTAAAATGAATAAAATCATAAAAAAAGAGGCCGAGTAATCTTATATCTGATTTATAATAATATCTTAATAAGAAATGATCAATAAATCTGTGTATGTTCAAGATATTTTTTACAGCACAGCAGAGTTGATACTGTACATTAATAAAAATTACTACATAAAATAATAAAAAATATTAACTAACCGACTTGAGCTTAAAATATCATAAAACATACCTGAAACACTACCCCAGGTAAGGGTGAGGGAGTGAGTGAGTGAGTGAGTGAGTGAGTGGGTGAGTGAGTGAGTGAGTGCACATGTTTACATACCCTTATGAGGCCCAAATTTGCTCACAAGGACAGTAAGATCTGACAATTTTGGTCTTGTGAGGACATTTGTATGGTACTCACAAGGAAAGCGTTTTCATGTATTTATTTAAACAAAAATAAGAAAAATAAAAGACCCAAAAAGTTTCCTTTCCAGCACTGTGGTTAATGTTAGGTTTAGGTATAACATTAATTAGCTGTATTAATCATTACGTCCTCATAAGGATAGTAAGGTGTGTTTGTGTGTGTGTGTGTGTGTGAGAGAGAGAGTGAGAAAGAGTACACATTTAAATAAGTTTGAGATGTGCGATGTTATTTTAATGTTATTTTTTTTTATAAGGGAACAATATCTCAATGCTATTTTGGCACAACAATAGAAGAAGTGGTCTATTCCAGGAAAAAAACAAAAAACAAAGAAGAAGTCAACAGGTGAGGGCAGAAAGGGAAGTGGTTCTGCATCGGACAGAAAAAAAGACCACAAATAAAAAAGTCCAGTGAAGTAGAAGTACAGATTGAGAACAGTGAAAAAAGAGAAGCATGAAAGTGTGTTGAAGTGTTTTCATGGATAGCATACTAACCTGCAGAATGACACTGTCTGGCTGGCTGAAGTTGGGAGTGCTAGAGCGGGTGTTTCCGCTTCCTGGGGTTGACGGCCAAAGCCCCAACAGCTTCCTGCCACACGTCAAAATGCTACAACACAGGAAAACACAAAGCTCAATCTCACCAGCACAGCATCCGCTTCTGAATGCACACACAACAACGACGACGACGACGACGACGACTGGGGCTTAGCCGTAATGTTATTACACACACTGTGGTTTGTATGCTTTCAGCATGTTTCAAGTGTTTACATATTGAAATAAAGTACATTTTCTGAGAATGATGCCATTAGAACGAATGTGGAAAAACAGGGTATGTTCACATTGTTGCTAGTGTAAAACAAACATTTACGCAATAGTTATATTGTATATCCGTTACGGCGATCAGCTGCGATTCGGAAGAATAAACTACACCAATAAGGAAATGTTTTGCTTAGTTGGCTTCATAGGAAGAGTTATTTACTCGTCTGCAGGTAAACAGTTTTCCGAAGAGGATATATGAATGTATTAGTGGTGTGACTGACTGACTGTTCGCTCCATCTCAGGCTGCTTAGCTCTTTCCTGACTGCTCAATATAGGCTGTTTAACAAATACTGTTCAAATACTCGTTAGTTCAATTTACTAGTCCAATTTTCATGGTTTATATCTTTGGTTTTGTTTTTCGGAGAGTATGTATTTTCCTAAAAATAAATAAATAAATAAATAAAAAAAAATAAAAAAAAAATAAAAAAAATAAAAATAAGAGAGAGAGAGAGAGAGAGAGAGAGAGAGAAGAAAATGGGGTGAAATATCACGTATTATTATAATTTAGGGTAATCACTGACAACATAAAACAAATTAATTTATTAATAAAATTTGATAGACCTTTTACAGTTATGATAAAAGGTTCAAAGTTAAAACTCAATTCATTCTATATGTACACAAAATTTCCGTCGAAACAAAAGTGACAGAACTATGTGTATTTACATTCCAGCAACCACCTCAATTCTACGGTATTTGTTTTATTGTGGATTGCAAACCGATTATTGTTCACAATGTCCAATGACTGTATACAAACCCCATATTACAAAGACAATAATCCCATTATTCATCACTCGGGAATCCTCGGGAGTTGGAGTTATGATATTCTGGACCAAATAGCAACACAGTCCTTGTCTTTGGTGCGGTGCAGATAAACATCACGCTGGAGCACTACAGCATGTAAATAGCTCCTTCCTCCAAACCATGTTCGATTTCTCCCTCTTCTCCACTTTCCATTCCTCCATGTTCAGAATCAAAATCACTGTTATCATCATCCTCACGCATAATACACACATCAGCAACTTCCTCTGCAGTGCACCACTTTCGCCATCTTGACTTTCCACTGCCATCTTGGAAAATCTTGCAAAACGGGTCACGTCTCTGAGCTTACCGACAAGCCAAGCACGCGATACAGCTAAACACTGGCTGACTCTGACTCTGCACAACACTTTCAAAAGAAAACAACCGCCAATCCATGCTTAGAAAATATCAGAGAGGCAAAAAGTTTGCTATTGTTCACTTTTTTTTTTGAGCATTTTTATTAGAGCCGTCGTGAAGGAGTTAAATGAAGAGTTTAATGTGTTGGAGTCATTTTGTTACGTGTGAAACCCATTTCGAACCCAGGTGTAAGCTATAAAACTCATCACTTTTAGCAAAAGATGGAATGGTGGACAAGTGGGTTCAGTGGACTGCTAATGGAGTCACCACCAGTGTTTTTCCTCTCAACAACCAGAGATAGAAACAAAAAACCTTCGGCGTATTGACTTTAGGAAAACAAAGTTATTACATGCTTCATGGCAGAGCAACACACCTCAATGCTGTAAGTATAGAACATGCTACTCATTGTGAATCCCACCTCCTGCTGCACTACACACAGCAAAGCCCTTGGATTTGAAAAAAATAATAATTCACAAATCACAACAGTTCCATGGAAGCATTGATACAACGAATTAAGTTAGACTATATTACAAAGCAGTTATATATATTCTATTATAGTCTTATTATTTATTTTGATATCATTACTACATTGACCATCAACTTGCAGACTTTTTGTTGACAACAACCCTGTTGCATAGCTGATGAGTTTATAACTTGTCCACCCCTTTAGGAAGGATACTTATTCCCCTGATAACCAAAGGTAATCTACTAAACCCCATCATGTGCTCAGATTTCTACAATCCAACCATGGCCTAATCTTGGACTGACTCTTCTTGGCTAAAGGAAAGACAATCCCTGCCGCTTCATACATTCCTCAGATTGATCTACAGCAGCTGCAGTCACTTGGCTTCCTTCTCGCTCGTCTACAAACGTTTTTTTTTTCGGGCTCGTTCACTCCCACTGGATCGTTTGTTCAGCAAAATTGACCCGCTCATGTACAGTGCGATAGCGAGGAGTCAAAAGCAAATCTTTCTTACCACAGAGACGGATATTTCTATTGTGCCGCAGGTTGTTTTTCCGGCTCAGAGGAAGTGCTGTTTTGCAAAATGAGTAGGTTTCTTGTACATTTAACCTTTTAAACTCAGTGCAACGGTGCACAGATGTGCACCAGTCGCTCTTTGCTCTTCTCTGACACTAAGGAAGCCTAAAGCCAGCCAATGACAAAAAGACTCATGCACAGGTAGTCATGCTATTTATTATCAACCTTGTTTCCATTAACCTGCTAAGTAATTAGATAGAGTTTAAGGTAATTATTCTTTAGTTTTCCCACCTTTATAGCTCAGAGGTATGCCAGGCTTACACTATTATTCCTCATAACTGACTACACATAGTCAGTAGTTTGTGTATACAGATTTACAATTTGCCTACACAAGGCTAAATACATGCATAAGTCAGATGCGCTTTAGGATACTTTTGCAGATAACGGTCAAGACGTGGCATTTTTCCATCTGTGACCTGAAAACCTCCTGCACCATCACTGACTAGCAGTTCTTACTGGTGTTTAAGAGGTCTTTCATATCACCATAGCAACCACAGCACAACTGTAGAATCACAAAATAGTTTCTGTCCTAATGATATTCTGATAAATACCTTGTACTGGTTGTTTATCTCAAAATACAGGGGCCTTTATGACTGCAAGTGTATTGGGAGGTGCTGAACAATTGCAAAACCAAGTGAAAAACAAAAAAAATATCATACAGCGAGCAGCAGTTTGGTGGCAGCAATGCCCTGTTGATGTGGGAGGTCAAAGGAGAACAGGCAGATGGGTTACAACTGGCAGGAAATTGCTAGTAAATTAAATAATCAAACTTTTTCAATTGTGTCGAGAAAAAAAAAAAGGATCGCAGAACACAACGTACTGAAGCTTTCGGCGGATTGGCTGCAAGAGCAAAACACCACATCGAGTCCCACTCCTGTCAGACAAGAACAGGAATCTGAGGCTATAGTTCAGATCTGAAGTCTATCCCAGGCCGTGACACTGGGCGTGAGGCAGGAAAGACAGGATGCAGACATGAGGTGACCATCTAAATCTTTATACATTGAGTAACCCAGGCTCAGGATCAAACAGACCATGAAGCTGTGAGATGCTGCACCACCCTGCCGTCTTACATAAATGTATAAATAATGATTTCTCGATGCACTCACTGTCGGAAGTTAAATAGCGGCATTGTGACCCAGCCTAGGGCCTCCATGTTACGGGCTTTCTGCTTGCTCTTGTCCTCTGCCCCTCCGGGGGGTGGTAGCGGCGTCGCATACAGTGTCACCGTCAGCTGAGACTCCCGCGGCAGCTGGTTAATCTGCACCGGGAAGCAAATCCTACAATGTAAAATGAGAAGAAGAGAGGAAAGAGGAAAAAGGATCAATCAGCATCATCTATCCCGTCTAATATAGCAGCTGGTCAAAGCGGAGTGAGTGAGGACTGGTCATTCGCTACACACAAAAAGGTCTCAAAATAGTTACAGTGGTCCCTCTGTGCGCCCTCATATTAAAGCACAACAGCGGGTGTCCAATTGGCTACTGTCGCTACTGTAACAGTGCTCTCCGAGGAGGCCCGATGAAACAGACGATTCACTTCTTATAGTGAAGGTGAGGAGTATTTATTCAAGGATCCTAGTTTTGTTTTGAACTGGTTTTAAAATATTAACCATTTAACTGGTACACTTTTTTAAATTTATTATTTTATTTTTTTTTGTAAAAAGTGTACCTGTCCTTACAATATAGGATATATTACAGTGTGAACACAAAAACACACTCTTAGTTACTGAGAAAGCTCTCAAAGGAGCTGACTGAGGTTCAAGATCAACACCTGGTGACAACAGCCTAAAGCCATGCACATTCAAAACATACTAATATGGCTTACGGGGAAGAATTCAAATTTCATAAAGGTAACAGCTTTCATTATAAGTGGTTTGTGCATATTTAAATTACATCTGTACAATAAAATCCTGATTATGCTTGCCAGGAAGTAAACATAACACAAGTATAGTCCACCCACACCATCCCCAGACAATACATTAGATCCACAAGTGGGGGAGGAAACAACAGCCACAGGATGCTGCACTAATTCCTATTTCAGGTTACAACAGAACATTAAACAAAATGCCATTTGAAGCAGTATAGGATGCAAGGGCTTCACTTGACACTCACCTTTGGTCCCAAACCACCAGATGGAAGAGGTATTTGCTGACTGACTGTTTGCTTGTATGCTGGGGGGCACACAGTTCGTCTCCCCCATGGGTGAGAGAACACGACAGAAAGAACCCTTCATAACTGTGAATGAGAGAAAAACAAAGGGAGAAAACCGTAAGATGCAAGTGTTCAGCTAATTATGCCATATACACTCCAAAGCTACAATGTGTAAGGAATAAAACACTACAGAGCATGCTGTTAACAGGAAAATTATCAATGATAGTGGTCAGGCTGTTACCAACCTGAAGTTGATTATTTTCCTATAACAGCATGTACTGATGTGGATTAGCCTTTTTATAGAAGCAACTTGTAAACAATGGCTTTTTTATTAATTAAAGAATGACATCATACTAATTATGATGTCCATGTCCATGAAACAAGCTAGTTCCTGTTGTCAGGTCCAGTTATAAACTGTCGTGCCCACCCCATTCGCCCTTTATTCTTTATTTCTCTATTTTGAAGGAAGAAAAAAAAAAAAAAAAAAAAAAAAAAAAAAAAAAAGCTTTTTCCCCCCATTTTGACAAGAAACTATAAAATGCAAAATCTTCCACTCCGAACACTTTCCAATGGTGGAAAACTTAGATAGAGCTTTACCTGACTGTTACAAAGGGCTGAAACTGGGGACTCCTTCCAAAAATGCTAAACAAACATCGCTTCACGGAAAACTACACCAAATTAATGACTATATGCGTTTCGTTTTTAAATAGCAGCACATTTTTAATGCATTTTTCGTTATCAGTTCTAGATTTGGGAGCACGTCTACCATAAAGTTCCCTCTGAATGAATTGCTACTATAGAAATGATAACATATTAGAATGAGTACAATTATTTTATACAGCATCACTATTCTGACAGTATTTACAGCTGCAAGGCTTCCATTGGTTTATATTAAAATCATAGGTTCATATTAATCAACGTCTCGTGACCAAGAGGAAAAACTAGTAATAACCAACCAAACCCAGGGTGCAAAATAACTCCCACTTAAGAAGAAAAGCAAAGCAATCTTCCATTTTTCAGTTCTCTCCAACGATACACAAATGTTCATTCTTCACACTTACTCGGTCCCGATGCATTTCTTCTTTGCTATTTTTATCAATGGTGGAGCTTGAATGTCAGCCTTCTTTCATATATCAGGATTTGTGCTGTATTCCTAGCCTTATCTCCGACTCCATCAAGCTGCCACTTTGCTTTTTGTTTATTTATTGCCTACCCTTGTATGGGCATGATGAAATGCCTATTTGTACCTTACTCAAGACATTTCATTTACAGACACATATCTCTCTCAAAGCATGGATTTTAGTGATATTTATCAGGCCAGAAGCCTTGCAGACTAAAACTGAGCTCAAATCAGAGGCACGTGGGACTGATGATATGATGAACGAAATTAAATGAATCATACAAGCCTCAGCCTCTTATGTGTAATTCCATTGGCACTATGGAAATGTGAATAACCACCAGCCTAGTGCAAAAAATTAATTCTCTCATAGGCACTTCATTTGTCTAGATGTAGGTTGTCTTTTCATGCGGTGGTCATATGCTGGGAGTTGGAAACAAACAAAACAAATCCTGGTGACTACCATGTCAACATGCACAACAAGCTAACCTTTAAGCAATGCTATGCTGATTTGGCATCATAAAGTTAATTTATAAAGAATTATAACCAATTGGATCAGGCTTCTATTCTAAGGCACTTGTATAGTGCACTGTGTGCGTCAACTAAATTACTACTTTTTCAGAAATTCCCACAATCTCTGCTTCTGGAAATTGTTGGGAATTTATGTTTTGAAGGAAAGTCCAGAGGGTATGGGTTGTGTGTGTTATTTAGTGCCAGCAGAGAAACAGCTTTCCATCAATGTTTCATCATAAAACACTGAATTTCCAATTTTCCATCAACCAGCACAGAACATGTGAATTTAGCACGGAGCAGCCAAAATCTAATTCTCTTGTGTAATCCCATGTTACCACTGGCTCTTCTGCAGTCTTTATTCAAAACTTGTACTGGAAAAGTCTTTAAAAGGGAAAGGGCTCTCATAAGCCATTTCGAAATAGAAAGAATAACATTCGCCAGCCAACTGGAATGCCAGACACTTGAAATAAACAGAAAAGCCAGATAGATATATACGGCTTCGCAGGAGCAAGGATGCCAAACGTTCAGTTAATTCAGAACTTCCTGTCCACCCTTTCCTCTGCCCCGTCACCAGATGGCATGCGTCACCACTGCACAGGTGCTTAGCATCCCGGCTTGCCCTCCACCCTGCCTCCGGGAGGGGGTGTCAAAGGTCATGGCGAGTTCCCATGCTGCATCCTTTGTGGCAGCTCCATATGCAAACAGAATCAGTTTCATAGCGAGACAAAGGACACTGGTCCATCACCGGCAATGGGCGGAAGAGACCATTCACATGGGGGTATGGGGGAAAGACAGGACTGAACCATTCCAGAGGTGTGAAAGATCATGGCAATGGTTAGTATTTGTTTCCCAGCACTGCTGATGATGCATAGCCATGCGTGTGCATTACACTTAACTCTGTGTGTGTAGCCCAGTGATGGGGTGTGTCTTGGTGTGTGTTTGTGTATGCATATGTGTGTGTGTGCCAGGAGGCCCAGAGGAAGCAGAAAGGGCTCTGTCAGTTTCAGGGGTTCCCTCTACACCTCATAATACCATGTAATCCCAGTGGATTACACCATGGCATGTGCAACCTAGAACATGTGTGTGTGTGGGTGGGTGGGTGTGAGAGAGAGAGAGCGAGAGAGTGTGTGTCAGCATAACAATGCAGTATATGCTTTTATCTCCACAGAGTTGGTGCAGAATTTTTAACATCAAATTCAAGACCTTTTTACCACAAAACCCACTTTCGCTACAAAAACAAACAAAAAAAAAAAAAAATCAATAGGTGCAGTACTTTATTCATACACACACAATATAATACATATACATACATATATATATATATATATATATATACATATATGAAACATCTTTTGTGTGTGTGTGTGTATGTATGTATGTATGTATACACACACACACACACACACTGCATCTGGAAAGTATTCACAGCGCATCACTTTTTCACATTTTGTTATGTTACAGCCTTATTCCAAAATGGATTAAATTCATTTTTTTCCTCAGAATTCCACACACACACCACCCCATAATGATAATGTGAAGAAAGTTTACTTGAGATTTTTGCAAATTTATTAAAAATTAAAAAAAAAACTGAGAAAGCACATGTACATAAGTATTCACAGCCTTTGCAATGAAGCTCATCATCCTTGAGATGTTTCTGCAGCTTAATTGGAGTCCACCTGTGGTAAATTCAGTTGATTGGACATGATTTGGAAA
>JAQQZR010000016.1:11293414-11321562 GCA_030068235.1 Notoglanidium macrostoma | reverse complement strand
AATGTGCATACGGGATGGGATTGGAATGTTAACGGTATTTTCTGTCATCTTAAGACGTCCAAACACCACAAGACAAAATTGAGGTCTTGGCAACTAAAATCATGGTAGAATCATACATAGGTGTCCATGTCATGCATTTTTTAGACGGTCCCTTACTGGCTCCATTGCTATGAAGAACTGGTGACCTGCGTTTCTGAGAACTTGCGAATATCTATTCAAATGTACTTGGCTCTCTGTCTACTCCAGAGTAATAAAATACATATTTTTCCTTTTGTGTGTTTATTTCTTGAGAAATAGAAGGAATGTGCAGTGAATGTCCCATACAAAACCAACTCCATGGTGCTCGTGCTAGCTGCACTCACTGAACAACTTCCGGGGTAGTGAGCTGTCACTCAAAAACATGCAAAGCGATAATGAGAATTGTGCAAGCTGCACCTTGCCAGACAAGCCAGAGCTTGCACAGTTGCCATGGCAATGAATAAACACGTCAGGCGGTGAGATTCCATAAACAGTCATCATGCCTTTATTTTACTGAGTAGTGAAACATCATATCCAGTAAAAATAATACTCAAGATATTTTATTACCTTAAATGTAGCAAATCTATTTCAAGCCTCTTTAAAGTTCTGCAGGATCCCTGCTCCAGTTTTCCTCATTAGTTTTCTTTTGATATAGATATATATACACATACACACACACACTTGCTCAGGGTTCCCACTTGGAATCACTGAGCAGGACTTTTACAGGAAGACTGGACATCCTTAATCAGTGTGTGAATAAATTTACAATTTGCCCGTGTGTTATAAACATGACCGCCGTTGCTAATAGAGTGTCATTTTAAAAATAACTCACATGGGCCAGCGTCGTTAGTATAGAAGTTAATGCAAAATTCCTTACAGACGTCAACACAAATCCACACTACTGCTTTCCCTACCTGTTTTTAACTTAAATATTAGCAGCAAAGAACCAAAGAGGTTTTCTGTCTAAACAATAAAAAGGTTCAATTTTTTCACATTGAGACAAAGAACACACTAACGAGCCAAGAAGAATTTTAAGGATTTAAGAAATTTGCCACCTGAGAAAAATCGCAAATCTGATGAGAATTCTACACTACTTTTCATTAACTCAAGTGAAAGGCATAACTTCAACACCTCTCTAAATAAAAGAGCCAGTCAAGCTCATGACGTGATTGTCTCGGCTTTAAGAATGCTGGTGTGTGCGTGTGTGTGTGTGCGCGCGCGTGTGAGCGTGTTACCTGGCAGCCCAGGTGATGGGGACGCGGTGGGCAGCATAAATGTTAAAGGACAGCACGTTAGTAACCATGCCTGCCTCCTGGATTGGTGCTGTGGGCCGGCTGCTCTGTGGAGCCGTGTGGAAGTTGGCGTTGAATGTGCTGCAGTAGAGCTCCACCAGATCCAAGATGGCAGCCGTCAACCTTTCAACTATTTTCTCTGGAAAGGGAACAGAAGCCAGTGTAGAGGTCAAAGACTTTTCCATGTAAACACACTGATGGGCCCACAACTGGCTCAAGATGTAGATGCACCACACACACACACACCTACATAGCTTGACTTCCTGTTTAAAAAGCTGTCTTCCTTAAATCAGCAGGTAAACACTGTGCGGACTTAACCAAATATCTACAAGTTTCACATAATTCTATTACGTAACACACTATGAAAAAACACGGGGGACGGGGTGCACCAAACTCCACACAGACAACAACCTGGGCTCAGGATTGAACCCAGCTGTGAGGCAGCAACAGCCACCATGCATCACAGCCCACATGCAGCCCTTTGCTCTAGATTTTATTTATTTAATGAAATAATATGAAATAGTAACAAATCCATTAGTGAAACCAAACACTTATCATTATTATGATTATTATTGTGATAACTTTAATTGATCATTGATAATTTATCTCCAGATTAGCAACCAAGGTCCTACAGTGCAGATTTATCAAGAAAATTAGGGCTGATTTGAAAACAGGAGCAGAGCACATGTTTATGGAGTAAAGCACAGAAGAGGAAGGAGAACAGTGTGTATCCTGACGCCAGACAAGCATCCTTCCTGTTGATCCCAGTAAAGCAGACAGACGTCCTTACAGCAGGAGGTCTTTCCACACAAACGCTTTCTGGCTACGAATGGCCTCACACACAGACACAGGCACAAATTTTAACCCTCATGTTCTGGTCATTGTTATGGGTTTACTAAATCACGATGCAACCAGGGTCACTGGCTTTGTGAAACAGCGGCATTTCCCACTGTGCTGCACGCGTTTTAATCAAGTTCATTTTAATGCTAGTCTTTCTTCGCTTCGGTGCCAACGTCCTTGCGGGATTTCAGGACGCAAATGGATGCGGTTAAATACTTCATGAATTTACCACATTCAGTCAATGTAATTTGAACAAGGGATAAATGAGCTTAAATTTTATATAAGCAAATAAATCATGTCTTGATGAGAAACGTCTTTACAAATTATATTCTCTTAAATCTGACTGACTGCATCTTTTTTCCAATTCCAATTTTCCAAATTATAAACGTCCATATTTTGCTGATTTCCTGTGGCCTGTCGCCTCTCCCAGGCAATATGGTTTTTCAGCACACCAGTTTCAACTGGACACACAGGAAAACCTTACAATGAAAACAATCAACCGATGGAATGCTTCTGTTCTACTTTGCTAAAGGTTAGTTGTTGCACTAATAATAGAAAAATCCAATTTTTTTCCAGATATTTATTGAAAAGTTTTGTGAAACCCGATATGTCATGAGCTTCATGTCTGTCTTACTCCCTAATGTATTACTAACTATATAGTATTTACAGAAATTATATTTATAAAAAAAAGACGCTCACTGAGATGTTCATTTTTAAGCAGTGAATAGAACATAATGGCTAAAGTGATATTGTCTCCAAAAGCAGATCACAGCAGATGTGTGACAGACTACTGGGATGAATGGAACTTTACCTCGGTTTTCTCTCTTCGTCAGCACACTCACATCCTGTGAAACAGAAACACACAGATAGTCAGAAAGCAGATGAGAGTATTGCATTGGGGAACTTTCTGCAGCATTAGTACTTTGGCCTTAAAGCTTAACAGTTTGAGACAAGACGTTCACGTGTACAGTTTGTCGGCACGGCATGGCTGTTTATAACACGGCCTCCAACAGAAATAGGAGTCTAGAGCAGCGTGCAGCTCAGCAGACCGATACATCACTGTTTTCCAGTAGCTCGTCCATGTTGGCTTTTCAGCAGGTATATATATTTGTTCACCTTCTGTACTCTGGGCTGTAGTCTGCATGGGCAAGCAGGCAGCTGATTCAGGGCCGAAGTGATGTCGGGCGTTTCCACAGAAGCGAGCGAGCTGCACAGAGCCTTGACCGACTGAACCAGGCGCTCCACGTGCAACTGCAGGTCAGCCTGGAGAGCAGGGAGAAAGAAAGAGAAAAAGAGAGAGAGAACAAGAGCGATGCATCAGCTGAAGTATAATATTTTTTTTAGAAGTGTTGAGGTGCAGGTCGTTTTAATGTGTATATCATTTATACACACAGCTGATACTCATCATATAAATGCAATATACATTACACACACACACCTATAACACAAATCTGTTATTTTATATTCTGATTTGTAATCTGCTGGTTCCCACTTTGTCTGCCAGTAACCTCCTTCTTTTGGGGGAGCGGACATTGTCGACTTCACACCACTTATTTCCCAGTAACCTCAGGTCTCAATTTTTTCCTTCCTCTTACACCAGAGCAATTTGCCAGCACCAACAGTTTTTAATGAATTAAAGAATGTCACAACATACTATGTTTTGATTCGTATTTACATTTTAATGTTGTAAAATATCTGCAATATTCCCGTTATCTCTTATTGTTCTTTACGGCGTATCAACAGTTCCCTCACCAGCCTCTTTTTTCACCTCTCTTGCAGTTAATAAGACCGAAAATATAGCTTACTGCTACTGCAAAACCCTAGCCTAAAGAACAGCTTTACCTCTCCAAGTGGAAACTCTTTCCAAAAATGCCCTAATAAACGTCACCTCAGAAAATGACACAATATGAATAATTACATACTTTATCTGGAACAGCCGCCATGCAAGTCCCTGTGAATTATCTCTTACTATAGAAATATAATTATGTAACTGAACATAGAATAATAATGTAATACGATGAGCACACTAATATAAAACTGTTGTTTTTTTTTTTTGGCAGAGTCAGAGCTGCAGAAGATGAATCATCTTCTGGCCAATCAGATTTGAGTTCTACGGGTATTAGAACAGCTCTACTTGCACCGAACCCCTGCAAACAGAAAGTCAGATCATTCTCATTCTACAGGATTTGCTTCAATTGATCCACATGGATGCAACCAATCTGAGCCTACCTCTGATAATACGAAGGACTCTGCCTCGTTATGAAAGGTGTCCAGAAGCAAAGTTAGTGCCTCCCTGTGGAAAAACCACCAAAGTCAAATATTAGGTACAATGATGACATTTATACCCCTATATCACCTCTACATCTTCTCCCAAATTTGATCATTTGCACCTTATAACCAGCATGAATGACAGTCTCAGAGGAAAGCTCTAGCAACCCTCTTCCTCATACATATGCTCACAGGTGCCCATGATTGACTAGTGTCACTGTGATTGACCATGAAGAGCCAGTATGCCATCCCAACATGGTCAATTTTACTTTGTTGGAAACAGATTCAAACCCACAGTCTCTCGAATATTGGGCAAGTTCTTTCCGTTGTGCCACGGAGAGCCTGTTTTTTTCTACCCTCCCTCACCTTGTCACGGTCTGCTTGATGGGCCTCTCCTGCAGCAAGATGCTGTGATTCAGGGAGGATGGCGTCTCATCATCCTCCTCCTGCAGTAACAATAAAAACAATCTTATTAGATTATTTTCAGAGGTTCTTCTCAAATCTGTCACACACACACACACACACGTGCACACAGCATTTGTCCAGTTTCAGTTTACATACAGTTATTATGGACATGAATGTCATGGCATCATGCTGGTCTTTCAATTATTTTTCAACTGTTCTTTATCTGGAGGAAGAATGACTGTACAACAGTCTAACAGAAAAAAAAACTTCAAGGTATATTTGTGTGTTTTCTGAAAATCAACACAGGGTGAAGGTTATACATAGAGGGTCAAAAATATACATCCACCCACTTCTCTGGAGCACAACATAAAAAAGGTTCGTTTGACAAGTACGAGATAATGGGAGGTATAGCAACTATGCCGAGGTCTGGAAGAAGACACAAACTGTTGCAATCATCCGAGAGGAAACTGGATGGTCAGGAACAAGCCAGGAACCATCAAGGCACAAGCCTGCCATGAACTAGAATGCTCAAACACTGTCTACAGACAAGCAAGTTTTGAATTGCCATGGTCCAAGAGATTGCTGTCCAAGAAAATAGTCCCTGCTCCAAAAATGCCACCTTCAAGTTCCACAAAGAAAAAGCCTTGTGGGGGAAAGTTTTATGATCAGATGAGACAAAGATTGAGCTGTTTGGTCACAAGAGGTACAGAGGAACACTTTCAATTGTTAAGCATGGTGGTGGTAGCATCATGCTCTGGGGCTGATTTGCTGCCACTGGAACTGGTGCATTGCACAGAGTGAACTAAATAATCAAGAACCTCAGAATTCTTCAGCATAACCTCAAACTATCAGCAAGACGGTTGACATTTGGACACAAATTAGGTGCTCCAACAGAATAATGACCCCAAACACACATTAAAAGCTGGTTATGGAAATGGCAAAACAGGTTATTATTAAGGATAAAACAAGTCCTGACTGAAAATATATAGACTGGGTTTAAAAGTCAGGTCACTGCTAGGAAACCCCCAAATTAAACTGAACTGATCCAACCTACCCAAAACGCCCTACCAAAAGCATTTCTGAAATCCCAAAACAAATTACTTTGCGCCAAATTCCTAATTCTTTATTTCTTTTTTTTTTATTAAAGATGAATGCTGTAACAGTTCAGAGAAGTCGCTGCAAACCCAACACTGCCATAATATCCATGCCCATGATGACTGTACGTAAACGTCTGACTGCAAGCGTATGTCTAATCACAAAACACCATGTCGACCGTTTAAGCAGTCCATGTACCCTGATACAGAAGATCTAACAAAAACAAAGCGTGATAACTGAGAAAGTATATAGTTAGCACATTTTTACCATATGTTGTTGTCTGTATTCTGGTGCATTTACATACTTGCACTTTACCTTTCATTGTCATTACACATCTGCTAATTTCAGCAAGCAAACACTTGGATTAACATTATAATTACTCATTATTATACATTGAGTGTCTTGGAAAAAATGCAGTAAAGCAATATTGTTGACCACAATCTCTCGTACCACTTATTTATTTCCTGTGTTTGAAGTAACTACCTTGTTGTGGCTTGTACAGTATTTTAGGTTTACACTGTGCTGTCTTTGGTTTCTGTAACTACACTATATCGATTACAACTTGTTAAAAAAAAAAAAAAAAGAAGCTGAGAGAGTAATGCTGCAATCGTGGTGCCTTATAAGTGGTAATTTGCAAGTTGTGATAACATCATTTCCCACCTCGGCACGTTCGACAAAAAGAAAAACAAAACGCCTCCATGAAAGCATGTTTTTGTTTGCGATGTCAGAGCACATAAAACTCATAAAAAGCTCCTTTAACAGCACTTTTACAGTTACAGGCCTGAGTGGCTATTGGTACTGTTCTACTATAATGAACTTCAGACGTTCATGCAACATTTTAGGCTGAAATTGCAGTACAGCATCAAAACCAGACAACAGCAAGTAATGTTAGCAACAAGCTAGTCGGCTAACATTAAGGATAACTAACAGTGACGATTACCTTCTCACAACAGTAATTAGTATGGTCAGTGTTGTAGAATTAGCCAAGTACTGGGTCTGTAAAGTCAACGCTATTATAAACTAACTTAAAAATAAATAAGAGGTATGTACATTTGACTGCATTAACTGGTGGTTGAGAAGACTACCCCAAGCTGACAAGTTCTTGAGAAGAATTGCATCCTGAGGGGGTGTTTTCGCTCGGTTTACTGGTTGTAGGTGGGGAACTACAAGCAGCTACTTCGCAGAGAACGTAGCATCAACAGCTAAAACTAAAGCTCTGCTGGGAATTCCTACCAGGAACCACATCAACGTGTCATGTAACGACAAAATAACAAGGCCACTCCCAGCATCAACAAGAAACAAAGAAGCACTTCTTTACTTTTTGCTTCAGATCGGTCATACAGACATATCAGCTTCTTAAACCTACAACAGTGACACTACAGTTCACGGTGCTGTGGAGGTAAATATAGTCCTGATCACAGTTAGCTGGCTAAATTTTTGCTCACACAGGAATATGAAGGTGTCCATACTGTTTACAACTTCGGAACACATGAAGGCTGAAAATGACGTGATTCCAAGAACCAACTCGAACCCAGTGCAAATAATTAGTAAAAAGAAGAATTTCTTAATTCATCGATCACAAGTTCTGTTCTTACGGAACTTTCTTTTTCAGTATTATTTTTGGAAAGTTGTGATTATTACAGAATAAGGTACTGTGGCTTCTCTCGGGATTCAGTAGGCTGATCACTGGCTTGCATGCTGAAACACCCTCCATACAGAGAGCTCTCGTTCTCCTCCCTTCTCAGGGCTGAAGAAAATGTGCTGCGTTGTGGTACTCACAGTGCGGGCTAACTCCATGTTAACAGAGCTTCTTTTGGTGAGGAAAAGCTTGACGTCCCAATCAAACTTCAGACCCTGCTGGATATATTCATGTTCAGCCAAGGCCTGAGAGCTGAAAGAATGAGAGAAAGAGAACCAACAGAGCTCTTTGAATCTGTGTGTGTCCATTGTGTCACCTTAAAGCCATATGAAACATTTGCAGAGAAAAGTGTGGAACTGAATCCAACCATCACTGGATTTATCATACGGTCATCCTAATATAGACAGAAATACCTTTGCACTAAAGAATATTAAGCTTGGCTTTGACAAGAACTAGGTTTGCCATTCAAATTTGTGAAGTTGAAATATGATTATATCTGCATTATTTTTGAAAACCATAACCTATCTACAACATTGTACAACAGCGGACATTTTTTTGCATTCTAGTGTGGACTACTGCCGGCAGTTAACACTAGAATTTATTGTTTAACCTCAATAAAAAAGCAGGCTACTGTTGATTCGCTCAGCAACACTGATGGAATAATAACAGTGCTACAGATGGGAAGTCCCTCCCACTTCGCACAAGCTCAAGGTTATCAAGACGAGACACATTTCCGGCCAGCTGCACCCTTAGCAAAAACATCCAACTCTTACACACAGTCACACATACCACCTGCTATTGCACTTTATGTGATATGACAGGCTGATTTACACTAATGTTAAGCTGTGTAATACATTTCAGTTCGGCACTGCTCTCAACCACACTGGTCTGCCCACTAGCCAATCAGAGCAAATATGAACACATTAAGTATTACATGGCTGGTTAGACGTTGTTGCAATTCGGGGGAAACCCACTGTGGTTTTATGTAGCCACAGAAATAAGCACGGCAAGTTGTTTTTTTTTTTCTTCTTTCTTTCTGCTGAGGGGTCCTTAGTTGAATGACAAGACTATTTGTACCACAAACCACTAAGCAGGCGCTTTTCTTTTGGAATCGCCTCTTCTTCCGGCCACAGTTCTGGCAGCGAACGCGTTCAAGGAAAGAAACTGCCTATATAACACACCACTTGTTACATTGTCTGGGAACTACTTTTCATGACTGACCCAATACACATACTTTTTTGTGTGTGTTTTTTTTTTTTTTCCCTTTTTTTTTTTTTTTTTTACATTGAGTGAGATCTGGGCTGGATGCCCAGGTCTCTGTACCCAGTGTGAGGTGGGCATTATAGCCATTGGGAAGGGGGGGAGGCCTGGATACCATGATGGCAATGGAAAGGCATAACAGGAGGCCTCTGCATGGCCTGGTGCCAAAATTTGAGCTGGCATCTTGTGCATTTGTATCGTTCACCATGTGCTAGGACTGCACTATATTACCACACACAGGGATTAGGGAAATGACCTGCACTGCATTAAAAAACCGGCTCACACCTTAAACAGACAATGACGGTCAACTGGCTGGCCGCAGTCTGGATGCAAACACAGCAAAGGATTTCAGGCCAAAAACAGTACTTGATACCAAATACCAAAAACATAACCACACCGAATTGTTTTATTTATAGACATAAAGGGTTAAACATTAAAAGGTAATTGCTGTAATCATTCATGGTAGCTTCAAGTTACATTAGTAAGCAACGAATTCCATATTACTGGACCTTTACACGTGTAATTTGAATACCTCACGTGTGATTGAGAAACTGTAACCGGGGAGGAGAACGGTAGCTCATTTTTACCAGGAGGGTGGCGAGGCCTTGGTGCCATTTCAGAACCGGCCTGCAATTCGACAGGAACTGAAGGTTACATAGCACAAGTTGGGGTCATTTCCGTTGACATGTTACTGGGGTAAGATTTGTGGGGAAAGATCATGGCAGACAGAACGAATCTGCTTTCCTTACTTTTTATAAATTAACTTCTAAAAAGTCACTACATCTTAAATTTGAAGGTTGCCTGCATGTATCGACTGTGGAACAGCATTCATAACAGGCAGCGAGAACACCTTTGTATTTTATCGTAATGGTAGCCTTGCAGTAGCCCGTGCCATAACTTTGGGATCATCAATTTTGCGGTGCCATGCCAGCTTTTTGGCACCAGCACCAGTCTTTTTTCAGTTGAAATACATGGAACCATTTCTAGATTAGACACCAGTACCACGTGGAAAAAGGCCTATGTGAAAACTCAGGCTGGAGTTCTGAGCAGCTTCTACAAAGCCAGGAAGTCCACTGAAGTCTCAGGCAGGAGTCAGGGAATAATAAGAAGGTGACGAATGGGTGGTGGGTGTGAACACTCCAGCCTGGGGAATGAAAATAAGCAGTGGGACTATATAGGAAGGTGGAGTTTCAGCCATGGTCTTTCTTTTTTTTGCGCACCAATACGGTGTTCTATCAACGAATCAGTTTGACTGATTTTGACCGAGATCACTCAAAATGATGTGTTCATTTATATTGCATGCTTCTGCAATATTCCAAGGCAAGTTGCAGTAAATATTAGCAGCAATTATATTTGTGCAGCCTTAACAAATTCTTTCACGTTTTAAAACTGAAAAGAAGATACAGTGGCAAGTTCCTGAAAAACACAAAACCAAGTTGAGGTTCACGTGTAGCTCTTACTTGTTGAGATACTCAGCTTGGCCACACACTTTCATCAGGTAGTCATCCACGTCGATTAGGTCCAAGTCGTCCTGGGAGTAGCACAAGGTCTGGTATATTAGCAGGTCAGTGGTGGATGAACCTGAGAAGCCAGCAGAAACCAGGGATTAGAAAGCCTTCATCAATTGGTCTGATTTTTAACTCCGCACAAAATTGTCTGACAGGGAAAAAGGAAATGGTGTCTGGTAAAAGCTGACTATGGGATTAGAGAGTATATAAAGAAATATTATGCCAGTCTACAATACGGACTCAGTTTAATCGATAGGGAATTTCAATTGGTGACACATGTACAGCCCTTCCTGTCCACACGCACATCTGCTCCATTTTCGCAAAACCGCTAGCCAGCAATCTGAAACTAGTCAGTGAATATCTCACATGGAAAAACTCCCGGATGAAAAAATTGAGCCTTTTCTCTCATTCAAAATAAAAACAGAATGAACAGACCATCCATCATTTTTATAATTATATATTTAATTAGCCAGATACAAAAAGAGGTTTCTATATATTTTTAATCTCCATTTTCCTCGTTCCCTCATCCTGCAATTTTCTTTAAATAATAGAACGACAAGTGCCTTTTTCCGAACATTGAGTCTTACACAATCGAGCAAAGGCCACCAATTTATTACGCCTGATAGGATGCTAATACAATAACTGCATCATAGAACTCCAAGGCCAAACCTATTACATGAATATACAGGCGGATATAAGCCAACTAAAAGAGAATGCACAGGTTCCTTGGTTTGCTGCTGCTTACTCAGGCAAGGCCACCTTCCACTTGTAAACACAGGCATGACTCATGAAGTATACTGAGCAAATACGCTCCACTGACAGGAAGGGGGCGGAGGATGGATCACCAAGTTCACAGAGAGACGTGTCTCTTCCAAAATATGCTGTAATCAATTCGTCAGCTAAATAGCAACATGCTTCAGGCTTGCTGATCTGATTATTGCACTCTAACTTTATGTAAATATGCCCTTCTTTGTATACGAAACTTTCAAGTAAGAAGGTCTCAAGCCAAAAAAAGCGCATTACGGGTCCAATTGATAAAAAACGCATTCTTTCCAAATTCAAGCCGGTTTTGTCATTTCAACAGAATCATTTGAAATCACTTTAAACCAACAATAACGGATATAAGTCTGGCCAGCTCAAGCAAACACATCCAGAAGCACAAATTCATAACCCACTGTATTTGTTCCAAACCATGTGTCACCATACCAAAGGACATGACATGTGGTGAGATGGAAAGCACAGGATGAAAAAAAAAAAAGAGTGACTTGATTAAAAAGATTTACTGCTCATTCCCCCCTTTTCCTCTCACACGCTTTTTAAAATCCTAACCTCTGCCTTCCCTTTTTGCGTATACACACGTACGCTCGTTGAATGAAAAGCTGGCTATTTTAATCGAAAACACAAAACAGATAGCTGGCACACATTCCCTTCACTGTAATTCCATTAAGAGGATTCAGAAGTGAAAGCCCTTGCAGTCTATCAGATGAGATTCTCTAGTCCTGGCCAATCTGTGTGTCTGTATGTACACAGCTCCTCACATCACAGACTGGGGGGGATCTACTATACCAGACTCAAGCTCTCAGGAAAATATCACGCCAGTGGTAGAGAACAGCAGCAATGGCAGTGTGTGGGTTCCCCAGGCCAGCACCTTAGCCAATTTTCCAGAGCTGCTTCAATGAGCACACTTACATGCAAACAAATTTTATCACATTACGCAAGTGGTCAGATAAACAGCATATTACAGTATCATAAATCAAATTAAAGCCATAATTGGATACAGCTCAGTAGGTTATTCAGAACACTTTAACTGATAATCTGATTTCTTTTTTGCATGAACACGAACTTAAGCAAACAGGGACAAAGCTGCTCTGGACCTAAAACAGAGCGGCAGTAGTATGTGTAATGTATCTACTACAGAATAAATATATATCCGACAGCTCATTAGTAACCAGTACCAAGCTTCCAAACCAAATAATAGATAGATGATAATTAATAGAGCTTGCAAATATATTATACAATTCATCATGGATCCACACAACCCCAACATTATTATATATAATACAATCCCAAGTTATTGATTACTTTCCAATAACAGCATGTCCCAAAGTGTGGTATAGTATTTATGAACTTCCAGCCCTCTACTTCGCATCATACCACACAACTGTTGTTTTTTTTCTCCCCGCAGAACCGCACATACTGCCGTGATTTATCCCATGCACAGTACGTTGGAAAATATAATTACACTGATAGTTTCTGTAATTATAGCAAAGCTAATGCCAGACACATTTCTAAAAGCAATTCAATTACTGCCTGACTGTAAATGCGCTAATCGAAAAATTACCAAACATTACTACGTCAACTAATTTTGTGGATATAAACATGCTGAATGTCAGTACACTCTGGCTTACCATCACAGGTGAAGATGAGCGGCTCTCGGATGTGCTCACCAATGACGGTGACCTTTATGCTGACCCCGAGTCCTTGCTGCAGCTCCTCCTGCGCCACACACGGACCCCACACAAACCCTGCGTTCTTAGAGCAGTCCGTGTACGGGTAAGCCGAGCGCAACCTGCACACGGCAACATCGCACTCAGAGCACATCATACTAAACAAAGTTAACATTAGCATTAAACGAGGATGCCCATCCTGCGCTGCATCAAAAGATTTCTTTTGATCAGTGATCTAAATGTCAATGCCTATGGGATCCATTAATTAAATCCAACTCAGCAAACTGGTAAAGGGAGTTAGGAATGATTTCAAAACTTTTCTGAATGTTCTGAATTAAGCTTGTTCGAAAGTAACAATTAACTCCTGATTATCTTACTTTGCCTTGTATAGGCAAATTAAGCAAAGAGTCACAGCAGTGATTTCACTGCCTTTAAGTTCAACTTAAAATGTACTTGTTTATTTTGCTTTTGTTTTTCTATGAAAGACTTATTTGATGACAGGTTTTTTTTTTCAATATTTTTTTTAATACAAGTTTTACATCCCTAGTGATGGTTTCTGTTGTGTAAAAAGCTCATTTAATTAGCCAAAAAAAAAAAAAAAAAAGTTTATTTAATATTAACTGACTGGTAGTCTTAAAACGTTCAATCGTTTTATTTAATTATCTTTAAATAAATATTCATCATGGAAAAATGAAAACTGGACAAGCCCAGACTGAGCAAACAGTCATAGGCCAAAAACAAATGAACCGAGTAGTGTGTAACCTGTAGTTTATACTCTTTAGCAAGATGTTGGTGCTAGCAAACATGCTTTTCCTGTTACTACGAGAACCAGCCGTTGCCTGTGGCTACATCCAAATCTGCATGTTACTGAACTACAGATTACGTAGAAATGTTACACAACCATAGCTCATGATAATTTGACTTATGTAGTATGGCTTTTCAAACGTTGACTTTGATCACTTATTCTTTTGCAAGCTGTACAGGTTTCTAATAAAACACCATGTTTCTGAAGAAGTGAGCATAGAGGAGAACTCACACATCGAGCATATGACAGAAGGCAGCCACCTCCTCATCACGCTCCTCAGAAACCTGGAAGAGCTCATAGCCAAAACCATTGAGCCTGGAACGAAGTGACACCTGCATGACAGGAAGGTAACTCATTTCCAATTCTCACATCTCTATTTACTATAAACTACATATGTTACATAAACAATTGTTTAACAGTTAGTCTAAGGCCTTCCAAGTCCCGAGTTTATAATTATTAAGATGACATTATTACTAATTAACACTCTCTTAACCATAAACAGGTCACCCAGGAAATCTCCATTATAATCCGTTATACGAGTACTGTATCATATACCAAACCCGACAGTGTTGGCAGAAACTTTACTTCTTTGTTGTACATACTGGATCAGCTGACACCCTGCGGTTGTTTCTGACACTCTTCTGCCCAGGCAAGTAGGTGCGAGGTGGCACCTGAGGGGGTAGAGTCTTGCTGCGAGCCACAGGCTTCCCAGATTGGTCACCATTAACTTTTTGTTGCCTAGGTGACAGCCTACCACTGCTGATCCTCAGAAGGGAGTCATTCAGGTTGTCATAGTTTATTGTTTCTCCAGAGGTAAGCTTGGGTTGGTCCACCTCAGGGCTGAAAAGGTTCACATCTCTGGAAACTGAACCCCTGCAGAGGTGGAACGAGTCTGGCTGAGGTATTGGATTCCTTGGTGGAATTGCTGGAGGAGGTTCATCCGGAGGTGGCAACCCCTTTGAAAGCCCTTCAGTCATCCTCTCATAATCATCCTTCCCAGTATTTTCCAGGATATAGAGGGGTTCCTTGCTGTAGCCATGAGGATCCACATGTGATCTTGATGGGCTGGAAACTCCAGGCTGGATGAGGTTGAGAATCGGATCAGACGCTGATAACCCTTGGTGCAAATTTGTGCCAGGTGGACTGGGGATACGTCTAGGTTGTGTATTCCTGGATGGCATAGTCTTGCCACTCTCAGACTCTCCCCTTCCAGAGGGATCTTTGTCCTGTTTAAGGCGAGAGAGCGCATCATACTCCATTTGCAAAGCCTCAGCCAGAACCAGCTCTCTTTGACTTAGACCCAGGCAGCTCCAGTGCTGCTCACTGTCATTCTGTGTCTGTGCTGCAGACATGATCCTGTAAGGAACGATGCCACTATGCTGGGTGGTTAACAAATATAAGAGGATTTGGAAATCTTTATGAAATCCAAAGCAGCACCATTGGGCCCTGTCAAGAAATATAAGAGCAAAATGGATATTAACAGTTGACTATTCACATACCTTTTACTACAACACATAATTTAGCCTGGCCATACTTACCTTGCCCATAACAAGAAGGGCTCCCTAATACAACACACATACCTCATTACACAAGAGTCTAACAGCTGCATGACCAACAAACCGAACACATAATTAATTACATATCAACACAAAACACCTTGAAATTTATGCTCTATTTGGATCAAATGTGACAGTGGCAGGGCTTTCAATTACAGTCACTGCATTTATCTAAAGAGAACCCCAGATGGGTTTTGCTTTAGGAGGACAGTCATCTGGCTCCAATTATCTTTGCTTGCTCAGCAAAAGTCAGGCTGCTGTCTCCTGCCTCTCGTAGGCTGAACATGGCCAACAGCACTCTGCAGGCGGCAAAGCAGGGAGTAATCGTCCTGGCCCCAGCAAAACAGTCAGACTCTAGGAGGTCACTGGGTTCTTTATAAATGTGTAAGAATGCAGCGTGGATGAATATAATGGATAAAATACTGATTGTCTATCTATAGCCAGCAATTAACAAAGGTAACTGTCCCATACATAACCAATGTAGAATAATAAACTGCTTTATATATTAATAATGGCCAAATTACTAACATGGAATAAGATCATCTCAATACATTTAGCCTTAAACCGATTAGCCACAACATTAAAACCACTGACAGGTGACATGAATAACATTGATTATCTCATTACACAGGCACCTGTCAAAGGGTGCGACATATTAGGCAGCAAGTGTACAGTTAGTTCTTGAAGCTGAGGCGTTGGAAGTAAGAAAAATGGGCACACATAATGTCCTGAGCAACTTTGACAAGAGCCAAATTGTGATGGCTAGGCAATTGGGTCTGAGCATCTCCAAAATGGCAGGTCAAGGGGTGCGGGCATTCCTAGTATGTAGTGGTTAGTACCTACCAAAATGGTCTAAGAAAGGACACCTGGTGAACTAGTGGCAGAGTCATGGGTGCCCAAGGCTCATTGATACATGTGAGGAGCAAAGGCTTGCCCATCTAGTCCAATCCCACAGAAGAGCTGCTATAGCAAAAACTGCGGAAAATGTTCATGCTGGCTATGACGGAAAAGGTGTTGGAACACACAGTGCATCACAGCTCGCTGTGTATGGGGCTGCGCAGCTGCAGACTGCTCAGAGTTCCCATGCTCACCCTTGTCCACAACTGAAAGTCCCTAGAATGAGCTTGTAAGCATCAGAACTGGACCATGGAGCAATGGATGAAGGTGGCCTGGTCTGCTAGCTCACATTTTCTTTCACAGTTGGAGAGCTGGTGCATTTACCTGGGGAAGATATGGCACCAGAAGGCATTAATGGAAGAAGGTAGAGGCAGTGTGATGCTCTTAGCCAAGTTCTGCTGGGAAACTTGGGTCCTTCAGTTAATATGGATGTTACTTTGACACCTACCCAAACATTGTTGCAGATCAAGAACACCCCTTCATGGCAACAGTATACCCTAACGGGAGTGGCCCCTTAATAGGATCATGTGCCCTGCCACACTGCAAAAATTGTTCAGGAATGGTTTGAAGTTCAAAGTGCTGATCTGGCACACAAATTCCACAGATCTCAATCCTACCAAACATCTGTAGGATGTGCTGGACAAATACTGTAAGTCCGATCCACGGAGGCCACACCTCGCAACTTACAGGACTTAAAGGATCTGCTGCGAACACCTTGGTGCCACATAGCACAGCACACCTCCAGAGGTCTTGTGAAGTCCATGCTTTGAAGGGTCAGAGCTCTTTTGGTAGCCCAAGCAGGACCTACACAATATTAGGCAGGTGGCTTTAATGTTATGGCT
Organism: Notoglanidium macrostoma; assembly: GCA_030068235.1. NCBI lineage: Eukaryota > Metazoa > Chordata > Actinopteri > Siluriformes > Auchenoglanididae > Notoglanidium > Notoglanidium macrostoma. Next base: position 11,304,690 of record JAQQZR010000016.1, on the reverse strand, counting down.
GACAAGGGAGTGTGTATTTACTAGCAAACATTTCTTTAACAAATTCTCTCTAAATAAATGTTAAGTACCGCCAACATTTCAGCTAAAACACGATTTATAATTATATTACTCTTCCCTCACTGCATCGTCAGATGCTTTATGCTCATTATACTGCTGCACTGCAACAATTCCAGGTTTGCAGACTAAATAATTACTGACAATATTACTCCGAAACAGCAAAAAACCCATGGAAGGAGGGTCACGACATCAGTGTTTTCAGCTATGCCACCAGACACACCTCCCCACCTCAACCAATCAGTTATCAACTCAATGCTGGTTGACAAATCCTCATAGATATACACACCATAATGTTAGGAAGTTGAAGAACAGTGTTCCTCCGCATGCAATGCTTACCCAGAATCCCCTTCTCTTCAAAATGACGCAAATACACAAATATGCTTCAACGCAGAATTATAAACCAGCCTTTTGTGGTTAAAGGTCAGATGTACAAAACATTGTTTATTTCCCCCTGTTTACACAGCCTGGGGCAGTCACCACAACTTAAAGCTCCTCTGAGAAGATACATTACTGACAGTCTGAAATGTGTCATCTGGAAGAACAGCACATACTTACAAGGAGTAAAAGAAATTATCTTTTTATACTAAAAAAAAAAAATAAATAAATAAATAAATAAATCACAGGCACCTACTGCGTAGCACAAAATTCAAACTAGGCTGGAAGAACAAATTTCAATATTCAAATAAAAGGTCCTACAAAGCCTTATATGGGACAACCGGAATTTTACAAATCATAATTCAGGTGCACTGCTTCATTAAGCATGTCCAACCAACCCTCATCATAGCCGACATGCAGACTTCTATTTTACCTACACTATCTCAGGAAGGGCCTTTTCTTTAGCTAATTGTTTACATCAGACGGTGGAGCAGATGCAGGAAAATGACAAAAGTACTTGAATTAAAATTCAAGTAAAGACAGCAACTTCCGGACTTTTCTGAGCAGCGTTTTTCATATCACTGCCCCTTTTCTAAAGCGTACGAGAGAATTCCTGAACGGGCATAAAAGCTAAACCTGTTCAAAATGACAAGACTTTAACTAGCCGCGACTTGATAAATTGGATTAGCAAAGTACTTGGTATATAAAGGGCTTGTTTTGATGGCATATTTAACCTCTCAACCTCCACTGCAGCTCTATATGAATAGAAGGAGATGGAGTAATTTCTTGCCATATGTACATATACATGAGAATTCCTCCTCACGTTGCCCCCGGCTTTGACCTGCCCCGAAAACAAGACGGGCAGTGGGTTTTTCCCTCTGCTCATAACAATGCGTAGGAAATTCTCACACACTTCTACCCACAATCCACTAAAAAACAGGGACAGATTGCAGGAGAGGAGAGGAGAAAAAGAAAATGAAACAGACAAGTGACACACGTTCCTCAAGACCTCCATAGTTTGACCTCTTTTATGTGCACCCTCCACAATTTATGAACACATGTGCTTCTGGGGTTAACGCCACTTTAAGAGGGGTCTGAATAAAGTGTTAAAGAACTGCTAGGCCTACGAACAGAGGGCTACACTGACTCCTCTGAGATTAGCTCTCCTTTGGCTTTTTGTCAACCACTCTATTTAGCACCTGTTTTTCCCCCATTTGTCTGCAACTGAACATATGCGTGCATACAAGGATACAAGTGCACAGATACAAGGCCTCCACAGAACATGAAAGTCACGCCTGATTCAACCAGGAACAGGTTTAATCTCAGTGACAGGAAGGAGAGCGGACTACCAGAGAGATATGACAGGTGGATCAGATTACAGAGATCATCAGGCTCAAAGGACTGAAAGGAGATTCACAATCCAGACATGTTTGTAAACACACAGCCCAGACATCAACAGATGGATCCATAGCGCAGTGTGCACGCGGCATCAACTTCCAAACAGCATCTCTGAGGCTGGCCTCCTTTTCCCAGGAGTGTGATTCTCCCATCATCTCCCCATTCTGAGTACCAGGGCCTTTTGGCCGCAGGGAAGCAGGCGCGAGAGGAGGGGTGGGAACAAGGGCGGAGTCTGCATTGTTCCGGCCCTGGGACCCTGGAATCAATCCCCCGCCGAGATATAATCCCATTCAATTAGGGGCGGCTCCCAGATTGGCCAAACAAAGGACACGGAGAGGGGGCCAACACGTGAGCCAGGGCCGGCACAGACACGTTCACACGCCTCAGAGAGACGAGAGACAAAGAGGCCGCTGTCATCTCTGGCCATGCACCCCCACACACCAACCCCCCTTCCCCCAATAACACCCACTCGCCAACAAATAAACCAGCGCCCTCTTCCACACAGCTCCAATAAGAACCCGTGCAGGAAAAGACACCCACTGTTGCAAGCCAATAGGCAAGCATGCAGTGAGATGTATGCCATCTTGAACTTCCTTTACCTTGTCAGTAAAAGGAAATTGTAGGAGATGTGCAGTGCTAGATAAAATAATCAAAAAACCCAGCGGAACTGAACTGATACAACCAAATATTGAGCTACATGTAGAAATACCAAGAGTGTTTAATAAAATTCTAATACGAGAGACTATATACACCGTCCTGATGTCACAGCAAGTCAAGTCTCCACTGACTTCGGTTTTCAAATTATGTGAGACGTGTTTGAAAACAAGTTGTGTCCTTTGTTCATGACATGTGGTGTCAAAATCACATGAAATAGGACTGTGATACCAACACAACACTAGACGAGCACAACCAAAACACGCCCCATAGCCTAAAGGATCAGCTGAAAGAGTTCTCTGTGATCAGCGTGAGTTCGCTGTAGCTTTCGGTCACATTCTCTGAATTAGTAACATGCAAGGGAAAAGTGTCAGGTGAGCAGAGTGCGAGATACCATTCATATTTGAAAAGCAAAAGAGATTCAGTAGATAAAAGCTAAAAGCTAACAGCTACGGAAACTACCTAATACCCAGGCTGCAATCAGCTGGGGTAAGAGGATGATACAGAAACTGAATGTTGAGGTTAATTGTGATTCTGATGAGGGATTATACAAGATAGAGTGTTTTACGCCATGTGTGCAGAGTTGAAGTGAACTTACCATGTGTGGTAAGTTAGACTGAGCTTCCTGTCATAGGCAGGAATATGTTTCGTGCCATGCGTGCCGGGCCGCAGCGCGTTTCGTGCCGTGCGTGCCGGGCCGCAGCGCGTTTCGTGCCGTGCGTGCCGGGCCGCAGCGCGTTTCGTGCCGTGCGTAGTGAGTTGGAAAGTGCTTTCTGTCATGTGTCAGTGTTTTTGTAACCTGTTCAACGAGATTTGGTATAGCAGACTGTACATGTGTCATGTCCAGAAAATAAATAAATAAATAAATAACCCAGCTCGGCCACACACAAGGCGAAGACAGAGAGTGTGAATCTGTTATTGATCCAACATAAGATTTAAAACGGATGCTCTCTGAGATCCTGGCTTTCCCTTCCCCCACACTCCCTTTCCACCCAGAGCAGATTTAAGGGAAATAAAGTGAACAGGTTCGTGCTGCATTGATCTGCTGGAACCTGTAATCCCACAGTGCACCAGAGGAACTCTAATCACTCGCAGAACCTGCTATTTCAGCTGCTTATAACTCACACTGCTTACACTGCTGCTGGACTCAGAAAGCATTTTATACTCCACAAACACAATCCTCCTGAGCAAGACTCCAACATTTTAAATCTTTACTCCATGCGGGTTTCACATTAAACTACACGCAAACTTGGCAACGGGCTCGCGAGCTATTTACAATGCAGCCATACTGTAAAACTGCAAAGCGGAGAAAGACGTCAGTGAGCACTGTTCAACTCTCAATCCATCAACAGCTTCAATTTTACCCCAAAGCTGTTCGGGGCTTCTTTTTATTCCACGCGATCACGCTCAGAAGTGGCGTGGATGTGGAGAGCGTTCCTGCACGAGCTCTGGGAGAAACGCCGCGTTTAGCGCGAACACAAATAACATCGTCGCTATGCACCACACCACTATGTGGTCTGTATGTATAGCTCAAAACCAGCACACTTACCTTGTCTAGGGCCTTTCTGGAGCCTGGGTCATGCGCTTCAAACCCCGCTTCCAAATGAATTGATCCGCGATCCTTAGGATGATCAGCTCCGGTGCACGCGCCAGTTTCCGGTCCGTAATGGCCCCGACTCGCGCATGGGCTCTAATATATAGCCTTCTCCACACTTATACGTTTCATATAATGTACGCGACGACGCTAAATTCCGCACTGTACTCCGAAACCGGGTGGTTTCGTGCCTGACTCCCTGAGGATTCGTTTTGGGGGTTTTTTCAGCGTCGAGATTCTTATTTCAGCGCGCTTTCATTGGTGAATCGAGTGGAGCTGGAGGCGTAGAGGAAGGGCGGAATAGCAACGAGGGCCCCTGGTGGACATGTGGGTAATAACAGTCAGAGTGCGACAGACAAACAGGTTCAGAGGTTGTTGTTACTTGTTAGTGATTATGTTTTGTTTTGTCATATTCTTAGTGTTAGTTATGTTTAATATTACAACACATGTAGCTACAATAAAGGAGCACCATTATTATATAGGTTATTTTGATATTTTTCTATTTATAGATATGTGCAATTAGACAGCTTCTTTAGAGCTGTTTGTTGTTTAGACCTCGAACTCTGAATATGTTTTCAAGCAGCGGAATAGAAACCCTTCGTATGAATATTTATTTTCGCTTGAAAGTGCGGGTATTTTGTTAAACCTGGCAACCCTTCTGCTGACAAAGTGCGACGACAAGTGGTCAGTGAAGACGCATTCGACACATGGGGGGAAACAGCAGGTGTAAACGCAGCGCCATGGTGAAATGCTGCCGATGGTAACTATTGTGGCAATGCTGATGAGTGATGGAGATACAGCGCTCTCTAGTGGTAGATGACAAACAAGCCGAATGTACATAAGGGATATAATGTACCGCGAATCACCCTGAAGGGGTTTATTTTGTAATAATGATGTACATGGCTGTACATTATCTAGCTTATTACACCGCTTCTTACTAAATAAATCAGTAATTTGACACATAATATTAATTAAAAAATGATTTTATTGCTTCCGCTAATGACGTGATTCATAGCAACGGTCTGTTATATATAGCAACGGTATGTTATACAACAGACCATGGAATTGACCAATCAGAATCGAATATTCAAATAAGCAGAAGTTGAAATCGCGTTCCAAATGAAAAATGTCTCGTGAATTGTAACTGAATTGAAATTGTTATTCCACTAGAGGACAAAATGGAGCAGTAAACTCTGCCCAAAGTGTACTGATAATATTTTCATAAGCAAACCACAAAGAATCGCCATAATCCCTGTTAAGTCCTTTTCGGTTCCAGGTTGTAGCGCAACAAAATGTGGACAAGTTCAAACCAGTCAAATAATTTGAAAAAGTTTTTTTTTTTAAGTGAGGTGGTGCGGTGGTTAGCACTATTGCCTCACAGCAAGAAGGTCCTGGGTTCGATCCCCGGATCACCCAGTGAAGTTTCTGTGTGGAGTTTGCATGTTCTCCCTGTTCATTTCCTCAGGGTGCTCTGGTTTCCTCCCACAGTCCAAAGACAAGCAGATTAGGTTAACTGGCTACTCTAAATTACTCTAAACTGTAAATGCGAGCGTGTGTGGCTGTTCATCTGTGGTGGACTCTCGCCCGATGTCTGTTGAGACGGCTTCCCCCGCGACCCAGGCGGTTTAAAGCAGCGTAGATAATTGATGTAAAGATAAGGTGTTTTTTGTTTTTTAAAAATTTTGTAAAATATATACACAAGATTTTTTTTCTTCTCACAACTGTATATTACCATTACTAGAGAGATGAGAAACCTCAGGTTGTCAATCTTGATGTCGATTCTCTGCAGCCTCCATACAGCACTACTTATCATAGGGAATCAGACCTTATATTTTAATTGAATTCTGTCTAAGCTACCATATTTAACTCCACCTGTTGGGTCTCTTTTACAGCTGACTGAATATTTCTATTTTCATTAGTATTTTATATAGGTAATACTAGTGAACAGGTTTAAAGAAAAAAGTTGGGGGGGGGATCTTTGGTTTGGATTAAGGCCCTTTGTTTTTGGGTGTGTGACTCGATATTCATTCATTCTGTCTCAGCCATGTGCATTAGACAAGATTAGATCTCTAGCTGTTAAATAGGTGATGTACAACAACATTGGATATTTTTTACCCCTTTACCCCACCTCCCATTTCTGCTTCTCATTACCGCCCATGTACACATTGTACACCCCTGTATCTGTAGAAGCTAGTGGAGTTCAATTAGAGTTAGCATTACTGAGCACTGTCATGATGTCATTTTGAAGTGATGAGGTAGGCTGTTAATGTGTTGAGGGTATTGCTGTACTTCATTATTTTGAAAGAATAAAAAACAATAAAAGTATCCAACATTTGTTGTAACTCATTTGCTAAGATGAAATTATACTAACATTGCTTGATAGGAGACCTAATTACTCAATATAACACATATGTCATCAGCGAAGTTGAGATCTGTGGTGCTATTTCATTTCACAAGTTGTTAACAGTGAATAGCATGAATATAGTCTAGTTTATAAACACTGTGGTTGTGTTTGCTTTCACAAACATATCTATAAGATAAACCTCAACAGAGGCCTACAGTCAGACATATACTTTAAGTAAGCCATGTGTTGTTCTGAAACATCTCTTATTTCCAGATGAGGGTGTTGCAAAAATCAGTGATCAGTGAAGGGATATGACTCAAATATTTGCTGACATTCTTCAGACATTGCAGACCATGAACAGAGAGAATTTACAGATGGAAACTGTTCAATACAGACAATATGTCCTTTTCCAACTTTGGAATCATTTTCTGGAAACATAAGATATCTACACTGCATGATTTTTGGCAACCCACTGAGAAAGCCAAGTGCACTTATAAAGAAAATTTAAACCTTTAACCTTATAAACATATATAGGCTTATATAATTATTGCTTTATATAGATTTTCTCATTTGTTTGAAATTTAGTGCTTAAAGTTAACACACAATGTAAATCTACAGAGCTATCTTGTTCAGCAGTAAAAGCATGCAACAAAGACCACCAAAACCACAGGTATGAATAAAGTACTATTCAAGTCGCAATTGTGGTGTCAGTTTTTTTATAAGCTGTTGGTTGAGAGAATATACTACAAATGGTAGTACTGTAAGTAAATGTAAAGGTTTCGGTTAGTCCTATGTAAAGATTGCCAGGTAAGATGAAGTGTTCAAGGAAGTGTCCCTTGGGGATTTACTGTGGTAATTATGCTGTCTGATGGTAGAGAAAGTGAGAGATTAAGATCTAGTGGCATCTAGTGGTGAAGTTCCAGAATGCAACCAACTGAATATTCCCTCCACTCACCCCACCCATTGCAAGTGTGTATTAGAACCTATGGTGGCCATCAGGTGCAATATCTGTCTGCAGAGCTGTGGCAGTGAATGCACAGTCATTCTTTGTTTATCTTAGCGACTTTTAGGCTAATTAATATTTCAATTATTTAAGGTGGGTTTCCAATAAATGTGTGATATAAAACTAAAATAAAACAATGCTAATGTCATGAACACTTTTGAATCTTTTATGATTTTCTTCCAAAAGATAAAAGCTTGGTATGTGGTTGGTGGATGTTTGCCTTGGCTTTGTGTGTACACTTACACTTATGCTACATGTGCAGAAATAAAACTTTACTTCAAATAAGCTTAAACGGTGAGCATTATATAATTTTATTGGAACCACTAAAATAATTACACAAACAAGAATGCAACTTCACTGACATTTACCTCTTCTTTCTTCTTCTTTGTAGTGGTGCAGGTTATTTGTAACAAGCATGTGAAAAACCTCTTGGAGAACAAAAACTTTTTCTTATGCAATATTCACAGTTACAAATTACTGTTGACTCATTGCAGTCAGAAAACTGTTACTCCTAACCTGACCGTCTTATTGCTATTATTATTTCCACATCCATGAATACTAAATGAAATGTACCACTACAACATCAGACAGGGGAATATTCTATTCAAACAAAACTACTTATGCAGTTTTATTGCAACAACAATATACGTAAGTAAGCCTCAGGGCCAAACATTTATATTAATGTTTAACAAATTACTAAATTAAAAGAAAAGGCAAACCTATACTGAACATGACATGTTCCTTTTTCTCTGAAATTGTCTAGAACCAGTGTTTCATTTGTCTGTTCTGGGCTACTGTAGCAGCGGTACAGTATGGCTCCATGGAAGAGAACCCACTCCCTTTGTAAATATAAAAGGCTCATTCTAAGCTTATGAAAACAAATGATTTGTAGTTACAGGTGATTATACACTAATGAAAACATGAAATCATGAATACTATATTCCATTTCTGCTAATAGAGCCCCTTAAATCCTACATAGTGCACCTTTAACAAAGGCAAACAAATCTAAAATGAAGAACAGAGTCAAAGTCAACAAACAGACAGTAGTTTAGCAATATGCCAACAGAGTTAATTGGGTAAGAGACAAAGACATAAACCAGGAACCAGAAATGTAGTCATGACCATAAACACAATAGCAAGCAATAATAAGGCTTGGCATAGATAGGTAAGTGACACTGAGTGTATACTTTGCAATCTGTGTTAACTGAGACTCCTTACATATTGTGGCTGTGATTGTGAAATAGAGTCCAGGTGTGTCAATCAGAATGAGGTTGAACATGAATGAGACAGAGTTTGTGATGAGTCCTCGGGTGACTATGTTTGTAGGTTGCTTAGTGGTCTCAGAGTTGTAGTCAGTAGTCATGTTTGTAGGCTGTTCCTTGATATCTGAATAGGGAAATGTGACAGAACAGAACCTTTTCCTCTGGGTTTCATGATCCAAGTATTGGTGTGAACATTTCCACACTTGGTCACTCCTCTTGAACCAATCGTTGACTGCAGAGAAGTTAAATAGGCTGGCGTTCTATGGGAACAGTTGTGTGGGTGACTGACGGAGGGAGGTCTGGGTGTATTATGCCCGTGGCAGAAACAAGACCCAGTCTTCCTGGTTATCAGCACAATAGGCACTCAAGAAGCAGCAAACTTCTTATTTAGCTCTCCTGACCTGACTGTTGGCTTGATAGTGGTACCCAGAGATAAGTCTGACTGATACTCCCAGCTTCTCCATAAAGCTTTCCCATACCTGAGGTGTGAATTGTGCTCCTTGGTCACGTGGGAGGGGAGATTGGGCTTGGAGAATCACTGCAGAAGCAGGGATTTAGAGAATCGGTCAATAGTGAGTGCGTTACCTTGGGCCTAAGGCAGGTCTCTGATGAAGTCTAGGGCAATGTGAGACCATGGTCATTTTGATATGGACAGTACTTGCCTGAGGTTAGGGCCCTGGCTACCTTGTATTGGGCCCCTAGCACATGAAGGACACATAGCACATGAAGGATACATTTTAGGATATAAGACTGCATGTATGGTCACTAGTATTTTTGCAGGTGCTCTGGAGTCCGGTGGCAGGTGAGGTGTGTGCCTAAGAGAGTTTACTCTTCTAAATACATGAGTGTCAGATCTATGATTTTTGAAGACTGCGGCCATAAAGGGGCCACATTTTACACAAAGGAGTCAAGTATATGTCCAACATCCATACACATAATCCCTTTTGTAAGTATTTAGCCAATTTATACTGCGAGAAACTTCAGAGGACACGTGGGTATTTTAAAGACATTGGTATTTTATATTACATTAACAGAAATGTTTTATATTGGACAAGTTAAATTTTTTTAACATTTGAAACCACTAACACGGTCAATTTGAAATGAATACATCACACACACAGCAGCAGCAAGAGAGTGCCTGCAAAGGAAATGGATTGGTATTTTACACCATATTTACACAAATGTTTGAGTACTCACACTAGGGGATCCAAACTGCTCCTGGGAGCATTTGACCCCTAAAGACCAGATCGATTGACCAATGTTATCGCTCCATAGGCTCATGCACAGTGTGATCGCTAACCGCACACAGGCTCTGTACTTAAATCTTATCACATGCACTTTTCAAATCAATGGAGAATATTACAGTTAATAACAGGTCTGGTTCTCACCTTATTTTTTAATATGGATTGTAGTCTTCAATTAAAGCTGCACATTCCTCCTGCTGTGTCAGCTGCTTCCGTAAAAATCTTCTTATGAATGAAACACAATTGACTGTAAATAAATAAATAAATCTGTACTGCATGTGAGAGGGCCTTGTGTCATTGCATTCAAAATAATATACAATGGCAAAAATTATTGAGTGAGATTTCTATGAGAGCAAATATACAAGGTTAAAACTAACAGAAACAATGACCACGAGAGCACAGAAAAACACAGCATCTTTAAGTGCGCTCGCAATTCTTAATTTACTGTTTTAAATGTCAGTTAACCTTACTTATTTTTGTCTTGATTCCCCTGTGCACTTATCTTCAGTGTGCTGGGGTTTTTTTAACAGTGGACATTCCTGTATTGTGCATTACTGCCACCAACAGTTCAGATGTGTAATTGCAATAATCTATAGTCTGATCATCCTTCTAAGTGACTGGTGACACTAGTGACAGGAGAGAGGCCCTTCAGGGGGCCAATCAGCCTTCAGCAGGGGCCAATGCCCCTCTGGCACCCCTTAGACTGCCCATGGTATATATGTTCCCTGCTGGACATTGATAGGAGTTCCCAGGGAATTCTCAATTTATTGGTAAATTTCCCAGGTTATTGCATGTAACAACACTTCACTCGGATAATAACCCGCACTCAGGACTGAACTGGGACTTTGGAGCCGTAAATTTTCAAATGTATCCACTTTCTTGTGCCACAGTGACGTGTCTGTGTCACTCTTTCTAAAGCTGTGCAGTACAGACATAAGCACTGTGTTATACACATCTTGTGCCTGGCTACATAGAATGTTGATCCGTGCCAGTGTGTTATTGAGTCATACAAGATAATGTAGATTCAGGCTGAGAAAGAACAGAGGGGCATTGATGAAAGTAGTGTGTGCTCCAGCATCATTCTGTGTTATAATATTATTTATATACCGATTTCAAAAAATAACTGACCCCTGGATCTACAGTACACTACCAGTCAAAAGTTTGGACACATCTTCTAATTCAATGTTTTTTTCTTCTTTTTTATTACTTAAAAGACACTTCATGTCTTAAAGTAATGATGGACTGGTGTTTCTCTTTACTTAGTTGAACGGTTGTTGACATAATATGGATTACTACAGTTGTTCAATAGGGCTGTTATAAAAAAATACTGTATTTTTATCATTTA
>JAQQZR010000016.1:11243992-11293314 GCA_030068235.1 Notoglanidium macrostoma | reverse complement strand
ACGAATGTTTAGGCAGCTCAAAATCCTGGACAATTCTAAAATTCCGGCCGGACGCAATTTCCAGGTCTCAAAAAGAGGACATGTCCAGGGAAAAGAGGACGTCTGGTCACCCTAATAATATACTTTGAAATTCATATTTCATTCACAGAAGGTACTGGCTAACAAGTTTGAAATTTTGAAAAGCGGAGGATCATACTAACACGGAAAACTTTATCTGTAAAGTGAAAAGGGACGAGCTGATGTCGACTCAAATCTGTCTAAACTTGTAGAATTGTAGTTCATGTAGAATTTTAGCAAAACCAGTTCATGTTTGCCTTGTTGACTTCAGATGGTCTCTGGAGAGTCACTCATCTGCCATAACTGGCTTCACCTAGTTCTGCAGTAAGATGTGATGAAATGTGGTTGTGTAATGAACTTCCAGATGTAATCTCTTGAGGAAATGTTAAGTAGTGATGTTCATGATGTCCTCTTAATTTTGTTTCCTGGGTGTCATTCTCATTGCAGAGATTTTTTAGACCTGCTTGTAGTTCTGCTGGAACTCATGTTCATGTTCATGATTAGTTTATGGTATCTGTACTTTATGTGGTAAAAGGGAGACTCATATTGGATCCTTATGTTACAAATCCTAACTTCTAATTGTAACATCGCGAGCCATTGTGGCATCGCCAGTCATCTTACAGGCGGAGCCGCGGCCAACCCGGGGTCCTAATATAGGTCCGGTCGCTAGGCGACAATCACGTGGCCGCAATCGGGGGAAACGCGCCGCAGCTGTGAGCCGTGCTTAAAAGACGCCGAGCTACACAGTTCGGCGCGCGGACATTATTTGTTGCACGTCACGCTGCCGGAGCAAACAAGAGTTTTGTTTGACTCAAAGAGATATTTTGGTTCAAAAGAAATAGAAGCGAGATTTTGGCTTAAAAGAAACAGGAGAGTTTTTGGTTTAGAAGAAACAAAGATTTTGGTTTAAGAGAAACACAAAATATATTTTTGGTTTAAAAGAAAAGGGGCTATATATACATATTATAGCACCTAATATTATAAGCTAATCATTCCCGTGTGACACACAGGAGTTATAGCTCAGTGAGCTAAAGCCCACACCCGAAACGCCAGAGAGTGCTGGTTCAAATCCCCACCTTAACAAGATCACTGTCGAGCCCTGTTACACAAGCATCTCATCGTTGTTTCAATTTATTCATTCACGCATCTTGGTTCCATTTACATCTGGCTCTTCTGGGCCGACAGGTTAGGGTTCCCATCCACTAACCACCTCGGGGATCCTTCCCCATAACAGTATATGTGTTGCTTCATAGTTTGAGGTATTCAGTATTGTTTTACAATGTAGAAAACAAACAAAAAAGACAAAAACCCATGAAAGAGAAGGTGTGTCCAAACTTTTGACTGGTAGTGTAAGTCTTAAGTCTTTTGTTTTGTTGGTGTGTGTTCTTCCATCATTATTTAACTTACAAATATGTAGATAAAAGAGCAGTCTAAAATTGATTTCAAGTCTGGCATTTTCATTTGGAATCTGTTGATAATTCTCAATATACCAAGAGCCATGTTATCAAAAAATTCAAACAAACCCATGAGAGAGATAGCAAAAACATTAAGAGTGGGATCAACTATTCAACTGTTCAAATAATCAACTATTTGGTACATTCCTAAAAAGACTGGTGAGCTCAGGAACACCAAAAGGCTTGGAACACCATGTAAAACAACTGTAGTGGATAACAGAAGAATCCTTTTCCTGGTTGGCCAGGTCAAATATACTCTCCAACAAATGTACTCAAGTCAACAATCAAGAAAACACTTCACCAGAAAAATACAGATTACTTACCACAATATATCTCTGCAGTAAGGTCAGGAAAAAGAGGAATATACAGGTTGGGTACCACACCCTCTTGATACCTGTTGCCTGTAGCGTAGTGCCTCAAGCTTGGATGCTGTGTGAAAACACGTTCCTTTTTCTAAATTAGAGTCCTCTCACTGGCAGCATGAATAGTATATTTGTTGCTGCCACAGTAATCTCTGGTCACATTTCCAGCTGTAAACAGTGAGAGGTATGTTAATGTGCAGTGAGTTTGCAGTATTGTTCAATGTGCTAGATGTTAGCATCTAAGGTGCTTGTTTTTATTTTTGTGACACATTGACCCCAGCACTGTGGAGTCAGGTGTTGAGTATTGGATGTATTGGCTGTGCATCCACATTTAAACATTATCCTTCTGGTGCTTCACGAAAATCACAAAACACAGAAGGCGCTCTCAAGAGGTTTGTCCCTTCAAGGCTACTGTAGAGGCACAATATAGCGGCTCGAAGAGGGCCCGCTCCCGATGAAGATCTAAAGGGCTCAAGCCTTTCAAGCTTATACACAGCGATTCATAGTTACAGGTAATTATACACTAATGAAAACATATTGTGGTAAAATATTATGTTATATTTTACAGTTTTAATGGTAGTTTAACAAATGCCCCCAGATTTCTAAGCTGTAAATAGTACTATTTGTATACCATTAAATTTTGTAGTGTATGTGTGTGTGCATATTCCTGGAGGGTGTCAATAATTCTGGCGCTGACTATATAATGACAGCAATTCAGCTGAATACTTTTGGTACTCTGTCCAACATTGTGGGACTGAAACACCAGGTGAAATGTGCTCTAAAAGATTCCCTTTAAGATAATTCCTTCCTTAATAAAGCTAATTTCCTTTAAGACAACAATAAACGTGATTGACGCCCATTATTACCAAATCAGGTCAGTGATCATGTTTGGTCAGAAAATTATTCCTATCAGGGCCAAATACGATAATAAGAGAGCCCTTGTCGTTAACACCTGTCCAGCAGGGATGCGCGCTCCCGCTCCACATACCCTTCTGTGTGAGTGAGAAACGGGAGCGCGCGCGTGGGATGAGCGGGTGCGCGCTCCGTTGAGGAAACGGCCGTTTCGGAGACAGCCGGAGACAAGAGAAGAGGACATCCACGTTACACTCATCAGTACCGCATTAAACCGAAATCTGCGCGTCGCGTTGTACATCCCGACAGAGGATTAAGCTACCTGGTGAAATCCGTGCTCTGCAGGTAAGAAGCAAAACGTCAGTATTGCGATCATTCCGCGGCTCGTGCGCGCCGGACGCAGCGGCCTCACTGCACAGACTAAAGGCAGGTGCACAGAAAAAACACAACACGTCAAGCCTGTGATTCTGCGGTTTATTTACTAAACACGGCCTATGATGATGACCGAGCTGATATGGTAATCCTCAGCTTTTCCTCCTCTTCATCCTCAACCTCACTTGCGCATCGCTCCGTGATGCGGTGTCATCTTTTGCTTGTCTGCGCAAATGATAAACAAGCTGTCCTGTTCGCAGAAATGCGGTATCTGTTCGTAAGAAAGAGTTTGAAATCATCCTGGGTTGACTACACGAAGAGAACAGCCACTGTAGTGAAACACCGGCTTATTTAAGGCTGATAGGTTGTTTTTGAGGCCGAATGCAGCCGCATGTTGGGAGGAGGGAGAGAGGGGAGGATGCTCCGAGTGAAACTCACATCTTGGCCGCTGCGTAAAACAGGCCTATAGTGATGGAGATGCAGAAGTTTATCATTATAACATGACTGCAACACAATAATGGTTGGTTTTACATTGACCCTATTAGCTTACCTCATGCTTCTACGTAATGGCCTGTTCAGCAGAGGAGGCTAAAACTTTATGCAGGGGTCAGAGACGCAATTTATCCTTGTGCCTTTTTTTTTTTTGACACAGGCCACGTAAATTAACCACTGAACAGATCTAATACATTCAGAATAACTCAAGAATCGTTCTATCAAGTACATTATCCAGCTGGCCTGCAATACAAGCTAAGTAAAAAGGGGTGTTACCATCAAGGAGTAAGGACCATCATTTACCTAGAATACTGCATATGCTTAGTGTATCTTTAAAGCTTCACTTTAAAAGGTAATTTGGGTTAATTTTACAGATAAACTATATCCACATTTCCAGGTGAAAGGTAAACATTAAAGATAAAAAACATAAAGGTACCACCCCAGCTACAAGAACGGTAAACTATACTAACCCTTTTTCTTCTGAAAGTGTAGACATACAGATAACACCTTATTACAGGATCTTTGACCACAGGATAATGAGATGGTATAAAGAATTCACTACATGGTAATATCACAGTTTTCATCAGCTTACAGAAGATGATATTAAATGCTGTAGTAATGCAACTGCAAGATGTATACCTGATCTCATAAAAGTTTCATCACAGATAAAAGAAAGATGACAGAGGAGAAGGAGCATTATGCTGAAACCTTATCTTTTGTCATTTTTCATATGAATTGGTTTGAGACAGTTGTTCCTTATGAGTGAGAATGTTTTGGCAGAAACACTGAAGTAGAAGTATTTGCAAAGGAAAATAGAGAATATCTCTGTTTTAATAATAGAATTGTTAAGAAGCTTTTTACTGTTAGTAGATTATTAAAACAATGTAGAAACAAATATTTTCTCTGATTTTGCCTGGTATATCGATTAAAGAAAACTACTGTTAGACTTTTCTTATGTGAAACTAATATGTTAGTTTTAAAGTGTTTGTAAGGTGTGTCAGGCTTTTTAACAAGCAGCTGGTATAAAACAAACCAAAAAAAAAGAAAAAAACCCCTAAGAAATTAGGGGAACTAATAACAAAAGTGAGAAGATTCTTGTAAGGTTTTACTAGATTATGAGTAATTCAATTTGCAACATATTCGGGAAATAAAATACATACTTTCTTTTGCAAATAAATATATTTCAGACAGGTTCATTTTGACACTAACCCAATAGGTCCACAGATATAATGTCCCCATTTGTAATTACTTCCAGTAGCATGGGAAGCTTTAGCTTACCAGAATTACTCCACTGACTGAACAACTTTTCCACCATGAATTAAATATGCAATGAAACCCACTTAAGATTGTATCTGTAGCCATGTGACCTTGCCACAGCCCAACTCCCACAACTCTCACTGAGCTGGAGCCTTCAGTGTGAACGAGTGAGAGATGTACATATATCATCATCCTTATTCAGATTGCAGTAATATTTTGTTCCGCTGAGGCCTAATTCATGATAAAGTGAAATGTGACCCTCGGTGTCTGTTCTCTGAATGTTTGATTGTTGACAGAGGTCTGTTCACCTGAATGGGCAAGAAAAGATATCAGACAGTCATTCAGTCTATTGTGTGAGGTTAATTAAAGAAGCTCCTTTATTATCTATTCATGTAAAAATGTAAGGATAGTAGTGGATCACAGCAAGAGTTGCCATGGGTATCAGATTAGGATGAAACCTGACTACCCAGATCCCCAGTTTTATAATAGTTTTTTTTTGGTGCAAGCTTATATTGGAGGTATTTGCCCAGACTCACAGTGTTTTTTCTCAAATTGAGCATTTTAGTGTTTATTTCAGTGCATAGAAGCTTGCAGATAGTGACTTGCAGTTTCCCTGCTTGCTCTGAACTGCAGTACTGTAAGTCACCATTAGATGGTGACATTTTACCCGCTTTGTGTTGTATTTGAAATAATATTTGAGTGAAATTAGTAAGCTCTAAATTATTAGAATATAACAAAAGTAATATTTTAAACTTTAAGCAGATTTCATAATAACAGTGTATCCTTATTTTTGTTCAATGATTGACTGTAGCTTGGGAAGAGGAGAGTTTATATCTGTTTCGTCTGTTATAGTAATTTTCTGCCATGTGGATTAATTTTAAGTAATCCTCCTACCTGGCATCATGTCTATGATATTGCATAGAGTGGCATTTGCCCTTCCATGTTGCTCACTGCAGGTACTGGATGCGTGCAATTAAAACAGCATTAAACCATCTCATCTCATCTTTTTTCTGGAAATAGTAAAATAAAAATAAAAATAGTACAATAAAAGTCAATAACGGTATACTCCATTTAATTCTCTATTTTACAGCACATTATACACACTCTATTGCAGGTCTTTAAATGTAGTCTATATTGTTTTACAACATAATGAAATGTCATAGATGTGGATTTAGTATGGACATGGAATTCTTTCCTTTTTAAAATATAGGATGTGGTCTGTTCTGTGCCTTTCCCTCCTCCCAAGAACATCCGTATCTTTAAATAGGATTGTCTTTTTCCCTTCTGCCCTGAAGCCGGTGCCATGCAAGCTCAAGTTTCTCATACAGCGACTGAATGCACACCTTTTAGTTTGCTGGCCTTTGTTTTTTTTCCAACGCTCTATTTTTAGCTCTGAAACAGCAGCTTGCTCCCCACAAGGGGTGAGTTAGTGTGAGAAGGGTAGCGTCTCGAGGAGGGCATGATTAAAAGGGATCAGCAACAGCATTTCGCTTGTTTTAACAGAACCTTGTTTTGTGCTAGATTGCTCCCGGGCCTTGGAACAACAACGAGCATGGCAAAACAGTAATGGAAGACTCAAAAAAGCCCAAAAGGCCACGCTGTCTGGGTTTAGCCCAATAAATGCGCTGTCTGAGTATGGATTTAGAAGAGTAGTAAAACAAAAATAGATTGCCAGCCGTGTATGGGTTTGAATCAATGCATTTTGGCCTCTAGCATATGCATGAATTTATTTCAATTATTCTGAAGGCTGGTACTGATACCTAAACCATTAGCTTCCATTTAACACAGCATAGTTGTGCCTTGTTTATGATGCGATGTAGTATAATACACTCATGTTGGTTTGGTTTGTCATCTATAATAACTCATTGATTCTAAATGGAAAAACTCACTCTGTTGTTGCTGGGTGACAGCATGCATATGGCTGGTTGTTGTTTTGTTAGGCAAATGAGCTTTAGAGTACGTTTGTGCAGTTCTGTCCTTTAGGTATGTCAGATAATCATTTGGTGTCTTCAGGACACTAAAAAGAAGCCAGCAGTCACCCTCTTTCAAAACTAGTATTCCATTTCTTATTCTTATAAATTGAATGATATATATGCAAAAATAAACGTTTTTATTCCATCCTTAGTTAAAATATTACACATTAGAACAGGAGTCCTTTTTTTCCCCTTTTGCGTCTGGTTCCTCTCAAGACAATCACCACAGGCTTGCTCATTAGGCCTAAAAAAAAAGCTTTGGTTCCTGTTGGTTGTCAGTTGAGGTCATGGGTCGGTAGGTCGATTTAGCATTTCAGCAATGCTATTTTTTCACAACATAGCTTACCTGTACTACATGTACTCTACCAGCTTGTGTGTCCCAGCATGTCACACACATGCACACACTTTAACAAAATGTCATAATAGGCCTACCATAATTCATATAGTTCACTTTCCGTCAGCAAATATGAGCCTTGGTTTGTGCTCTCTGGAATTGAAAAGCCCACGCCCCGGGTCCGCTGCCTGTCGTTTCTCAGCTCTTCCTTTTTGTTCTGTGCAACTTTCGGCAGGGGCAACTGAGTGAGTTGCTGAGCACGAAACAGCATCTCGAAGGCAGACGGAGGCCGCCTACTTTGAGCCGTGGAGGGCACAGATTCTGGCTCTGGGGCGCACGTAAAAGCTAAATATTTAAATGGAAATAAAGACATGACGCCACTGACAAGCGAACCAAGCTGCGGTGGATACCACATCGCTGGCGAGGTTTTTCCAGCGGTCAGCTCTCTCAACTTTGCCAGCTGCTGATACGAACGTACAAGGGCAGTTTTTGACCTCTTGAAGCACGTTTTCAAATGTTTTGAAACCCAACCTCACAATTTTGGTTGGCACGATAGTGAGTATTCGGAACACAACAAATACAAAGTTATCAGTGCCTTTGTAAGTGACGACAACAATTGTCTTTGTGAACGACCGACCGTGCAACATTGCTAAGTGGCTAAGATTTTTGGGACGATTCCTCAAGCACATAAAATAAATTTGGGTCGCACATAAATTGACAGGGTCGGTCGGAAACCGGAACCAAACAGAATTTTTTTTTTATGCCTTAGGGATATATATATATATAGATAGATAGATAAATGTATAGATTCATAAGTTTATATTCAGAATGTATATACTTCTGTGAAGCTGTTTTGTGACAATGTCTGTTGTTAAAAGCGCTATACAAATAAAATTTAATTGAATCGAGTCAAACCAGTAGCTTACTGGCAAATCACCAGTGTACTAAGTACAGAGTAACTAAGGATGTGGTTATGCAGAATGCAGGATGTGTTTTTCTGGTAATGCATGTTTATTGCAGTATCTAACAGTGAAGGTATTAGCCAGCCACCTCCTTAAATTTGTTTTATAATTAGATGAATGTGTTGTTTTCAGCTGCTGTAATTGCATTATTATGTGGAATTATTAGCAGACTTGAACGCTTGCTTCATGCTGTCTTTATCTATTGGACCTTCAGTTTGTTACAAGGGCAACTAGCTGCTTGTTTGACATTGAAAAAATATCAGTGCTCCAAAATTAGACTTTAGTGCATATGTGTGCATTAATTGCCTGCAGAGGGCTTTCCCCTTTCATCCAAAATCTGTATTACCATATTCAGGGATTTTCTCTTTAGCTGCAATGGATTAAAGAGAGAAGGAAAGTCTTTACTGCAAAAAAAATTGAATGAAATGTCATTGGACTCCAATAGGGGACTTTGTTTCATGGACATACTTTGAAGATTTGTACAATCGTATATGTTGTCAGTGTTGAAATGTTATTTATGGTTGAAAGTATCTATGGTCTTAGCCTCACATTTAACATTCTCTGATCAAAGCCAGTTTTTCCCTTAAAACCACAAAGAACTTAAAACAATGACATGTTGCTTTTGTTCATTTTTCTGTGCACATGACAATATCTATTTTAAGATATAATATCTGTAGAAAATATAAAAGAAGTTTACATTTGCTTGCAGCTGATGCATTACCACATGCATTGTCACAGAATTCACTGTATTGTACACACCTACCCACAGGGCTGTTGCACACATCTGAAACTTTAATTAAGCTTCGACGATGCCCTTCCACCCTGAGGGACCCTACAAGCCCTCTGAACTCATAAAAATACAGGATGGTATTATTCCAAATTGCCTGCTTTCATAGGATAAGCTCATAAATTATGCCTGAACATTAAGGCAAATATTGTCAATATGTTGAACAGCAAGGATGCATGAGTGTTGAAAATCAGAGCAGCTGAATTGTCTGACAGGGAAATGTCACACTTGTATGGGTGAGGAAAATGTCCTGTATTTTAAAAGAAAAGACAGAGAGAAGGGTAGAAAGTTGACGTTTCTGATGAATCATCCATTACTTCCTTCAGAGCCCAGAGTGGACCTTAATGGAAAATCTCAAAAGCTCCAATAGCTCCAGGATATATTCTACTGGTGATCTAAAGAGAAGTGCAGGTGCAATATTATTCTAGCTTGAAACCTTACGAAAAACTGGCCAAGCTGCAATTCGTTGCCCGTTCAATATTGCACACTACCTACATGGAATCATAGTTGTTGCTACAGTTGAGACCCAAGTTTACATACACCTAATCTATATATTTAGATATTTCTTCAGTTTTTCACAAATCCACACATTTCATGTTACCTTATATTATCCTCTGGCAAGTCAATTAGCACATCTACTTTTTTTCACATCAAAGGTAATTTTAAAACAATTAATTAGAGACAGATTATTTCAGATTTAATTCACTATATCAGAATTCCAGTGGGTCAAAATTACACCAAGGTGGCTGTCTGTTTAAACAGTCTGGAAGATCCCAGAAAATGATCCAAGGCTTCTGATTGGCCGTTCTTCGTAATTAGTTCATTGAGAGTGCACATGTGGCTTTATTTAATGGCCTGCCTTTTTGAGTCAGTGCCTCTTTACACTTGGTACCCTGGGAAAGTCCAAGCACCTCATCCAAGTCTCAGAATAAAAATGTGGACTTCCTGCTTAGGTTCAATTTCTAAATAATGGAATGTACCATGAGCATCTGTACAAACAAAAAAAATTGAGCCCACACAGACACCGCATCATTCAGGAAGGAGTTGCAAATATGACCTCCCAGGGATGAACAATCTGTGGTCCAAAGGTTACACTGAAACCCAAGATAACAACAAACTACTGGTAAAGAACTTCATCAGGCATCAGGTAATGAAATACCTATGGCCACTATTAATAAAGTTGTACATAGCCATGGTCTGAATGGCTGTTCTGCAAGGAAGAAGTAACTACTCCAAGAACAGCATAAAAAAGCCGGACTGAAGTTCGCAGGTGGTCACCCAGATGAGGAGTTTTCTGTGGGCAGATGAAAAAACAAATCTAACTATTTAGACATAATGATCAGTCCTATATATGGAGGTTTTAATCTGAAGAACATCATACCAGCTGTGAAGTGTGGTGGTGGCAGCATCATGTTGTGGTTGTGTTTGGTTCAGAAAATAGATAGCATCATCAGGAAGAAGGTTTATCCAGATATACTGAAGCAACACTTCAAGACTGCAGCCAGAATTAAAACATGGTTATAACTGGGTATTTAAGTAGGACAGTGAGCTGAAGCATACTTCCAAATTTGTAACAAAATTGCAAAGATAAAGATAGCATTATTGGGAGTAATTATTGTATTAAATTATTGGGAATGGCCGTCACAAAGCCCTGGCCCAAATCCCATAGAATATTTGTGGAGTGAACTAAAAAAAGTGTGTCCAAGTTAGGAGATTATACTTGAAAGCCTCCTCACCAAACCTATCGGATATTAAGAGCCCTGCATGCATTTCTGCATCATGATAATCATTTTTGTCTAAGGACATGCTTGCATAATCTCCAAAAACTATTCATGCATCTACTCCGTGACTCACTTTACCAGCTGAAGCCGGTAGCACGTATGTATCTTTGATGGCTGCAGCTGTACTATAAACTGCCAGAGATGACCAATTTGTAGACTTCATATCTGGACAGATGCTGCATAGACTGAATTTACAAGCAGCCAGAAGTCAGGCTTGAGTAGGTTAACGTCCCAACTGGGGTCTTGTCAGGAATTGGAAAAACTGGATATCGCTTCCATTTCTCAGAGTCAAAAGACACTCTTTAGTTTTGAAGTTTCATATACGTATGATTTATACATAGAAGAGTTATATGCCTCAGTTAACTTTATACTACTGCCAATTAAATTTGTCAGCTTGAAGGTTGAACCTGGTAGTGTGAAAACATCATAATTATGAAATAATAATTATTGTGACTATACTCTATATTTACAATTAATAAAATGAAAGGTCAATTTGGGCCAACATGAGCCATAAGAACAGCTTCAAACCATCTATACATGAATGTATAATTAATAATTGATTATTGTGACTATAACCTATATTTATAATTAATAAAATAAAAGGTTTTAGGCCACCAGGAGCCATAATAATAGCCTCCCAATAGGGTTGGGATCTGTTGACTGAAAAACTATACTAAATGTTTTACACCCTCTTTGAAACCATTCCGTGACCCATGTGCCATGTGGATAGAGGCAAAGTCATCCTGTAAGAGACCACTCCGATCAGGATAGAAATGTTTCATTATAGGATAAACGTGACCAGTCAGAATAATTCTAATTAAATGCTCCATCTTCATATCAGAGACACCGGTTTTTCCTTTAATTTGTCACCTGTTGCTATCTGAGCTGCCAATCAACCAATGAGCAAATTATTTGTTCCTGGCTCTAATTTCAGTATTTTGTTAATTATAATGCACACTAAGAGATAAGGAACATAAGGTACATTATATAAAAATGACTAATTTTAATATAGACTAAGTTTTTCTGAATGCGTAGGGAGGATGCTACTTGTAACTCAGTTTATATAGGACTGTCTTTTGCTGAGATCAGATTCATGTAAGACAATTTATCATGGACTTAAAAATCTACTACTTACTTATTAATGTGGTTTCTTTTTGAGTCTGTTTGATTTATTGTATAGTAGATAGCAGGGAATCCATTAACACAAAGGGTTAGTCTCTCTTTGTTGCTGCCATGCATCTGACCCCCAGGCTCCTTTTAACCTTTGTGTGAAGTGTTCTTGGCTGAAACTAGGGCCATTTGAGCTCTCATTAAAGGGCAGATGTCTGAAGTTTTTAGGTAAAGCAAAAATGGATATCCATTAGCAAGAAATCCTGAAAACACACTTGCTTAAAATTAAGTCTAAGTTTTTTATGTTTATTATGATCTATATATAGTGAATATGTATTTATTTTCCTTTCATGGACTGCATGATACATAGCTTTTATTATTAGTAGTAGCAGTAGTAGTAGTAATGTTGTTGTTGTTGTTGTTTAAAAAATGGAAATTAAGTGTTAAGTGTGATCTATCCATTACATTTTTATTTTGTCAATCAATGCAAAGTTCAAAATTGATTTTACAAAAATAATTATTAATAGGCAATAAAACAGGCCAATATGAATTAATACATTACTGTAGACTGTTTTGAAATATTTAAGACATTATTGTTACAAAATGTAACAATTTATTAAAAACCATTTGGTAACGTTAGCTTAACATATCATAGATTAACACGTCATATTCTACTTAGGACCAGTTTTGCTTACATTGGTTAATCCATGACATACTGTCTTACCTAAATATTATCTGTTCATACCCTTTCCAAATGATATCTGACTGGTTAGGCAAGTGTAGCAACAAATCATGGTACAGAAGTCACTTGATCTGACATGGATCAAAACATCTAGATGATTGTGGCATGCTGTTAGCAGATCACTTTTCTTTCACAGAGACTAATAGCCAAACCCAGGCCTCAGATCACAAAGCCCCAAAGGGTCACAACACCTGCTCGTAGAACAATGGAGAAAAGGTGATGATGCGATATTGAGACCTATTGCTCCCCATCCCCATCATACAGATCTAGATATTCCTGCTTGTCTGTGATAGATAACAAGCAAGGTTAATAGAAGTGATGTCACTGAGGGTTCAAAGGCTCAGAGGGTGGACACCACTGTGACAGAAGGCCACGTGCTTAGAAAGCACATGTTATTATCTCTAGATGCACATCAGGCATGGCAAGCCTCACACACGTAACAGACAGTAGGGGCTATTGTGGTGCGACTTTGCGATGTTACTAAGAACAGCTAGATCAGCTGTGACATGACATGATGTTTAAATGATCTCTTCTGTTACATTGACTGATTCATACTTAGGCCTAAGCCTTCAATGTTAACCTAATATGAGCAATGGAAAATAATAAAAAATGTCTCATGGATTGTGAGGAGCAGTTTCTTGAGAAGGTTGTGTATATAATGTGTGTGTGTATGTGTTAAGCAGGCTCCCAAGTGGCCCAACAGAAAAACTTTGGGAGATCATGAGTTCTTGAGAATCTTGAAGGTGCCACAGCTGTCTGTGGTTTGGAATCCAAGTAAACAAAAGTGGCTGTGCTCTCTGGGTGGAAGGGATGGCTTTACTGCCTCCTCTGTCATTCTGAGCAACACTAACTAATCCTCAACGTCTGTGAGCTCTCGTGCGCAAAGAGGGCAGTTAATGCTTTCCTCCACATGTGTTATGCTGCCCTGCAGATGAGTGCTTGGCCTTCACCCTCCATGGTTAGTATCTGTCACATGATGGGGATAAGCTAGCTAGTGGGTGGGAATTGGCAAATGCCCAAATTGCCAAATTGTGAGAACAATGGAGTTAAAAATGAAATAAATAAAAAAATGTGTCTGGCAGGCAGTGTCACTTGACAGCTGACAGAGGCGTGCTTGCCTGTCTCAAAAACAATAAGAAGAAAAATGAATGTGATAATACGCGGAACATATTCTGTCACTGTCTCTAAACCATGCTGGTTCACAGTTTCCCTCTTTTTCTCCTCTCACCAGCAGATGGACAGTGGAGTCGTGGCTAAAGCAGTTCTCCTTGGGGCCTGCCCCGGTGTCCTCGGTAGCCTTTTGATATTTAAACTCGCCAAGCTTGGTCCTCAGGGAGACACCCAATTGTCTCCATTGTTGGGGCAAAACTGGGCCAAAAAAGAGAGGGACGTACGGAAGGGATAAGATTAACAGAAAAGGGGCGGGTATGATTGTGAAGATAAACGGAACAAGAAAATGAGCCTTGGCAGTCATTTTCACTGTCTTGTTAAATTTCTTGAGGGGCGAGCAGAATGTAAATTGTGAGATGAAACTGAGAGGTTTGGATCCCAGAAGATTGTTCATCCTGGAATGTTTTGAGTTGAATTGAATTGCTGTAGGCAATATATATCACCGGGGGATTTCTTTATGCTGGCAAATGTGAAGAATGAAAGGTGTGTGTGTGTGTGTGATGTTCTGGGGAGGGGGTGGTCAAGAGAGCTATTCCACCGACATGTATCACTGGGGGTTCTTGAGTTTTCTAGTGATTAAATATATATAAATATACAACTTCAGCACATCTCTTATTTATATCATACCAACATAATCTATTTATTCCTTGTTTATTAATGGCACATCAACCTTACAATCAAATGTTTTTCTGTAGGTCAACTCATTGTTCCAGATGCTAAAGAGAGGTATTCAGCATCTGTCCATGATGCATGTATGGCACAAAAAAGATTTATGCAGAATATCTACACATGTGTTGGTCTTTTGTGGCAAAACCAGTTAAAATTTCACATGTCCTCCTCTGTGCCACATTCTGAGCTCATCAAATCCTCTGGTATTGTGTGTAGAAATGAGAGCGACAGAGCTGCACAAAGGGATATCAGTCAGACAAATGAAGTCTTCAGAGCAAAGCACTCAGTTTGAGAGACTGCAGAATGGGTAATGAGACTGCTAACTGAAGATCCGAGGAATACATAGCTATTAAGGGTATTGTATAAAAAGATCAGTGACTGAATAATTAGGGGGTAAGGGAAAACTGAAATGAATTAACATGCAGCTTTACAAGAATATTCCAATGCAGAAAGTGGCAATCAAAAAAAGGCAACTACAACAACAACAAAATACAGAATACTTTATTAATCCAGAGGGACATTCGAGTGTCAGAACAGCACTGTCCAGCATAAATCACACAACAATAGAATAAAATGCTGGAATAAAATAAAATAAAATGGAAAGGTTGCATCTGTTTAACTCAATTATTTTAGATGTAAATGTAATAGCTTTTGTATATGAGTGTTTTACTCTAACAATATTATATTTTTGTAACAGTGAATGATTTTTTAAAATTAATAGTGAAGTCAAAAGTATGTCAGTTCATTTAGCTTGTCTGATTGACTTATTAATATTTTGCAATCCCCTCAATGATATGTATATATATAATTTAATTTTTTTTTGCTCCCAGGCCATTTGATGCAATGGCACTAGTTATTCAAACACTGGTCATAAAATATTTAATTAACAATCTTGCTATGCAGGTTATGCTAATCAGAAAGATGTTCTATTAGCTAGAGAGATTTATTATTGGATAAATGCTGACAGTATAGCCAATAGGTCAGTTTTGTTGTTAAAGTGTCACTAATATGTTGACTATAACTCATTACAGGCTGCAGCTCTGCCTTTAAATTGAGCTAATGGACAGGGGTTCATGTGATCAGAGAGTGGAAGTGAAGGTCCTTTCTCAGCAAAGGTCAAAGAGTGACACTTGTGTAAATCTTGGCCATTCTCACTCTGGTCCCTTATCTTTGCATTTATTATGGTGAAAGAATAGCTCAGTATCTCAGGTCTGAGTCTGTTGCTTATTGTCCTGGTTGTAAATGTTGCTGATTGCTTTTTCTCTGATGAGGTTGTGAGCTACTTTTCTTCTCTTGAAGGTCATAACATAAAGCTCAGTGTCTGTGCTTCTCTCTTTTGAAGGCTGTTACTGAGGGAAACTCATGCTCCTTGACCTCATATGAGTCTAACGATTTGCGCAAAGTGCTCAACAGCCAATCGAGAAGTGCAGAATGATTATAACCTGGTGAACCATGGTAGGTTAGTGGTAAATGTCAGTGTGTGTGTAGTACTGACCAAGAAAATAATGTGACATTAAATGCAGAGTTGCTATAACTCAGTGTGATGTAGTGTGCAGTATGAAGGGGGTTTAGTGTAGCGTATACAGGGGGATGGGCAGACACCCTTGCTGGGATGAAGGGAGCTTCTATGAAATATTTATTTTGGCATGAGACGATATATACCACTTGTTTTGGCCATGTGTGCTCCAAGTTGTCTCGGATTATTCTGTTGAAGTGTTTTCATACAGAGAATCCTTTTTAAGTCATTCTGAATCCTTCATGTCAGTATTCAGTGGTGAATAGATTTCCTTAGAAAAGATATTGCTGATTGGAAGTAAAGCTGAATGCATTTCTGTGAAAGAAATATGAATTTCATTCTTTAACCTTCTTCTTGCTTTCTTTGAATAAATTTAAACTGTGACGGCACGGTGGTGCAATGGATGGTTTTGCCACTTCACGGTTCTTCACTTTGATCTTGAGCTCAGGTTATTGTCTCTGCGGTGTTCTTGCATGTTCTCCCCATGTTTGTGTGGGTTTCTTCTGGATTCTCCAGTTTCATCCCACTGTTCAAAAACAAGCAGGTAGTCAGGTTGGCTATGCCAAATTGCCTGTAGGTATTAATGAGTGTGTGTGTGTGTGTGTGTGTGTGTGTGTGTGTGTGTGTGTGTGTGTGTGTGTGTGTGTGTGTGTTTTCATGGGATAGGCTCTGGATTCCCTGCAAACCTGACCAGGATAAAACAGTTAACAAGGATGAATGAATAAATATTAACTGCTAACTACTAGCCATTGATGCTATTTTTTGCTAACTATAAAAACGCCTTTGGCCCTGAGGTCATATTGCCTAGGGTATTTTAGTTATATCCTAAATACATCCTAAATACCCTAAATTTCACATTTTACAACAAAATTAACTGGTTCTGTAAAAATTCCAAGCCAGCTATTAACTATATTTAGGGGCAACAAAAAAAGCTCAAACCAGCAGAAATTGTTGTAGTAGTAATGTAGGGTGCTGGATTATGTCTCTATTAAAAAAAAATAAAAAAAATAAAAAAAATAAAAAACAAGCTTTTTTTTTTCCCGCTTCTTAAGTTTAGGTCCCTGTGTTGCAACAAACCTGTCAGATTATATATCATTATAAAGATACTTACATATAGTGGCGATTCCTTAAAAATGCAATTGTCAATATAGATGTCAGTTATTGACAGTGGTTGTCCCACTAAATGAAGCATTAAATATAGTAACCATGATTCTGGCACAAGTGTTTAATTCCCAGGAATAATAAGCATGCCTCCAGGTGTTTCACAGAGGGGATTCTGAAATACAGTGTTTCTCAAGCTAGCAGACTGTATGCCATGATGTCTATGTCACCATACTTTCCCATGTCTCTTCAGGGAATAATAGGTGTCAACATGCCAATGTTTCGCTGCATGTGTTGACGTATTTTGAGGGGCTTGGTGCTTGGAGGGATCACCATTTCTTTTTCCTCTAACCAACCCCCTACTCTCTTTAGCAGAACTCTCAGAGGCATATTTGGGGGTAACAGAATGTCATTAGTGTTTACATACAGAATAAGTGTTCATTTAGTCCTACAGGGAGGTGACATCAACATGAGCATCAAGTATCGCTCTGCCATACAGTGGAATAGGAATAGTATACTTGCACAAATTAAAGAACTGAAAAATAATTGCAAGCATTTAAGCATTAAGAGCAAATAAAATGCATACAGTCTTTTGGTAGATTTCTTATTGATTTGAAGCAGGTGTTTGTTCTATACTACAGATGGCTTTTCTCTGTTCCATAATTATTTATGCAGGACAACTTTGTGGTCTTGCTGTCCAGCTGCTTTGCTCTATTGTCCCGTGAAACATTGTCTTATGTGTGAGTGTGTGTGTGTGTGTGTGTGGATTTGTGTCAGAGAAGGGGGTGCATGAGCACACTGGCGGGAAACAAGGCTTCCCCTGCATGGTTCAGAATTCTGCAGTCTGTATGGGAGTCTAGCCAGCAATTAACTGAAGCAACGACATGACCTCCTGTTGATAGGGAGGCTGAACCCACACACCAGAGAGGAGGGAATGAATAGGCCTGCATGTGGCAGCCATTCTGTGACTGACATGCAGGGAAGTGCTTTTGTTATCCTTAAGACAGTCTCAGGTTCAACCATTTATTTGGCATAAGTGTAAAATAGGTCTGAAGAGTGACCCCATCAGACATTAAGACAGTAGTTGCATTTCTGACTGACAGATTACTAACTGGCAGGAACCTGTATCTGTTTCTTATAATGATTATAATGCATTATTATTTTATTTAAATTATTTTAATGCATGGTCTGAATGGCACATACGCGGCAGGCCAGAGGTTTGGGCCCACTCTCGGATTTCTCAAAAACAAAATGATACGCTGCTTTGTCAAACATTTATTACAAGAAAATTATTAACTTTTATTACATGAAAGTTTAGTTAAAATCGGATAGAGCTAAGAACTTCGGGTAAGTTAAGATCAGGTAAGACCTTTAGTTATGAACTTTATAGCAGTTTTTGGAAATGACTTGTGTCCAAACCCTCCCAACATATTTTCAAGCATACCAATAGTTCTGTTTCACTTTCTGGACTCTTATTTCGAACTTGTTGTTCCAGCTCGTCCCATGCCAACTCAATCGGAGAAAGATCTGGAGACGGGACAAGACATAACTCGCAAAACATTTTGCTTTTCTTTGGACTGGATATAATTTTGAAGAATGCTTGGGATCCTGTTGAAGTCCTGTTGAAGAATGAAAGTTTGTCCAGTGATACGCAAAGCAGAAGGAATTGTGTGATGTTGTAGAATTGAGTGATATACTTCTTTTTTCATGATCCCTTTAATTTGGACTAAGTCTCTAGAACTTCCTCCCGCAAAACACCCCCATATCATCACCGATCCACCTCCATGTTTCACTGTAGGAACAACGCTTTCTGTGCTTGCCCTTATCCCCCATCCTCCACCTGACATAAACAAAAATTTGTTAACCAGACTTAACAGTTGTGATACAGTACAACAGAAGATTGAAAAAAGGAGCAGACAGAGCATTAATCCTCTCACAAACTGATCTGGGACAAGGCAGACAGGTGGCCATTCTTTGGTTAAGTAAGACACAATTAAGAGAGGCCAAGAGTCAATCAAGTTCTGATATTATTAAATAGAATGACACATGAATTCCAAAAAGTGAATGTCAATGTGCTAAAGACAGACCCGATACGTCTTCTTCAGAACCGGTAGTTTTAGCCTTTATGGCTAAATAATGTGTTACTACAAGCTATAAAATATTGAAAGCCAGTCAGTCAATTTGTTTGAAGTATTTCTAATATTTTCCTCCAATCAAAGTTTGACAAAGCAGTGTATCATTTATTTATTTATGTATTTATTTTAAATCCAAGTGTGGGCCCAAGCGTCTGGCCTGTATTGTATAATATTAAAGGTCCACTACGTGGAAAATCAGTTAAACTGATAAAACTAACTGATTGCTCCTTTACCCCTCCCTTTCCAAGCATGTATTAGAGTGTATGGAGTGATTCAGGTACTTCCAGGACGTACATTCACACTTCCTTGCTTTTTCTGTGCTGACTAATAAGTATGATCCTTCATTTTTCAAAATTTGGGTTCTCAAACTTGTTAGCCAGCTCCAGCAAACACTGATAACTATTATTTCTTCTTCCTTGTCTACCTTTCTTCTTCATTGTGGTCCTTCCAGTGCTTCCTTCTGGATTCACGCTGCTGTGTGTAAAAATGCGAAAGCACTATGTAGAGGTTTGTCTGTTGTGGGCTACTGTAGCAGCAGAACATGGCGGCTCCATGGAAGTGTCGCATAATTATGTTTTGCGCCTCTATATTTACTCTCTTTCATGTTGACTTACAATCAACCTTTAGCTCAAAACAAATGATTGAATTGAAATGTTGTAATCAGGCCACTCTGACATTTCACCTTTCCAGCACCCCTTGTTATATTGGATCCTCATTCAATTTCCAGCCTGATATGTTCCCATGTTACACGAAAGTGGAGTGCTCGGGGCGCATGACAAAGATGCGTGGACACTCAGGGTCCTGCTGTTTATATTGGTCTCAGCTCTTTGTGTTTCTGGCTAAGGCAGATGTGACATCTGCTCTTGTAAATGGATAACCCGAGCTTAACCTCTGACCCCATTCATTGCCCAAAGGTTACATAAATTTTTATGTGGCATGAGTTCTGCTTGTTTGGAATTGTGACAATTCTTTAAACATTATACTGTTAAACTCCAGCTGGTGTGTGAGGATAATACAAAGACATGCACAATTTAAAAAGAAATAAACAAGTAAAATAATTTCTGCACAGCAACATACTAAAGCCACTAAAATTCTACTCTGCCAAAGTAATTGATTTACAGTCTTGGCTTGATTACTTGCATTATCTGGAATTTCCTTTTTTTAATGTGATTGATTTTATAGCACAAATGAACAGAAACAAGGAAATTAAAAATGATGAATAAAAGAAAAGGTCAATGAGATAGACGGGCGGATACGATGCAGCCCAGTTTGCCTGCGGCAGCAGCTGTTCTCGACTGCTACCATTAGTCTGACCCTTAGACCACTCTCTGCCTCAGTGCAAGAGCACATGGGCCTAAGATCAATTTAGAGAGGATGAGAGACAGAGAAGGAATAGAGAGTATGGGACTAACAGCAAGTATACCAGCTGTCGCAAATCCAAAGGTTCCTTTTTTATTTGTAATCTGCAGACTTAATGGCTATTTGTGTATATATGGTTGAATTTGGCTCCATAGATTGCTAAAAGGCATGTTAGCTCCATTGCTAACAGGCTTGTTAGCTCTAATCCAATATGTACAAACCATTGTGTAGTGTTTGAACTGTGCAGTGTTTCTTCAAATTGCCCAGCATACAGACACAGCATATATACAGAGCATATAATCTGACTGTTGTTTATAATGCCACAAGGTCATTATTAGTGTTAAAAGGCAGGTGGGTGTAGAAAAGCAGGTGGGATAATATTAATTTTGTGCTTTCTTTAACTGAAGGCTTTTAATCTTTGAGCACACAGCTAATATGAGTGATCTTAAAATGTTCATGGTCAGCCAGATTTTGGTGATGGTACTTATATGTAGAACATTGGCAGTGTTACGCAATATACTATACAGTACAGAGCCAAAAAAAAACCTCCAGACAAGTTCAAAAAATTTCTTCTTGGAAGAGATTCTGTAACTCTCAGGAACTATACTGAAGTCATAAATACAATTTTCCACATTCTATTCCCTCAGTTATAATTTTGATGAGGATGGTGGCCTAACACACTGCTCCAAACTCTCCCATAGGTGTTCTACTGGGTTCTACACGGACCTGGTGACTGTGAAGGTCATAGCATATGATTTACATAATTTTCATACTCTCTAGACCATTCAGCGAGCCCTTCTGATCTGAGGATGTGGACGTTGTCATCGTGGAAAAGATCAGCCAGAATAGCTTTGTGTTGTTTAGCAGTGACCCTGTTCTACAGAGAAAATGATTCACATAAAACCTTTAAGATCCCACCCCATAGAGACTTAAGAATTTTGTGAGGTTCTACAGGTCTAGAAATTATTGGCACCATTCATAAAAATATTATAAGCATAAACATTATACACAATAATTCTAACAATGGAATAATATATGTATTTTTCTGTGTTGTAACAAAAATGATTCTCAATATAGGGTTAGAGGCTTCAATATCATGAGGAGATCAATATACTTCCAAACATCCATGCATATTCTATGCTGCTTATCCATAGTGAGTCATAGAGGAAGCTGGAGACAATCCCAGCTGACTTTGGGCAAGAGGCAGGGTATATCCTGAACAGGTTGCCAATTATCTCAAGGCAAACACTGAGACGAACAATTATCACACTCACCTCTATGGGCAATATAGAGTATTCAGTTGACCTAATTGGTATGTCATTGGACTGTTGTTGGAATCCCATGCAGCCCTCCAGGGCTTGAACCTGGAACCAAATTGCTGTGAGATGACAGTGCTAACCATTGCACCACTGTGCCACCCACTTCCAAACATAAATAAACAAAATCATAAAATTTTTAAGCCCTATTATATCATGTGGCAACAGGTTTTCGAACCATGTTGAGCAGAAAAATATCTCAGAATGAACAGTGTGACATACCTGAGGCTACAACTGCAGAAGACTGCATTGGGTTCCGCTCCTGTTAGCCAAGAACAGGACTCTGAGGCTACAGGTAGATATACATTCTGGCTCATTTTAATGAAGAGGGGATTACATACTGTACGGAGGGTATATTCTACCAGAGGTGGGGGAATTGAATCAACCAGACCTATCTCAAATATCTTGTTGTTCTCTAATGAGTTGGCCAGTTGTTGGACTCTGAGATTCAAATGTGTTGGCCATCCTGTTTGTCTCTGCCGTGTTCTACTCCAGAAGACCTTGTGTTCTGATAATGTGTCTTCTTGTTTGGGATTTAGTGTATAACTTTCTCTCTTTCTGTCTCTTTAATTTAAACCTCCTAAATATTTAAACAGTGCACTTTGTCTTCCAGAAGAAGAGTTTACATTTAAATTATGCTCTATCACATTTGTATGAACATTATTATTTACTTTGACTGTGCTTACTCTAGCACTGGCAGCGCTTTATGCTGCGCAGGGAGTGCTTAGGTCTTTCACCTATGTTGCAAATGGTCTCATATTATTACTGTAATAAATAAAGTATAGCTATGAGAATGATTAACTTCAATGATTAATTAAAGAACACAAATGTACACAAAATGCTCAATCCCCAACCTTTGGGGAGAAAAGTCACACAAACCAATACAACAATAAATTAATCAATAAATCAGTCAGCCATTCTTTGGGATCACAGTAAGTTGAGACTTCTAGTAACAATCTTTTTAATTTATTTTTTATTTAGCTGATAAATAGCTGATAATTCCTTTTGGCAGCAAATTCTGTCCACTTCAGTTGTCTCTCTGCATTATTATCCATGCTTTTCAGAGCTGTGAAAAAGATCAACAGTCAAAACAGCCAGGTCATTTACTGCACTGTGTCTTTGTTACCAACACTGAAGCCCACACAATGGACGTCAGCAGCAACGAGGGAATGGAAAACGTCTCCCACAACTAAGGATGCCTACACTGCTATCCATAGAGCTGTAATTGTATGACTGTAAGAGAGGAAAAAACAAAACCTTTACAACAGGTAGTGTTTGTACACAGCATTCCTCTGCCTAAGAGCTAGAGAGGAGCAAAGATGGTTCGCTCCTGTGTTTAATCAAGCTTAGCATGAAAATAGAGCAGTTGTTTATGACTCTTAATGGACACTATTCTGTTTTTTTTTGTTGCTGTATTCACACAAAAGAGCCCTCGACACAGAGTAAGTAAACACTTTCATATTTAAGGGCATTTTTTTTCCACTTCAGAGCTTGTCTAGCTGTTCATCCAGCTTTGATAACCTTACTACACCTGTCACAGGGTTCAAGTTTCAGTGTTAGTGTCAGTATTACTTTTAACTGACATCTATCTCATGGCATGTTGTAACGTTAACCAGACATTGTTTTCCAAGGCTCAAAGGGAATTCAAACTGTATCAAATTGATATAACGGTCAATTGTGTCTAATTAATAAATGCTTATTGACATTGTTGTTCTACTGAATGTCCTTTTCTGTTTGCAGGTTTGAGAGACAGAAAGTTACAGAGTGGGTAGTTAGCTGGTTGTCCATATATTTGCATAAATCTCATGCTCTGGTTATTATGTGATCTTGCAGTGTCTTTGACCTTGTTTATTTCAGTCTGAATAAACAACACTGAAGTGAATCATAGGTGGATGTTCCATCGCTTATGAACTTATGAACCCTTTTTGGTAGTTGCATTTAATACTTTTATGGCCACTATGTAGGATTTTGGGGGATCTATTAGCAGAATTGGAATATAATATTCATAAGTATGTTTTCATTAGTCAAAATTACCTGTAACTACAAATCATTGTAGTTGCTCATCATTGCTCAGAATGAGCTCTTTATATCTACATAGGGAATGGGTCCGCTTCTACTGGCCTGCCATGTTGCGCTGCTACAGAAACCCAGAACGGACAAACCTCTAGAGAGCACCTTCTGCCTTTTTGCACTTTTACAAGTGGCAGTGTGCAGCCAGAAGGAAGCATCAGAAGTACAACGAGGTAGAAGGAATAAGAGGAATCAGTGCTTGATGGTGCTAGCTAATAAGTTTCCAAACCCAAAATTTCGAAAAATAGTGGATCGTCCTAATTATTTAGCATGAAAAAGCAAGGGAGTGTGAATATAAGTACTTGAAAGTACACTATGGACACCCGAAGGCCACCGTACATTCTAGTACACATATGACAAAAGGAGGGGCATTCACTTGGTTGAATCCTATATAATTGACCTTCAATGAGAATAGCAATAACAGAGAATGCAAATTACATTGAGCTATTGGTCCTTATTACAGTTGGTGGACACTGACTTGGCACTTTAATAATAACACATATATAGTACCTACTCATTCCTGAAATGATCGAATCAACCAATCATGTGGTAGTAGAGCAACGCATAAAATAATGCAGATACAGGCAAGAGCTCCAGTTAATATTCACATCAAATGTCAGAATGGGAAAGGTATGATCTCAGTGACTTTGACCATGGCATGGCTGTTGTTGACAGAGTATTTCAGAAACTGCTGATCTCCTGAAAGTCTTTAGAGTTTACACAGAATGGTGAGGAAAAACAAAAAAAAATATTTAGTGGTCAGCAATCCTGTAGTGAGTTCGCAACACACCAAACTTTGAGGTAAAGGGGCTCAAATGAAGTTCCAATAAACAGGAATCTGAGTCCACAGCAGGCACTAAGCACCTAACCCCAACTGCTCCCCGGGCGCTGTAGCATAGAGCTGCCCACTGCTCTGGGTATGTGTAAACTTCTCACTTGTGTGTGTTCACTGCTTGGATCGGTTAAATGCAGAGGAAAAATTCATACCTTGCTTGGTTCAAGGTAGGCCACAATCACAATAAATTCAATTAAAATGAAAATTAAACTAGAGCGTTGAAGATTGGACAAATGTCGCCTGTTCTTGCATGAAAGGAATGGAACAGGATTGGTTCTGTTGATGTTGTAGCTGACACTGATGGTTATCTGTTCCAGGGCACACTGGTCATCTCTGATTGTGTGACTGAGGCTTTGCACGCTTCTAACACATTAATTGGCAGGACAGAGGTGAGAAGGTGGAGGGAAAAAAGTGGTGTGAAAAGTGCAGAGGTCAAGCTCAGAGAGAAATGTCTTTCATCTTTCGGTATATTTATGCATCTGATAAAATGTGTGTAGATGTGCATCCATGTGAATGCGTGTGCTCATGTTCCTACCAAGATGGGGGATTGGGGGTGGGTGCAAGCCCAGGGGGCTGTTTAATATTCATGAAGTAGGCTGGGATATGGCCAAGTGGGCAGCAGCAGATGGGAATCTGTGTTTGCTGTGCATGTGTGTGTGTGTGAGAGAGAGAGAGGAAGAGAGAAAAATCTCTAAATACACAATAGTAGGGATGTACCAAGACAGAGAGCAGCTCTCCTGAAACAGCATCAGTAGCAGAGCGCTTGTACACACACACAGAGGGCACATTCTTACGCATGCTCTGTTTTACCAATCTGTTCTCATTCAGGACACACATAGAAACAGTGACCCAGACTTCTGAGTGTACGTGCATTCAAACCAAGAGAGTTGGCATCGTAAATCATGCACTGATTGTATCAGATGAGACGAAGGAATTTACCAGTGCTGAAGATGCCTCAGGCTGTGGGCCAGCTCTGCCTAACCAGGACAGGAAATCTCATGTGAGAGGTAATGCTTTTGTGTTGCCACTGAGCCTACATTTCCTGGTAATTGTCACTTTAGTTTGTAGAGAAAGAAGGCAATGTACTTGGAGCTTTGTCCTGATTATTCCATGGGGTCGGTGAAATTTGGATAATTGTTGGACTGCTTTGCTTAACAAAACTGGACGTTTTGGAAGCTTGTATACAGAGTGATATTCTGGTTTCCAGCGCTAACCCTTTGTTGTAGACGTTTACTTTTTGATATGTTTCTCTTTGTCTGAAAAACTGTCATCATATAATTTGGTGCCTGTGAGAAATGATTCTCATTTATCATTGTGTCTGCACATCACTCGTCTGTCACTGATGCACCTTTGATACGGCACATTTTCACTGCTGGGCTTAGATGATAACAACTGATGTATGTCATATATTAAATAGTAAGAAAGGGGTATTGTGTGCAATGCAGTATTTTGAATAGAGGCTTTCAGGTCAGACACTTACTAATGAGTTTGTCTGCCACAGATGAGTGGAATTATTGAACTCTTAAAACGGGTGATCTGTAAATTGCACTTGATAAGCCTTATAATCTAACTAAGCATCTGTTTTTAATGATTAACAACTGTCATACTTCATTTTTATTTGGCTGCCAGGATGTGTTGCGTAGTGGTCATTCTTCCGTCAGACCCTTTTGTTTCACCTTAAACTGAACTGGATTTTTGTCAGATTTATTCAGAATCCAGTCCAGATTCATGCGTATAGCTTTTCAGCTTGTCAGATTCTTGTATAAACCTGTACAAACAAAAATGGAGCATAATTTTTGTTTGTACATTTAATTTTACTGTGCACATAGATACAAAGGGCTTCATTAAATACCACGACTGGATCTGATTGTCTTTGTTTGATGGTAGCTAAAGTCATTTAATGAGCTACTTTCACTGTAAAACTGCAAAAGAGCTTAAATGGAATAGTTCTTTCCATGTGTTTTCATGCAGAATTACACAAGATTGAGAGCCCAGAAACAAAGAAGACCAAGTTTTCCCCTCTTCAATGGTTTCTCGCTCATGTTCCCTATTTTTAAATGTTCTAAGCAGTTTATTGTTGGTCTGTTGGTACATTGTGGTCAGGATTTGGCACAAACCATTCTTGATCAGTTTGATTAGACCTTCTCACCAGTCTAGGAAATGCAATCAAAAAGCATCTTGCTCTACTGATGTATACTGTCGACTTCCAAGTCACATCTGGATGGGGCGTAGTATTCTAACATGCTCTACCATGCATGCCATGCCATGTGTCTTTTGACTCCATTGTCTCATTTTTTCGTATACTCTAAAAAGGGATGTGTACATGCCAGAATGCCATGCCTATCTATTATTTATAAGATTCCACTGCAAAATAACAGTGATTCCACCTACGGCTGATTGTTTTAACAGACAACCCGTCTCTCCACCCTTTTTTAAATTTTGTAACACTGGCCCTATGATGTTGGGCAGTAATACTAATGTTGGTGAATAAGCCAAACATCATGACATGGGAGCTGGACAACAGTGTGATTGTGTTCTGGGAGGCAAACAGAGGGAAGATTGTGCATTGGTGTGCCAGAGATTGAAAAAACCCATCCTGGTCTTGCAAAAGCGGTTAAATAGAAAATGAGTTAAATAGATAAGTGAATTGTGGCTGGAACAATGAAAACTCTTTATTTTTCAGTTGACAGATTATTTGAATTTCTACTGTTCTAAGAGAAATATTAAAATGTGTCAAATGTAGTAGTGCAGTATATGATAAACTATATAGCTATGACTTGTATGTTGATGAATGCTGTACAACTAGCAAGTGCCCAGAAAGTAATGTTAATTGCTCTTTGTTAGATGTGTTAGCCTATTTCTGTCATTTTTTATCACTGCTCATCACTTGGGATAAATGCAATGTCCTTGTGGTTACTCTCAGAAAAAACTCTTATTTATCTTAATGTATTATTATTCAGTAACTATAATGAAATTAAACAGAAGGGTGTGTAGTGAGGGATAGAAATTTAAGATGTTAAAATGTTAGACATCCACTGAGGTACAGGATCTTGTGAATAATTGGCACAAATTTGAATTACTAAAAATAGTGAGGTTGGATTTTGAGTAATTCTAGTGACTTCATCTGACTTGTTATAAGAAAAGGTATGACTGCCAAACTCTACCCTAATTCAAACTTCACCTTTATCTTATGAGTCATGTGGATTTTATGAGTCATGTGGATTATTTTGCAAGTGTAATACCAAATTAAGCACAAATCTCACCTCTTCCCACTTGCGAGCCAACACTACCGGCTAATCCCTTTAGATTTTACGTAATGAGGATGGTAGCGCTGGTGATTTAGCCACTGGCATGCAATGTTATGGTTTAGGTGTTGACCTTTTTTAACCCCCTTTTACTCACATCTCATTATTCAGGCATTATTAAAGCTTATTATCTGTAATTAATTATACTATATGGTTAAAGGTATGTGGACACCTGATCATGACACCCATATGTGGTTGTTGAATATCCTATTCCAATG
The DNA here is from genome assembly GCA_030068235.1 of Notoglanidium macrostoma. Lineage (NCBI taxonomy): Eukaryota > Metazoa > Chordata > Actinopteri > Siluriformes > Auchenoglanididae > Notoglanidium > Notoglanidium macrostoma. The sequence goes on along the minus strand of JAQQZR010000016.1, from coordinate 11,265,085 downwards.
GAGTTGTCTTCCCCTTTGCTGCTATATCAGCCTCCACTCTTCTGGGAAGGCTTTCCACCAGCTTTTGAATGTTGCTTAGGGATTTTTGCTCATTTAACCACAAGAACATCCGTGAGGTCAGACACTATCTTCGGCTGAGGAGGCCAAATTTGCAGTCTGTGTTCCAATTCATCACAAAGGTGTTCAGCAGAGTTGAGGTCAGGGCTCTGTACAGGCCACTTGAGTGCCTCCAAACCAACCTTGGCAAACCATATTTTTAAGGCTTTCTGCATGGGGCATTGTCATGCTGGAACAGGTTTTGGACCCCTTATTTTCAGTGAAAGGAAATCACAGTCATACAGCATACAAAGACATTCTACACAATCTTGTTCCTCGAACTTCGCGGCAAATATTTGTGGAAGGCCCACGTATAGGTGTCATGGTCATGCATCCATATACATTTGACCATGTAGTGTGTATAGTTACATAGCTTCTGCAATTACATTTCATTTTAAGTAGTTATTATCCCGTGCAGTGTTTGTGGGTTTTGTCATAAAAACGGTCCTCACTTTGTAGGAAAATCAGAAAAAAACGTGGTAACCTACATTGTCAGGTCCAGCAAGATTGTTGTGACAAAGGTTAAGTGCATTTTTTTTTTTCCAAACTGAAAAAGTAAAAACATTTCTTTGTGGTCACTAAGGTTGAGGCTAGAGTTAAACTTAGGATACAGGTACATACAGGTAGTTACAGATGTACAATACATACCTATCTATAATGTCCTGAGATATCCCAAACGTGTGTGTATGTTTGCATCTCTGTGTGTGTGTGTGTGTATGTGCTTTTGTGTAAAATGCATATTCAAATGCATGATACTTTGCATGGCGTTCCTGTAAACGTGTCCTTTAGTCGCCAAGCTCAAAAGACATGTGAACAGGTTTAGGTCAGGCAAATTCACTGGCTATGTTAGGTTATAGAAAAATACAATTTTTCAAAGATTTATTAGAAGACTGTGTCACGTGGCCAGGGAGTGAAGGCAGGATGCATGCGCAGGTGCAGCTTTATTTTCAGAGAGCATAACAAACTTAAGGCAGGCAAATAAACAAAACACATATAAACTTGACAAGGAAACAGAAAACCAAGTACATAAAATAATTGCCAGTATGCTCGCTAAACAACAGGATAAACATTCTTAAAAACACACTAAATAACTCACCCGCTGTGTGCGAGGAGTCTTTAAACGGTTCTCGTAACGAGCCTTAGCGCTCGCCAGGTGCGAGCACTCAGGCCGCCCACGTGATGCCGAGGTGCCGCCTGGGAGCTGAAGTCCTTTCTGCGAATATGGCTCCGGGGACGTGGAAGCTGCCTCTCGGCCACGCAGCACGGAGCAGAGCGTGAGGGGAATACTGCAATGAAAGGGAATATTTATTTTGCTTTTGTAATGTCTCCTAACAAATTTCGCTTGTAGCTGAGATTTGGACTAGCAGTGTTTCAGAGTGTAACTTTTGGTTCAATTAAATAAAATTACAGTAAACTAAAGGGTTAACTGTAGGTTTAATGTTGTGTATATTAGCTAGCTAGATGCAACAAGTTGCAAAGACTATGACTCGTAGTGTGTCAGGTTATATCCGAGAAGTGAACCTGCTAAATCTACTTTTATATATTAAGCTTTATTCACTAACCATCAGGATCATGGTTTAGTGTGAGAACTTAAAGGAAACATAAATGGAAAGAGCCTGATCACCTGAGATTCATGAATCTAAATCACCATGGTGATGTGGTTGTGTTTCAACAGGAACAACCCATAACCCTAACATTAAAATTTATATACTATATGGTCAAACATATAAGGATACCTGGCCTTAATATTAATGCCACGCCTATGGAATAGCCTAGTCCATGTTAGAACAAAATGTACTGTAGTGTGTCACTGTGTGATTGACCTGCACAGTCACAGGACTCAGAAAGATGAACAATGTTGATGTCCAGCAGCCCTTGAGCTAACATATTAGCATGCTTACTAATATAGTCTTGCATTGTGCTCTACTATGGGAATCATTTCTACCTTTTTTGTTATGTTTTGTTATTGTCTGGCTGCGGTCCATGGATCATGCTGATGAATGTCACTGAAGTTTTAAGTATACTGCATTCAGCTGAACTGACAGTTAGCAAAATGCTGCCATGGTGCAGTGTAATGTGCATATTCTAAGTGCGGATAGTCCAGTGACCCATTAGCCATTGGAAATGCATCAAGTCAAAAGATCAATGAAGACAAACATGTCATTTCTCCTTCATGGTTCATCTGATTGAAGAAGCTGTGGCTCTGGCTCACAACCATCTGAAGGTCACAATATTTACTCCTTTTCCTAGAAGGGCCTTTATTTGGAACTTCAATTGAATAGCGAAATAAGAATATGTTCACAAATAATGTTTTGAAAACTTTGATTATAACAGTTAGTCTTTAACTGAGGAAATATGTCTCACTTTAGTGAATAGAATCACAAAAGAACGAAGAGTGCCTCCTCCTAAATTTGCTCGGGGAGGTGCTTGTTGTACTTGTTATTATGCAGTTGATAGATTTCTAAGGGTTTAATTAATGGATTTGTCACCAGCTCAGCTCTCTCTCCCCTTCTGTCACCGCACACACACACCCTGCTGAGTACAGAGACTGTAGAGGTCTCAAGGGATTGTATTCTCACCTCTCGTTTTGCTCACAAATCCTCCATATGTGGGATGTATGAAAAGCAGGAACGGAAGAGAGGTGGAAAGTGGAAATACAGGCATACTCGTGTCCCAGGAGGTGGCACAGCACAGTCAAATCCATCAGGAGCTTCATAACATCTCTAATCATCACCGTAACTCCAGGCAGATGGTGCTGTACAAATTACACCCAGCAGCTATTCCTGTAAAGCTTCCCATCTCACCAGCTACCCTAAATCATCATTTTGAATACTGATGCTCATTTATCAAGGGCTTAAAAAATTTGGATTTTTTTTCCATATTTAGGTTTAAAATTGTCTTCTAGATCCAAATCTATATCAAGACAGCCAAAGGAAAACAGGTCACATTAAATATGTATAAGTGGCCTTTTCATGACCTTTATACTCATATGGAAAACATAAAGCAGTAACATGGAGCTTAGTGTTCAGGCAGAGTTGCAATATGGTAGCGCTTTTGCTCATTTGGACTCATTTGCAGAAATATCAAATACAAACCAGCTCTTCAGCAAAGTGAGAAATAATTTGAATTCTTCTTGTAGTGTACTACATATATAAATTCACCTTTCTAATATTTACTGTGAAATAAGCCTATAAAAAGGAACTTTACAGTAACACCACTCTAAACTCACCTTAGCTCTGCATTGTGCGACACATTAACCAATATCCTGTATTTTATGATTTAGCAAATGATTTTACCTGGTGTTTGCCTTTACTATTGTCTTTCTAATGTAAATAAATCTTACGGATATCTTTTAGGGAGGCTTTTTAAACTACACACTACCACGCCTCTCCCCCTACCCTACACACGCTGGTTTAGTAATGCATATTGTACCTCTGTTATCACACACCCAGCGGGAGTAGCCTCACACACACACACACACACACACACATATACACACATTTAATCCTCTCAGACCCGATGCTGTTGCTAAGGGCCCATAACAACCAGGTCTGCCACTATTGGCCAGGGTGGAGTCTGGGATGAGAGAGCTCACAGGAAGTGAGATGTAGTTTGGATAATGAGCCTGTTTTTTTGTTCTTGCTTTTTGAAAGCAGGCAGTTGGGGGGAAGGGAAAGAGAAAGTCAAGAGGACAAGAATATTTAAAGAAATGGCGGAACTGAGCGTAGGCAGTTTCTTGTTTCATTTGGTTGATTTAGTAATGAAATCTCACCCACTACATTTCCTTTGCCTGAAAAGGGGGGAAAAGGGATGATCCATTTTACTGAAACTCATGGGTCACATGTTCTACCCTATGCATTGATTTAACAAAAAAGATGGTGAATGCACAAAAAGATTTAGGTTTATAAAACCACACATATGCAAATCTTAGGTAAATCCCTATCACTGTAAAATCAAGCGCACATGCCTCTGGCCTTCTCTTTGTTTCCACACAGAGATAGCCTACTCCTTTTTAGAATACACAAAAGGCTTTAAATACCTGATTTTGACTTTTTCTTTTTAGGACACAAAAGTGAAAAAAAAATACACACAAAAAAATATCAGTGATTATGAGATGGAGGTGATTGGTGAAGTGGCCCATCAGGATTATCTCGATAGAATCAGTGTCCATCAGCTGAATGTCAGCACTGAGGTACTGGGAGACCTTTGTTTGCCCTTTTGAACAGGAAAATCTATAAAAGAAGTGTAAGCTGAGTTGCCTTTAGGGGAAGCTGAGTCATTGTAATGTAAAAGGCACAAAAATTAACTTTTTGAAATTCACAAAGACAGCATATAGGGTTAATGTTCAACTTATCACATTACCTGTTATTGTTTACAGGATGGTAGTGTCATGGAAACGTACTTGCACTACTTGCCATTTGAGGTCGCCAGTTAACAAAACCCAGCAATACGTTCATATGCACGCCCTAAACTTTGCATAGCACTAGGCAAATTTCCTTTTTTACATTCCGATACGTGTGTGAAAACTGACGTGATGTGAGGGTGAGAGTCATATACTTGACTTCCGCTTGAGGGGAGGTAACAACTACAGCGCTGGTAATAATAATTCTGGACACACAAAGCCGCTTTACAATTCCAGTTGAAAAAAAAAAAAGACTAAGAGGAAGAAGAGTGAAAGGGTTTGAAGAAGTGGTATATTTTAAGATGAGTCTTAAAATAGAGAAGAAGAACAGTCAATAGTGGATGGGATTCCAAAGTTTGGGTGGGGGATCATCATTACTTTCGACTATTCCCTTTAGGGGTCGCCACAACGGATCATGTCTTTTCACTTTTTCCTGTCCTCCGCATCTTGGTCTGTTACACCAACTACCTGCATGTCCTCTATTACCACATCCATAAATCTCCTAAATCCTAGGCGATATGGCACTAAATAAATCTGTCATGCAATGATGTCAGTCTGATCTTAGGCACCACTAATAAACAAGTACTGGAGGGCCTTATAATAATGCTCACCAGTTCAGATAGATGAAGTGGTGTCAGGTATGTGTAAATATGTTAAACGTACTGAGTAGTCATTGTAATTGTTGGAGTGTGGGTAAAATGTGTGCTTAATACTGAGTATTAAAGTGCCATATGTGTGGCAGGCTGAGAAAAGCCTATATAACATTATGAAAACTACTGAAAACTGCAAACTTTCTTCAACTACGTTTCTAACTATGTTGGTTTTGTATCTTAATTACAAATTAAAGTTGGAGCCTTTCAAAGTCTGGCTATGCCCAAAAGCAAAAATGAGCAAAATGACATTTAAACATTCCACTCTGACTGTAACCTCTGCATTTACAACCAAATCTACTTACAGAAAAACATTATATCTTACTTTGAAGAATTATTTATGTTTACAATGGAAAATGAGTACGCACTTTGATCAACAGCTTCATCTACATCACTCTCTGTCAGAGGTCTGAGGTAAAATTCATGACGTTTAGACTTCTGATTATTGTCTCCTCACTCATCTGATTTGTGTAAATATTGGTGCTGAAATGATCTCTGACTGAGTCTGTTCTGTCCTGTTGACTACATTTCTTGGTATTAATATCAATTTTAAGCTTATTTAAATATTTTAAAACTTTGGCCCCAGTCATCTGTACAACGTGTATAAGCACGTCTCTTTCTTTTAATGACAGTGTGACAGGATCATCGCAAACATTTTGCATTCTAGTATCTGGTCACAAACCAAATTGATCAGGCTTATGTATCTTTAGCTATGGCAGGTAACTATCCAAAAACTTGATACAACATGATTTTTGCATGCAAATGACAAGGCTAGGATAGAAAATATCCTAGTTAAGCCTTTTCCTCATCATTTTGTTGAAATATGTTTTCAGTAGTGATGTCAATAACCTGATCTTTCCATAAACAAAACATGTCCAATTTCTAAATATGCAGTAAGTGAATTAGAAAATTTTAAAATGAATTTTCAATTTGAGTGTTGGGTTCTTCGCTTTTGTGGTTGGTTTTTGCTCAATAACCCATAATCGTATTTCCTTCCTTCATGGAGTCTAGTCCCCCTTATTCTCATCATCATCATACATCACTCCAATGGCTCATATAAAAGCTCCAATGGCTCTTTTCTGTCTCAATTCATTCAGTAACCAATTTGTGCCAGGTGACAGTGAAATTCGAAGACTTTTTTTTAAATAAGTTAGTTCTAAAAGTAGGTATGATTTCTTTAAGTGCCAAGATGGCACTGATTCTTGGACAGTTTTAATGTGTGAACTGTTTTCTTTCTGTTTCAAGGCTTTGCACAGAATGATAGTGGCTATATAATGAAAGAGGGGAATGTGTGTGCATGTTCCAGTTATACTACCACTTATTTTTAATTCGTACATTAGGTGGAAGGAGAGCTTTGCATGGGTCAGGGACAAGCTAGATTGATTTATATTTGATTGAACATGCCACTTCCCGAGGCTTGTCCTCAGGGGTTATAGGACATGCCTCCTTCTCTTTTCCATACTCTTCCTGCCTCTACCCCCCCTTTTCACACTTTTCTTCCCTCCATCCCCCTTTACTACAGAAACCTCTCTCTTCTCTCACCCCACAGCACACCCCCATGTTCACTCTTCTGCTCCTCCTAGTAAAACTAGGTCACTTTGCAGCATCAAGCCATTTCTCCTGCCAAGCATGAGATCTGCACCATGGTGCGTTTATTCATTTTTCTGTGATCTGTTTATCCTTTTAATACATCCTTTAATTCATCCTGTGGCTTCCAAGGCAGCTTACTCTAAATCCCCTTTACCCAAGCTATGTATTTTGATTTCATTGCGATAAAATGTTGATTTTAATCTTCATTAAATTCATCTGTATTAGCTTATTTAGCTAATAACTGAGATCATCCGCTATAACGATTCGAACTGGAAGGAATATAACCACTAAGAAACTTTTATATTCTGCTAGCTTCGTTAACGATGTCACTGTCACAGCTGTCCCTTTACCAACGTGATGAAAGTCATTGATGAAGTTGTTGGGTTATTTTCCAAACACTTGACTCTGATCCTCTAACCAAGTGGACTGTTATTGCTGTGACCTCCTGACCTGCCCAGACCCGTAATGTACTGAGTCAGAGGTCAGGGCAGCAAAATAGCCCCGGAGGGTGGCAGATGAGAGACGAGACATGGGTTTGTGACACTACAATGAGCTAATGAACAGAACTGGACAGATGGGGACCAAGTCAAGAGCAATATGTGACCTTTATACCAAGCCTCATTTCAAGCCCAAGGCAGTGAGGACATGTGCATGTTCATATATGCATGTGTGTTTTACAAGGCTGGATATGATGAAGCTTTATCCACAAAGACAGCACTTAACAGAACCATGTTTTTAAATTCGACCTTTGAACCACATGATGAAAAGCCCAACAGGTCAAGGTAATTTTGTGAACTAGCCAAAGTTCCACTGTCCAGTTTAATTTATTTCTGTAGATTTTAGCATCCATTTTCTTGTATTATAACAGCTACTATTTAGAAGACTTATGTATGTAACTAGCACTGTAGATATAATGCTAACTCTAGCTAAATAATACTAGTGCTGATGTTTTTGCTAGCACTGCCACTGCTCTTTACACTGGGACTATTAAGAAGAGTTTACTGTCCAGTGTCAGTCTTTATTTTTAAGAGAAACCAGTTTGACTAGACAACGGATGAGTTTGACATCGATGCCCAAATACATAAAGCATATCAGATCAGTTCCGAGGCCATGTTCTTCAAAAAAATACCCCAATGGTTTTTCCACCCAATCATTATCTAGCATGGACAGTATTGCTGACAATGAGAAAAGAACGGAACGTGTTTATTCAGAAAAAACACCTTATAATGGTATGTATATATAATGGTATATAATATGATGTTACCAAGCTAGAACTAGCGTCAGGATACCGCTCAAAAATCACAAAAATTAATGAACCTTTAGAAAACGTATGCAAAGTAATATATCTCTCAGTAAAAGAGTGTGGGTACTGCGCTGGTCTCTCTGCGGTCCGGATCTGTGTGCGGTGTATCATCAAGTGCAAAATATGACAACAGAGACCCCAAACTCAAAAGTCAAAAATGGGAAAGAATTTCACTTTTACAACTTAAATAATTAGAGGACTCAGTTCCCACATGCTTACTGAGTGTTGTTTGAGGAAAAGGTGATGTAACACAGATGTAAACATGCCAATGTCCCAACTTTTTTAAAACGTGGTGCAGTCATCAAATTCAGAATGAGTGGATATTTACAAAAAACAATAGAGATGATCAGTTTGAACACCTTGTCTAGTATTGTATTCATCTGAATGTAGGTCAAAATGGATTTGCAAACTATGTCATTGTTTTTTTTTGGGGTTTTTTTACATTTTACACGTCCCATCTTTTTTGGAATTCGTGGTGTGTATTAACCAGAATATAGGGGGTGTCCGTGTTATGCAAACAAATCCAAAGTCTAGGAGTTGGACTGTGGGCCATTGAACAAGCTCTAATATTTATTCCTATATTCTGAAGACAATTTTAAATTGTGTTTGTTTGTTTGTTTACAGGTCCAAGAATCTCTGCTTTCATCATTCATTAGTCCAGGTTTCCCCCTTGTTTTTGTGTAAGTATACTTGTATTAGATTTTTTGTTACTAACTCTGAAATGTACAAAATTGTGATTAGACATGTATTACATTTTTCTTGAGTACGTATAGCCACAGCATGTTCATACTGGGAGGAAACCTCAGTCTTCAGCATGCTACAGTTTTGATTCTTAAGGCAATGATTCAGTATAGCATTGTGACTGCTATGATCGGACTCGATTTGATATCCTAGCCTCCTGAGAGATGTGACCAACTTTCTAATCAATTATAATTTATTTATAATCAATATTATTCCATAATAATCCACTGTTGATTGCTGCTTTTAAAATCAATGCATCTGTTAAAATCTTACCATGGTTACACTCCCAGTTGCACTGAGAGCAGTTTCTATTTCACTGGTTCTTCTTTTGACACCTTGTCGTAGATTTCTGAGCATGCATTTTATATGTGGAGATATGCTGTATTGGTTTAATGAAGGTGTTTACATGTTACTAGCTGAGCACAGTTTTGATTTGAAGCACAGTTTTCCAGTAACAGCTTATTGAAAAAGCAGCTTCTCATCCTGGCACTGTTTGCTACTGTTTATTTTGATGTGATATTCTTCTATAAAACCTTCTTGCTCTCTGCCTTACTGAAATAGGGGATACAGCATGGGTTTGCAGACAATGAATAAGAAATAGAGAGGTGGGGACAGGAGTATCTGAAACAGGGAGGCCTTATAATTTTCTAATTGCCTGTAATTTCCTTTGATGGGCATGAGAGTATTATTTGTAGCTTGAAATGATGTCTATTTATGTGTGTGTGTAGGCAAAGTGGTGGCATCTCACTGTTTGCTCTACTACTGTGATAGATAGATAGATAGAGAAAGAGAGAGAGAGAGAGAGAGAGAGAGAGAGCTCAAACTGTAGTATTCATCTTACAGACAGACTAGGAGCATTAGTGTTTGTCCTGAGGCATTTTATTTCTGCGTTTTAGGACTATGCATCCTTAACCATTCTCAGACAGAGCCTTCCTGCAGAAACCCCCTACCTGTAAACTCTATTGCGCTCCCTATCTGCATTTTAATGGTGCACCTTAAGCATTTCTAAATGGCTGGAGTTCTTTTAGCTTGAAAATCCACCAGAGATTTGTAGCTGCAGTTCAAATTAGCATTTCAAGCCATCAAAATCTCAGACCTGTCCGCACATAACTAGCTCAAGAGACAGCGTCATGCCCAATAATATGTCAGCAAAGTGGGTTCAGGTTTAAGCACCATTATGTCGTTAATGTGGGTTGCAAGCACCAGCCAAATAGTTCCTCTTACAAGCCTGTTTTTAACCAGAACTCCTTTAAAAAAATGCAGTTTGTTATGTCACTCTACAAAGTGAAATATTTTACAGATGGAATTTCTAAGAAAGCAAACAGGAGTGTGCTTCATGATTTTACTGTTAAATAGACACATTTAAATATGAAACATCCTAGACTTTTTTCCCCTATGTAAAGCGACCTTGAGATTGAGAAACACATTATTATTGTTGTTGTTGTCGTCGTTGTTATTATTATTATTATTATAATGATATAAGAATGGCCACTTTACAAATTAAAAATGATGACTGAAACATAAGCCAAGCGAGAACACATTTGGCCAACCCCTGTTTATGCAGTGACAGACTGCGTCTTTGGCACGTGCTCTTAGTCCACATGCTCAGCCACATTTAATCACAGATTGCTTATGATTTGCATGAAGAAGTTAAAAGTGGTCTTTCAGTGGTCTTTCAATCATATGTTTCTGTTGAAGCTCTCCTGTTTTCTTCTCAGTGCGTTGTCTTGATGGAATAATAAAAGGGGACCAGGCTGGTGCCCATAAATAAGAAAGATCAAGGCATGGGTAACGAGTTCAAAATCATAGCAAACAGTACTAATAGTTTAATGGAAATAAGGACAAATATAACCTTTGTAATTCCAAATAAACAGGGAGGCTAAGAAGGCACATTGTGACAAATGATAAAGAATAGCTTGTGTGCTCAGAGCTAGAGTGAGGAAGCTAGCAGGAAGTTTATGCAGAAAATGCAGTAAATAGTGTACTGTACCCATGTCAGAATATATATTGGAAAATATTCATTGCCCTCATGAAGTCTCACAATGCACTGTTTACAAGTTTACCCATAAACTGTTCTGCCATTTGTAGGGAATAATGAGTATTGCACCATTTTGGACGCAGGGTTACACTGCTGTGTTATGGCTAGGGTAAAATATTCATAGTATTGCATCAATATTGTAATAACTGTACAGCAATAACTACAAAGTGTCCCAGGCTGGAGAACAAAAAGTCCATAAGGTGGAGTCAGACTGGATCCAGTTTCTCCTACCTGGGCAGAGTTGAACCAAAAGTCCAGTGGGTGTGTTTCAGGCTAAATGTAGTAAATGCCTTGTTTAGTGTTGTACAGCACCGTGTGTGTTAGGATTAGGCTTATAGGCAATGGATCGAGTTCTACCCCTTGAAATTTTGGTTCTGCAGTGAGGACAAGCCCATGATCATATCTACACATTCTTTAGTATTAAAAAGAATGACATAAAATTACATACTCCTGCAGTGACAGTAGGATTATTAAATTGGTTAGTGCAACTACCCTACCAACAACATTATTAATGGATTTGAGTTGCACTTGGCCTTAAGTTATCAAAACATAATACATCAATACTGTTTTATTTGATTTGTGGCAGGTATATTGGGGCTTATTTATAAGTAAGAACCCAGGTTGCATGCTGTACTAATTGTTATCAGCTTTTATAGTATTATATAGTAGCATCATTGTTACTATTTTCAAGTGTGGTGATTTTCTCTTTCCTCTTTTACATTGGTCTGATGTCATGGGATAATTTGCTGCCTGTTTTGTTCTGTGCTAATGAAAAAAATAAAAGGAACATCAACAAAAAAAAATTGAGTTATTAATCCTGGAAAAATTACAACACCCCCTTCAGCTCTTTTGCATTTTGTTTGCATTGAGTTGGCCTTCAAGGATTCACATTCACACTCTCTCTATCTCTCTAGCTGGTTTCTGATATAATGTAAGTAAAACTATATGAGGATATGTTTCTTTCTTTTTTGTCTCTGACTGTATATCTATCTCCTACATCTCACTGTATCTTGCTACATCATTCAGTATCATACACACACAAGCAGGCATGCATCTCAAAACCTTAACACCTGTAGCATTGCATCAATCCTCAGTCTTCCAGGTAGCCTGACAGATTAACATAGGAGACTGAGGAAGCACTTTGTCTTTTCCTCTGGGACAGGTTAAGTGTGTTGGGGGTGTTCTTCAGTGAGCGTGTTGGTATGTATATGATACTGTGATTCAATTTTGTTTTAGTAATTGTGCCCATGGTAGCCTCAGATTCCTGTTCTTTGCTGACAGGATTTGGACCCTGTTGGGATCCTCTGCTGTTGTAGCCCATTGGCCTCAAGGTTTGAGGTGCTTTTCTGCCCCCCTTTATGTTTGATGTGAACATTAACTGAAGGACTTGACCTATATCTGCATGATTTGATGCATTGTGCTGCTGCTACGTGATTGGCTGATTGGATAATTGAATGAATGACGAGGTGTATAGGTGTTCCTTTTAAAGTGCCGGGTTAGTGCACAAATACTGAAAAGCCACGAATATGGACTAATAATGTAAAATTGTACAAAAGTAACATTTGTTTGTAAGTCAATGTAAAGTCTGTATATTTAGTGGGGATATTAGTTTCATCTGATTTGTTTTCAAAGACAAAGGAAGATGGAATGCATAAAAAGTTGGCTAGAAAGAAGGCTTGGGGCTTCTGTAATGGCAACTCTCTAACTAACCTTCTCCTGCAGAGAGAAACAGAGAGCGAGTGACGGATGTACTGATGCGGAGACATAGAATTGCTGATGCAGAGAGATACATCTCACACACACACACACACACACACACACACACTTTGCCTTCACTGATGTGTTCAGTATTTCATGTCACTTCTACATTGTACTTCTAGATCCAGTGCTCCCGTTAATGAACTAGACTAGACTCCAAAGATCTCAAGTCACTACTAATATAAAAATAAATAATCAAAATTAAAAAATGATACAGCTTTGTCACATTTCTCAAAAAAAAACAACAAACCACACTATTATTCACTCATAAAAGTAATTGCGGATTATGTACTGTTATCATGGCCTAGTGGACTGTGCTAACTGAGTCAATTTATTAATAGATGACAACGTGTGTTAAAAGTAGCACTGGGTAATATATAAGGAATAAAACTCCAGAGGCCATGATGAAAATAATCATCAATGGAGTTGTGTGATACGGCCCAACAAAAAGCCAAGTTACTGTTCCCACCCCAGAATGGATCATTGTCCTATCACCGCTTGTCCCTAAGAGTTTTATTCCACTTACACCATTTATTAATGAATGACACATTGTGCTTTTTAACTGTTTATTTTCACATTTTATTTTGGTATCACATACTTTATAGCAGCTAGATCATCTGCCATTCAAATCGATGTGAATGAGTTGTTACTATGGAAATAATAATGTAGTAGAAAGAGCACACTGATATAAACCTGTGATTTGAATTTGTTGGCTCTATTGTCAGAACTGCTATTATAGAAAATTAGAACACCTCCTGACAGGATATTACAACTGTACTGGAAGATACCCAATGTGTAGCAGAATATATTAATTTGTTGGCAAAACCAGCAGTGCCACATTAAACAAAATTTTTAGACAAGCTTATCAGTGCACTTAATTCTATTTTTATTTAACATTGATGAAAATAATGAAAATAAAAATAATCTCATGTGGTCAGTGTAAAAAATCAGAAGCAAAAAGAAATGAAGGATATAGTGTGTGAACAGGCTCTTCAGTATATTTCAGTTTATCGTTTCTCAAAAAACTCTAAAACATATATCTGTATACTTAAGTTATAAGGTTCATATATCGTGCTTTATTAGATTTCTTTGGTTTTGAAATCAAGAAAGCTCTTGGTAGTAGACTGTCTGATATGCACAAATCAGAATATACTTTTGTTGGGTTTTTTTTATCACTGATCAATGCTAAATGTATAAATATAAATTAGAAAGGTCCTATTACTATCAGTACATATAATAATATATAATAAAATTCTGTCTACAAAATACACTATATAAGTAGAATTATTATCATACTTTTAGAGTTGTCTATCTATCTATCTATCTATTTTAGATCAAAGCTGTGCATCTGATTCAGTAGGGCCGTGAAGGTTGGAGCCAGCCAAACGGAGGAGAGAGATGTGGCTGCAGGGGCAGAGGGCTCCTCTGGCTGTGCTGTCAATCATTGTGCTGCTGTGGAAGGAGGCGGCTCCCATCGACGTCCCTCCAGACCGTGAGTCACAGTCACACAATCATAACTCAGGCAGATACTCATCATTGTGTATGGAGTAAATAATTATTGACATAATTGGTGTGGTAAAAGACTGCTGGCAGTCTGTGCTCACTAATGGTTGACAGTGAATGCAGAAAGCTGCCTAAAATGAAGCATATTTAATGCTATGATAATGTTGTAGTTCATGTTAAAATACAGATGTCAAGGTTTTTTTTCTGCAGCTCAGGCAATTTGCACAGGAAGAGAATGGAGGATTACCCCATCTCTCCACTTTCTCTCTCAATCCCACCTTTCTCTGTCTCGCAAACACACACTGAATGATGTTATCAATGTTTACATTCTTATCCTTGATTCCTAATGCTTTCAGTCATTTTCTGTTATTATTTCACACCACTCATCATATTAGATAACACCATCTATAGCAACTGCAATGGGTTCTCTGTAATGGTATTGTAACACCAGAGAGAACATGTACACATTATTTCTGGAAAATAAATTATATCTAAATCTCTATAAAATGTTATAAATTATAAAAATAAGGTATTTATCATTGGCAGAAAAGTGTCCATCTGCTTAGGTCCCTCCTGAGCTTTATCTTTTTTGTTTCCCTGTATTTCTATCCTCTGCTCAAGAAATCCTATGAAAAATGCATCAAGAGACAATGGTGAGACCCACCCCCATTTTCTCCAAGAGAGATCTCACTGATGCAGTCAATGAGAGAAAATTCAGTCTGTCAGCGATGAGCTAACTGACTGAATTGTCCTAGTATATACAGTATATAGTATTATATGTAGAATCTGGGCTCAGTTTCCCTATAGCACTTTATAGTACTATACAGTACTGCATCCCCCACCCCCATTTTCCCTTTTTATTGCATTTGTGTCACACTGAATGGTTAAGGTCCTCATACAGTATGGACTGGCTAGTCTAATTGAGCCCAATTATCAGTGAAATGTGTTTAATTGGTTGAGTACCTAAGCGAGGAATCACTTTTTCACCCCTTTTTAATTCAATTATTGAAATGCTCATTTAAAAACTGTATTTTGCGTTTTCTCAGGATGTCTTTGTCTTATATTTTGTGTGATTTTGTTCTGAAACATTTGAGTATGACACAAATATGAAAGTAGACATCTTTTCTCCCAGCACTGTAAATTTAGAATCATCTTAAATGGTAGAGAGGGTGTTCACTAAAGTGCTTGCTCTACCTTTGACTCGGTGTGGCAGTGTTTTTGGGAAGCTCTATATCAGGTTTTCGGGTTTAAATTTTGAATGAAAGAATAAACTAGAAACCATTTCCTTAATCCCTTTAGAGTGTTTTTTTTGTCCTGTTGATGGGTTGTTGATTTTACCTCTCCATGAGTGGGTAGCTGTAAGCGCATACCCCTAAATATGCTCTCTATTCAGTTTTTCACAACACCCTTCTTTCCTTGAGATGTCTATTGATGAGGGTTGTCATTGCTTTCCAGCTGACCTTGGCTGCTATCTGTCTCTCTCCCTCTCTCTCTCTTTCTCTCATTCTCACAAACACACACACACACATGCACGCACGCACACACACACATCCCCTTATGTTGGCCTGACCCCTGAGGTCTCAGATATGTGCTCTTATTGAAGTAAGTGATAAATAGCTAGTGGCAGAGTTGCACCTGTCACCACATTACTATCAAACGACTGTGAACACATAAAAGCCTCATGTTAAAGATGTCGTGCCCTTTAAATGAAGGTCATCTTTTATAATTACTGTCACACAATAGAAAAACAGATTGGACTGCACACAGTCATACATCATAATAATTGTAGTTATTATCAATGTGCTAGACCCCCTACCAGGGCTGTCATTTAAACCAAAAGAAAAAGACAAAATGCTAATATGCTGCTAAAATAAAAAGAAATGTCTTTATTACAGTGACAGTGATTCATGGTTATTTGATGTCATATTCATTTCTGTCACTTCTTACTTTGCTCACATGCACTGGGCAACTATAGAAATGTACTTAACATTTTCCTCCAATTTTTATTCCACTATCTTTGCTGCCTCTACATCGGAACTGCATTAACAGGTATGTCCTTATTCAGTTGCACTAACTTAACATTGTGTATTATAATAATACTAGAAATCTGGACTCCTAAAAATATCTTTTAATTGTAATTGTAGTTGTCTGGCAATCTAATGTAAACTGTGTGTGTTGTAGCTACACTAAGGTATACTAATCAGTCATTCTGGGCTTCATGTGCTCTTTGTCTCTCTCTCTTACCATTTCATGGAACTAACAGCAAGGATCCAGCAGGACTGTAAGTTCCTCCTTAACACAGACTAACACAGAGTAACTTACTATAATTAACATTTCATTTGAGATTATCTGGTGTAAAATTTATACCACTGTCTCCTGCATTATTCTTGGACAGTGTCTCAGTTTACCTAGAGCAATAAATTAATGCTGTGTAAAACAAAACTAAAACTGAAGTTAAGATTTATATGGCTGATGTGCTGAATATTGTCCTGCTTCTAAACAATCAATTTTTAGTATTGAATTTAACCTTTCCCTACAGCAAGTGGCCTTCTGGC
This sequence comes from Notoglanidium macrostoma, assembly GCA_030068235.1. Taxonomy (NCBI): domain Eukaryota; kingdom Metazoa; phylum Chordata; class Actinopteri; order Siluriformes; family Auchenoglanididae; genus Notoglanidium; species Notoglanidium macrostoma. The sequence goes on along the minus strand of JAQQZR010000016.1, from coordinate 11,248,449 downwards.
GTCAGGACCCACTTCTCTAGGGCTTAATCAGCATAATATAGAGGAGGATGTCTTGACCAGGTTTAAATATAATACAATGAACTCAGCTTTAAACAGGCCAATGAGAGCATTACATCATTTTTCCATCACCTCCATCATTAAGAGAGTCATAAAATAGCGTACATTTTAATGGGGCAATCTGTATTTTTAAAAATATGTTCCTAGACTTTTTAAGATAACTTAGAAAAACCTTAGTTTCTTTATTGTAGGCTTTGGTTTATATGGTTTCTGGCCCAGAAATAGGCTCCACTCCAAGTCGAGCTGCTCAGCTCTGAGTCTTTTCCCCAAAGGCAAGCTTAGATATAACAGAGGCAGCCTGTTACATGAGACACGAGGGGGACACGAGACATGAGAAGGCTTTTCACTGTTTTAATTGCATTTGCAATATGTCTCACAGTAGTGTAAGTTCTTTAAGTTATAACAACATAAGTAATATTTTAGGGAACAGGCACACAATAGTCAGGAATATGTGTATATGATGGCGCTTTTGTTTATAGTAAGTAAAGCTGTATGTTCTGAAAATTTGAGAACCAGAGTCTCTGACCATAAGAGACTGATTAGGGGACCAGAGTAATACAGAGATATTCTCTGATAAAGTGTTTCTCTCTCCTCCCACTCCAGTGAAACAGCCCCCTACTATTGTGAAGCAGTCAGCAAAGGACTATATTGTGGATCCCCGAGATAACATCATCATTGAGTGTGAGGCCAAGGGCAATCCTGTACCAACGTAAGCATGCACAAAACCATTCCTCTTTTTCTCCTAATGTTTCCACTTCCTTGCATTTCCCTTATTTCTCTCCCTTTTTGTCCTAGTCTCCTGTCCTCAGCATTGTTTACAGACATTGCTGTGCATTTGCCCAACTTCAAAAGTAGGCCTCTTTTATTTGGCCTTATTCTCTTGGCTGGTATTCATTTGCCCAGTCTCACTGTCCCTTCGGATCTGCCACAATCCTAGTCTTTGTCACAATTTGTCCCTGCTCAACCCTTTCTCCCTCTCTCTTTTTTCTATCTCTTTTTCTCTAATTAAAGTTGATAGCAGTTAGCACAGAAAGTTGAGTGTTCGCTATTATATTCCGCACTCCAAACTGACCGGGGAAATTCCAGTCCCTTTGCCCAGCTCCAACTATAGAGAGACGATATTGTGCATTTGGCTTTAGTTCCATCTAATTTCTTCCATCAGCTAATGTGAAGGCTTGCACATTGATCCCATTCAGATGGCCTGTTTTTTTGTCAGTGTATTGAGCTTCGTATAAACTTCCACTAGCTTAGCCACAGTCCTATTGTGCTAGAATAATGCATTTAGTGGATCATGCCCTGAACATTGGTGTAGAATGCTTATGGTCTCTAATCAACAATTTTTAACATGCTTTAACCATACTGAATATTTTGACGAGGGTTAGTTTCTTTTCTTTCAAGCAGTGTACAAGTCTGTGTAATAATCTTGAAACACTGAAACTGAAACTGCATGCTATTGGATTGCTTAGGTTTTGGTGGAGACGAAATTGGAAGTTCTTCAATGTGGAGAAGGATCCACGTGTGACCATGCGTAAACGCTCAGGCACACTGGAGATCAGCTTCAGGAATGGCGGAAAGCCTGAGGACTATGAGGGAGAATACCAGTGCTTTGCTATGAATGACTTTGGCACTGCAATATCCAACAAAATACTGCTACGAGTTTCCAGTAAGTAAGCATGAGATCTGTGTTCAGTTTTCAATGTGAATAACTGTGGAACTAGAATAAGCACCAAAATACATTATGAGCTGCCAAGTGATCTTTAACAAAGATGACATAAGAAAGAAAACACTGGAATTAACCCAGTAAGTAGGAATGAAATCTGTACTAAAGATACTTTGGCACTACAATGACGATCAACACTGATATAAGTGAATGATGAATGGTCAAGACCTTGGACCTGAAAAAAATATATAAATGATTTTGCAATGAAAGTTGGTCATTGTTATTGTCTTATTATTATGTTTAGGCTCTGTACCACATGTTCAACTGGATGTTTATGTCATTTATAAATTAATCATTTGGTTTAATTTGTTGTGCAATTTGTTAAGCATTGTATTAATTAGTATAGCAATGTTTGACATTCCCATGTTTCAAATCCTTTATCTTGATATTACGTGAAACATACAGTCATTTGCTAACATGACATATTTTGCCCAGTTTCACAGTTACCAAGCAGGCTAGTAAGCGTTATCTTATGAATAAAAATACTTTGACGCTTTGCAAAAGCAGTAATGCTTGTTCACCTTACATTTGATTGTCACATCCATTGTTTATGTCTCTCAATGTACAGTGTAGCATAGAATGAAAGTATATGGATGCAGAAAGTGGCACAGTAACAGCCAAGTGCACATATAAAGCAATCCTAGCATCTTTTCCTTCTTGCTACTATGATCATGTTCCAAAAGATATGAACAACATATGTAACATAGATAACGTCAATAGTTAAATAGTTGGTTTCTAGAATGTACTCATGATTAAGTTGCTTGTCTTTGGTATTGCAAACATAACATTTCAAATCATGTTGATTGAGGCATCAAATAATAACTGCTCCAAGTATCCGTGAAAATCACTGGCAGTACAACAACCCAAAACTGTGGCACTGCAGTAAATTGCAGTACATTCTGTGCTGAAATGACCAGCTCTGATTCTTTTCTTTTGTTCCTCAGAGGCACCGCTGTGGCCTAAAGAGGTTTTGGAGCCAGTGGTAATAAGTGAGGGATCACCTCTGGTCCTGGCCTGTAACCCACCTCCTGGCCTTCCCCCACCTAAAACATTCTGGATGGACAGCAGTGAGTCAGCACTTTCCTTCACTCCCTTTCAGCCTGTCCTGCCTGTATAAACCACCTGTCCCTATCTTACTTTGTCCCTCTTGTGGTTAGTATGTGTCTCTGCCTGTCTCATTCCTGTGTGCCTGTGTTAGTGCTGAGGTAGTGAATTTGTGTTTGAGAGAGTGCATGTGTGTATATGACTCTGCAGTGCTTGGCAGACTGCTGAGAGGACAGAACTAAGGCCTCTGGGATATTTTAGCAGATCTGCCATCAGGAAACTAGCTAACAGCAAGTGCACACGAGCCCATATGTACATAGTTTATTATTATCAAAGTACACTGTGTGTCATATGTGACAGTTAGCAAAGTCACATTGTTGAATGCATTGTGTTGATTTTTTAAATTTTGTTTTACTGTGGTCTGAATGATGACAATGTGACAAGTCAATGTCATTGTAATAATTATAACATTTTCTCTTTCACTTAGAACCACATAAATACAGCTCATACACATAATTAGTCTAATGGTAATATCAGTGCTACATTTCTCATTATAAATTATATGTACAGCAGTGGTTCTCAAAGTAGGGTAGCATAGCTATAAGGCCAGTGATTTTAAATTTTTATGTTACTACACCCATATCAACATTATTATATTTTTTTATTGAATTTTTACAATTATTAGTCACTTTGACTGGTTACTTGATTCAATCCAAAATGCAGAAACACAAAAATAAATAATTTCAGGAATAAAAAGCTCTCTGACTTCAAAAAATAGCCAGAATGTTATTTTACATGCTCAACGAATGAGTCCGATATTTGAATAGTTGGATCATGTTCATGAAATGTATGTGTATGCTGATATAAAAATGAGTTTACAGTTAAAAGGGTTACACTACAGTTGATGAATGTTTTTTTTTTCTCATTGTTTCCCAGAAATGATGCCTATAGTGCAGGACGCTCGAGTATCCATGGGTCTGAATGGAGATCTTTACTTCTCTAATGTGCTCGCTAAGGATGCTAACACTGATTACAGCTGCAATGCCCGATTTCTCTTCACACACACCATCCAGCAGAAGAATCCATTTATCCTCAAAGTGCAGACAAGTGAGTAAGGGCTGACTCAGGATCACCTGACTAGTGATTATGTGTGTATATTCGCATAGTGTTGGATTTAAGTCTGTGCATCGGATAATGAACACAGAGGTAGAAGGTGGCCATCTATTGATGGTGCGCCTTTACTACAGTTCATTGCTGCATATTGCAGATTAGATACACTATGTTAACTTTTCTCCTTCAGATTTCTTTGACATAGCTAGTGAGTGAAGGAACATCTTTGTAAAGTTTTTCAAAGATAATCGTCCATACAAAAAGATCCATCACGTACCTATACTCTTACCAGTAAAAATATTTCCTGCCTTTTAAAGTGCATCAATACATAATTGCACTATTTGAAATATGATGAGGCTGTTTATTGCAAGCTTGAGTTGTAACATGACATGTGGGCATTTCACTGAGGGCTATTAAGAGTTATTCAAAATTGATTCTATTGATCTTAGCATGAGTAGGACAGAAGGGGCCAACGGGGGGGGGGGGGGGGGGGGGGCGGGGGGGGGGGGGGGGGGGGGGGGGGGGG
>JAQQZR010000016.1:11203944-11228269 GCA_030068235.1 Notoglanidium macrostoma | reverse complement strand
AGAAATTCCACTAATAACCTTTTATGTCAACAACCGCTCGACTAAGTAAAGAGAAACAACAGTCCATCATTATCCAGCCTCTTTTAAAGTCATAAAAATAAAGAAAAACGCTGAATTAGAAGGTGACCCCAAACTTTTGACCGGTAGTGTATACACACGTATGTCTATAGGTTCTAGATGTATTATCAGGTAATTAAAAGTTTTCTTTTTATCTCTTACTTTTTAAATTTCTTATCAGTTGACCCCTGATCCCTGAGAGCACCGGTATCATGGAGTCCCTTACTGTCACATGACTCATGTGGCCTATCCCAGCATGCTCTTCTCATTTCACACTTAAGCATGCAGGAAACTGATGCCTTCATGAATGAGTGGTTCTTATAATGGTTTGACATGAATGTTTGAGAAACAGCGAGCTGTTGGGCAGTACTGCTGAGTCGAGTGTCTCCAGATATGTTATACAACCACAAATACCATGTAGGAGTAGTTAAGGTTTAATGCTTTTTTGAAAGACTTATATCTTACTCATTCAGAAAATTGCTTTGTTTCAAAGGCTTTGAAGATCATCATCTTAATATCTGAGCATGCTTCCTACAACTTGCTTTAAGTAAGAAGTTTAGGAATCATTCATTCACTGCTTAATCCATGTGCCATCAATGCTTGCGCTTTTGCCCTTATGCATTTATTTTATTTTGATATATTGGGTTCTCTTTTGTTACGCCCGGGTATCTTACAGGTAAGAATGCACTCAGCTGCTTGCTGACCAGCCATTGGGAATGCAGAGACCACGTCCAATGTATTTTGTAGCAAGCATAATGATTTCTTAAATGGTTCTGTCACTGAGCTCTGACAGGCATAACCCTGGTGTTTATGCAGTTTTGTATCCTGCTGGCTGTTCTTAACCATCATACACATTTCACGTTTTGCTTGCTGATCGGCTCTAATGAGATTTCATAATTGTTGAGCCTTGCTTTAATGCTTATTCTCTGTGGCTGCATTTGCATGGATTATTAAAGGGAAAGGTGTGGTTCTTGATGTTCCATTATTTTGAAGGATTTCACTAGGTGGAGATTTGAAAGAGTGAGGCTGTCTATTCTCTTTTCAGTCATGTCTTATTCTCTATTATTTTCGTCAGTGTTGTACCATTACGTTAATGTGTTCGGAGATGCCTAGCCCCCTTCTGAGTGGTTGCAATGTGGTATGGTTTATGGTGGTGGACATGTTTTCCATACTGGATTTCCCACAACTATATTATCCAACAAGGAATGATCTTTAAAGTATACCACCACTTGGTGGCAGTGTTGCATCAGTTCATATGATATGCAAAAAACCTAAATACAGTTACTCTTGTAACACCAAATATTTGTTGTTTCTTTTCTTTCAGAAGATGCTAATGCCATGCTAACTTTAGGAACATTTGTCTCTTAGATCACTTTTAGTTATAGGCCCGTAGGGACCCCCTACTCTCCTTTCTGGAAAAAAAAATGCTACATTACAGTCTAAAATGTTGACCAGTATTTCTATGGAGAATCAATTTGGTATTAGATCAGAAAAAATGTAAACGGGCAAAAAATATTCAAACACAATACAGTACAATAAAATGTATTGTGTTATGTACAGAATATTATATTCATATTTGTTTTCTATATCCTTGCTGAATCCACCAATGGCAGTACCTTGTTGTACAATATCAACTGATTGAGCAGCTGGACAAATTAAACCAAATGTCAGAATAAACAAGATATAATCACTGTCTAATTATCGTCAGCATTAACATTATTTGTAAAATGTTAGATTTGATGCTTCATTAAATGTATGTAACCTTTTTATGGCAAAGTCTTCATTGTTTTTTTGTCTTTTGGAGGCATCCTTTATAAACAAAGGAAACCAATGTGAAATATATAGTTGTCCAATGTTAGCCAAGTTAAATGAGTTGAAACTATTCTCCATTATCTGTCTGCACAAGTATCTGACGAGTATCGGTGAGGCAAGAGTACATGAGATCGGGGAAGGGGACGGGGCTTCCAGGAAGTGTCTGTTAATTGGATAGTTCAAAACACCTCTCGTTTTGTTACGAAGATAAGGATTGCTCTTTTAGCATATTTTTGAGTGATAACTTTTAATAGCATACAGGTGTAAAGATGATTGCACAAACCTAGTTTTGCATAGGATGTGGTGTGTTCTGAGACGCTTTTCTGCTCAACACCGTTGTAAAGAGTTGTTTTTTGAGTTAGTTCTGGCCATTCTCCTCTGACTTCACTCATCAACATGGCATTTCCCCTGAAAGAACTGCTTCTCATTGGATGTTTTTTGTTTTTGTACCATTTTTTTGTAATCTGTTATACATGAAAATACAATGAAAAAAGGTTCTGAAATACTCAAGCCAAAATATCTCATGCCACAGTCAAATTGACAGAGATCACCTTTTCCCCCATTCTGTTTGATGCGAGCTTTAACCGAAGCTCTTAACCTGTATCTGCATGATTTTATGCATTGTGCTGCTGCCACATGATTGGATAATGACATTAATGAGCGGATGCACTGGTGTTCCTAATAAAAAAATCTATTTCAACATACAGTATATTAATTTCATTTTGTATTGTGTTATTAATATATTGTAAAATTTTTACATAAAGGTTAAAAGATCTGACTAATCAGTTAATTAACAAACCCGTCAAGAGCAGAGCTGGGGGTCTCCAGGACTGGAGGTGAAATCCACTGTCCTAATCTTAAATGAGCGGAAAGTATGAAATCTGGTGCCAGTAAGCAATTCAAAATGTTTTGTAATAAATTGAATCTCTGTTTTATTTCTAGTTATATGTATACATGTGGAATTTCATTGCCAGTTAGAGGCTTCCTCACAATTTGTATTGTATGGAAGAATTTCTAAATTATAGTTGTGGGAATTTTGTCCAGCATTGTAGTTCATGGTCATTCTCTTGTGATCTCTGCCCGTGTATCTGTTGTGTTGCTAACTACATTTTGATATGCTTAACTGCTGCTCTCTTCCTCTCTCAGTGATCGATTCTACAGATGCCTTGGTGTTTGCAACTCTTCTTCCCCCCTTTTCCCTACCTACCATCCCAAGTACAACCATTACAACCTCAACAACTACCACCATTGCCCCTACAACAGATGCCATTCCCACTACTCCTGCTCCAACTACAACAACTACTACTACAACTACTACAACTACCACAACCAGTACTACCACCACCACTACAACCCTCCCTACCCTTCCTGTTATCCTGGGTATTTGAATAGACTTCAGTATAAAAAGTCAATTTAAAAGTAGAAAGCTGTTAATTTAATCTCAGTTGTAGCTGACTGAGCCAAGTTGGACATTTCAGACGAAGTATACATGATATGGATGCCTTAAGTGCCCATTTTTGACAAGCAGCTTGACTGAGAGTTGACCTTTGGCCTTAAAAAAGACATTTTGCCCCAAATTAGTATTGACATCTATAATTGTTTGTATTGACTGTGGCATCCAATTAGTTTGTTTTTCCTTTACAAGATTAAAAGACAATCCCTACAGAATGTGATGAAGAGGCTTTAGAAGGGCCTTCATCATAGTAAAAGTGGGAATCATAACAAAATTGTATTAAAGTGGTGGGGCTCTAATATGCTGGTGTAGTAAGTATTAGCTTTTGTCACCTTCCTCCGTTGGTTGAAATTTGTGATATGTACTCCTCTCCCACCTGTTCTGCTTAGCCCCCCATGTAAAGATCTGGAATCTGACCGTGGATGCTTACAGTGACTATGCTAACGTCAGCTGGAAGCACAACTTCCCGGTTGACGGCAGCGAGTTTGTGCTAGAGTACAGTCTGGACAGTAAGACCCAGATTCTCCCACTAAGAGCTTATGAAGGGAACCTCAGTGCTTTCGATTGGGCTTGCTAGAACATAAATCAAGACCAAGATCATCTGAAGAACGTGCCACGTTTTTGCAGAGATATGCTTAGTCACAGATATTGCTGTGAATTCCAGCTCCTTTTGTTCTGTGATAGCTTAGATATTGTACAGAATAATGGACCATTTATCATATCTAAAAGCCATGAGCAGTGCCACTCTTCATGCTGTGCACCTTCTTGTACAGTGACCCTTATAGATATTCCATTCATGCACTTTACAAAGAACAAAGCAGCAGTGCTCTGTTTCATCTGCCATCTCTGAGAGATGAAATGAGCCTGTCTAAGTCATTTCAATGGGCTTTGGGTTTGTGTCCTCGTGAGTACTTAATGTTCCCTTTAGGAAGCTCCTATTCTTTCTGGTGGCTCGCAGGAACAGGGAGAGATTATAGAAAAATTTGGGACAAAGAGAGAGTGATTGAGAGGAAAGAGAAGGATGAGAGAAAGCGATGGATAGTAATAAAAAGAATCTCTTATTTTGAGTGAGTAGTGAGTAAAATGACTCAAAAGACAGAGTCTTTATTATACCAGATGCCTAGAGATTTCACCACTCGCAACATTTCTCTCGGAAGAAAATCTCCCATTTTGCTAACATCCATTTTACATTACTGCCTAATTTACAGATTTACTGCTAGTAACTATATCCCTAATTTTAGTCATGCACTTTTTTATATAACTCTTTGAGATTAGCATATGATATATAATTAAAGCTCTTTCTTTTTACACAAATGTCTCACTGCATTTATGCGGGTGATTCAGGAGCTATGTATTAAGTAGCTGATGGTGGATAACAGTCTCCCTTTGTCTCACTCTCTCTCTCTATTCTCTTTCTCTCTTGGTCTCTCCTTCTTCACATGTTTATATTTTTCACTAGCATTTGAATTTGATTGTCTACCTCCACCCCATGTGCCTTTTACACTAATATTTCTTTGTATGGCTGCCTCACTGCTGCTTAGCTTGGCTCACAGTTCTTACCTAGTGAGCAATCTGCAACACTGCATTTAATGCATAACCTAGGCCTCTACTCTATTCCTGTTTTGTCTTGTAGGGGAGAGGGATAATGAAGGGGTTAATATTTTCTACCCAACTTTATCTCAGGGGGGCTATCAGAATCACAGTCTCGACCTTGAAACATGTACATGAGTGCACAATGATGCAATCACACTTCGAGACAGTGTAAACGTATGCCGGATAGTTATTACATCTGAGTAGATTTTACACAATATGAACATGAACCTGTGTTTTGTGGGGACTGGTGGATAGATTGGATATCATGGCACTGTATGATATCTCACACAGACACGCACACGCGCACACACGCGCACACATAGAGGTAAAGTAACCTCTGCAGAATTTTCCACTCACAAAACAGGATATGTAATTAGACAGTTGACAGGCCTACCTTCTATCTCTCTCCCTCGCTCTCTGACTTCGGTCCTGTGAAGTAGTTGGCTGCCGCATGCTCTGTGTGTGCCACACTGTAAAGTGGTGTGTGAAAGTGGACAGGAGAATTGCTTGTCTGGTGTTGCCTTGATTTGTTGTAGTTTCTACCTTGACCCAAAATTGAACACATTATGTAGTGCTTTCAAATGCATTATGCATTCTCTGTGCATTAATATGCTCATGAAGACAATCAAGAAAATCACATTTGAATGGTGTTTACAGTATTCTGGGCCTACATATCTTTTTTCTTTTTTTCAGCATGCCCATCAATTTTTCTGGAAACCCCATTAGGTTTTTTTTGCTTCAAAAAGCTAAAGCTACAAATGAGGGGTTATTATTTCATTAAGTTTCTGTGGGACACTAAAGATGAACAGTACTGAGCAAATATCCTCAGTTTGGTTCAGCTTGTAGCTTTAGCTAGCCATCACACTTAAGCCATATGTTATTTCTTCACAGAAAAGGCATGTGCTGTGGTAAAATTCAGAGAGTGGAAATGGCCGAATTCTTGACGAGCAGTGTGTGACTGCTTCTTATTTTAGCATGTTGCATGCTGTCACCAGTTTCTGGAATACCACTCAAGTACTGCTCATGCTCTTAACAGCATTATGCTAGCTTGGCTTTTCTCCGAGATGGCATAATGTGACGTTGGTGTGCATTTTCATTCAAGATAAGAAAAGGTCTGTAGACGTTTGAGACTGTTGCTCAATTGTTTCTATCAACCCCTATTTGGCAGTACTGACTCAAAATCAAAGACCATTAATACTGTAGTAATTTTTTACCCAAATGTCCACATGTACGATGTGAGGAAAGGAGTACTTTTCCTTTCCATTATACCACTTTCTATCGAGACATATGCTTTTCCTCCAAACTGTGTGGCAAATGGTAAATTATCCAGGATCTTGTATGTATTCGGGGCTTCATTTGTCAAACTGGATATGAATTAGGGTTAGTATTCATAGTAAATCCAGTTAGTTAAGGGTTGCATTTTTAAAATATCCTTCCTCTGAATGGTTTAGGCAATATCACAATTTTATCATCCGATTTACTGATTTCAAATTCATTTTTATTTGTTTACTTCTAGTAATGTTTTCTCGCCCCTTACTAAAGTTTCCCAAAAAAAATCCTTTTAAATTTAATTTTTGCACATAACGGCATTGTAAATGCAATCTAAACTATTGGCGCACTTGGCTTTGTATGAGTATAGATAGCTCTGAATTTAAATTTGTCACCATGCTGTGCCATGTCACACTGTCTGCTGGGAAATTTATATTAGACTGTGCCTTCTTTAGACACTTTTGACAGTCCTCAAATGATTAGTCTTGAAAGTTCACTGACATACAATATAAGCACTTTCACCTTCTAGTCTCTTACATCCACAGCACCTTCCATCTCATGGAAGTGAAGGCTGCTTCTAGTCATGTTTTTTTGTCAGGTTGTTTGGTCCTGGATTCATGGACATTTGTCTTACATTTCCTTCTAAGGTAATGGGTCTATGGAAACTTTGCGGTCCAAAATTAAACCCCCCATTAAACTGGTTGGGTTGATAGCTGGAGCTAAGTACCGGCTCCGTGTGTACTCCCACGAACAGCCCAGCATCACCAGCGAATATGTCACCTTCGAGACGAGTAGAGGTGAGGGCTGGCTGTATAAATGATGCAATGCTGGGTTTAGCTGTTTCAATTGCTGTTGAAGAATTTTTTTGGGATATTACTAATGGCTCAAAAAAAAAAAATTAAGTCTAGTAGGGTTTAATGTCATTATCACAGACATAGCATGTAATGTAAGGAATGAAATATAATTTCTCCAAAATTCCTTTCTTCTAGCAAAAAACAGCTGTAGCTATGGTAGCCATTAGTAAAAACATGTCCACTAAGTGTTTGGTTAATAGTAATAGGTGACTAAAGCCTATAGAAAGTGTAATATTTTGCACAATGACATTATCCTGGGATGTACTCTTTTAAATGTATTTAACTATACATTCACAGCCATTCAAAAATAATAACTACAATCACTCACAATTGAAAATGAATACCATTTCACTTTTGTCCTGCTGTGAAATTATAAGATATAAGATAAGAAGTGAGCTATAAAGGTCAATTTTAAAGTTTTATAGCTAAATGAGTCATTCTTTGCCTCTTTGCTTTTGGAAATACCACCAGGTTTCATTGATTGTGGTAGTTTTTAGTTCAGCACTAAAAATCAAACAGTGCATAGTAGTTTCTTAATATGATGCTGTAATCCTGGAATGCTTGTGTGCCTTGGGTGTGGTAAGCCAAATGAAATCATCAATGTCATCTCCTCTAATAACATGCGGAATATGATATCGATCCTCAATTTCTCCTTCAGACTTGTTTCCCCGCTGGCTTGGACTGGTTTATGATATTAACATATTGAGTATCTCTGGTTCAGAGTAGCTTTATATGCTTTTCCTAGCAGTAATATGCCACTAACAGAAATACACATTACTGATTCATATTCACTGATTCATTCATTACTGATAGGGACATTCAAGATTAAGTTCAGGATTGCAAAGCACAAATGCAAAAGCTCATGTTGTTTGCAACACAGGTTGTAGTAGCACTAAAGAAATAAATTTAGACAGACAGGATATGGTTATGAATGAATGAATGAATGAATGAATGAATGGGCTAGTAGCAGAATGTATGAATTATCAAGGAAATGTTTTCATTTGAGCTGTGTGTGTGCGCGTGTGCGTGTGTGTGTTTTCCTCAAAATTCTGGTTTCTGGGTTAATTTTATCACAGTTCAGAGTTTGATAATGCAGGTCCTAATGCACTCTTCTAATTGCTAATGTGTTTTTGATAAAGAGTAGTTGTCAGTGTAGGCTCTGCCTTACTGAAACATAAAGAGATTCATTGAAGACTTTGGGTTTTGTGGTCAGAAATCACAGGAAAATGCTTGAAATTATAGTTCAATGTCAGAAACTTCAGTTTCCTTTCTTTCTCTTACACAATCTCTTGTTTACAATCTGTCTTTAATGTGCTCTTCAAATCCCTCCTCACCTTTTGTGCATGTGTATGTGTGTGTGTGTGTGTGTGTGTGTGTGTGTGTGTGTGCATTTGTCTGACAGCCTACACTACGGACCAAGCCGACATCGCCACGCAGGGTTGGTTCATTGGTCTCATGTGTGCCATTGCACTTCTCATTCTCATCCTACTCATTGTTTGCTTTATCAAAAGAAGCCGTGGAGGGAAATATCCAGGTAACACACAGAATGACATGCAGTATACAATTTATTTCACTGTATATTATACTGAACATACAATGCAGATCTGTATAATTCAGTAGATATGGTACATAATAGATTTGAATGCACTGAACTGAAATTCATTTGCTAATTCTGAGCCCCTTTACTCCCATTGACCTCAGTGAGAGATAAAAAGGACCTCCCTTTGGACCCTGTAGACCACAAAGACCAGGATGGATCATTTGATTACCAGTAAGTGTGTGTCCTGCTTTAATAATAGCTTCATATACTCACAATGAATTTTCCAGATTGATCTCTATCCTGCCTTATATTTCTGTGGATATTATTTTGTGCATGTATTTGTGTTTTACGTGACAGTGAGTGCTTTTTTTGCCTGTTTCAGGTTAGCTTGGAAAACGTAGAGACATGAGGGGGACGTGTCGTTCTATGTTCTAATCAAAACTAATAAATAACTTTGCAAGCAATTCTAATTTAAAGATCAGCAACAATGTTCAAGATTAATTCAATGAACTTTAACTCGATGCTTTATGCTAACCACAATCCTTTTAAGTCATATTCATCAACAAAATCTAATATAAACATCCGAAAAAAAAGTGCTTTGCATTGCTTTTCACAAACCACAAGCTCATTAGGCAAGCTCAACTTCACAGAGAGCGGTACATGGATAATGACCATGGAGTAGCTCACCAGTATGTCAGTGCTGTTATTAGAGAAGAAAGGATTATTGGCATTACTCAAGGCAGCTCTAAAAAGCCTGACCTGAGTCTTAAAATGGAACAATAAGTTCTGTTGGCCATTATATAACATATAGCACAGATATGGTGTATGTGCTGTTTGGCAGCTAACAAGGCTTGGGGCAAGTGTGGCACAAATCATATCCTTGGCTTTATTCTAAGCAGTAGTCAATATAGAAAATCATTAACAACATGTTCAGCAGTCCTTTCTAATGTCTTTATGGCATAACTCCGGCTCTGTTTGCTCATCCACCATAATATTTTTAGAAATGCATGAACAGATGCGTCATTCAGAAACTATGATCGTGGTGGTTTTCTTTTGTGGAAAAAACAGACAAACTGCAGCAACTTATGAGAGTTCCATCACCTTCAGCATTCATCTTAATATAATCACTAGGTATTCCATAGCTTCTGATGACTGGCTCAGTGTTTTGCAAGTAAATAATAGTTCTGGTACTAACACCTCTGTCCGTCTCAAATTAAATCCTTGTTCCCCCAACCACCGAACAATGTTAAGGAACGAAAACAGGTATTTGGTTTCAACACAGCATCCCTCTTAGCCTGAGCATGTCAGCTATTGGTTGTTTCTGGAAGTGGAAGTCAGTTAGATGGGAGGGGCTACAGCAGATAGCCAATCCATGGTGTAGTTCTTCAAGGGTGTCAAACACTTGTTAAATGCCTTTAATTCAATGCACTTATTGTGAAGCATGGAGTTCTAGTAGTCTGTTTTCATTGAACATTGACCACTATAGCAAATAGCAACATCGACTGTTTGTGAAACAAAACATCTTGCCAGGTCCAGAAACACTCCCCATAAAAGACAGTTTACTGTACGTGAATGATTGCTTTGTTTTTTGTTAGAAGATTTGAGATGTAATTGAAAAAGCCTGTAACACAGAGGTCAAATTGATTTACTGGAGTAGCAGTGAAGGGCAAAGTGCCTTTCCATTTGCCAGTGTTTGAGACCCTTGAGGTATTGTTTTTGTATCTGGCAAGACAGTTAACAACTTGAAACAGACTGTTTTTCCTGCATGTGGTTTAACGATGGCACTGCTCTAATCTGGCCCGCAGCAAAATGAACTCAAAGCTATGAAACATGCATGTAAAATAGTCCAATATCCAATTTTCCAGGTTCTGTGAAAATGTGACCTCTAACTTTAGTTTTAGAGGTCATATTTTACTATTATTTTGTTATAGTGTGATTAAATTCACTAGAGATATTCACACACACATATATATATATATATATATATATATATATATATATAAATAGCAGGCCAGCAATCCAGCAAGTACACATTCAGCAGAAACAGCATATGTATAGCTTTTATGTGAACAGATTGTTAGGGGAAACAAAGGTAAGAGATAATAAAATGTTGGATAGATGTATGTGTTCAGCTGTACATTTTCAGTCCCTTTCCAGTGGCTTCTTCTAACTGGTTTTCCTTCCTCTATTTTTAACCCTCTTGTCATTTTCCCCCTCTTGGTCCATGAAGGTCTCTTGAAAGGAAAAGGTATGAAAGTAGAGGAAACAAATGCTACAGGTGCCAGTTTATACATTGTCTGCTTTGAGTTTTAGGTTTTAATCAATTACCATGCTGGTTAATACAAACTACAATATGCAGTATTGGAGCAAGGTTTTTTTGTTTTTTTTTTAAATAAGGGAAATTCTTTAGAGATTCTTTACCATATTTCTTTGTTAGACCTCTGGTTTGACCCTAATGCATCAGCTAAATTAAATTATTTAACCTGTTAAAATATAGGATAATTGTTTTTCACCTCATAGGCTTTTAAGCTCTGGCTGTAAGTTAACCCTGACACTCTTGAATAATTTCAATGTTCATTTTCAATCTTCAAGCACACTGTATTCCTTTAAACCATCTTATATACAGTAAGATATTTATCTTGGAGCTTCATTACTGTATCATTCATAAATGGTGGATAATTGATTAAAACAAAAATTCAGGATAAGCAGTTTCAGGTTGGCCTGTATCTCATTTTGATGGAGGCTAGACGATTGTGGTGCAGTTTCCCAAACAATATGGATTAAATCTAGTTTAAATTAAGGATGATAATAAATTCATGTTAATTATGTTCCCAATGCTTTTCCACTGATCCTGTTATCACACTGTCACTGACACTGGTGTGGCTCTGAAACTAAAGAGTTGTTAGAGCAAGGAACCATGTCTTCTAGCCTTATCATTCTTTTCATAAACAAAAATGACAATAGACACTACATTTAGGCAATGCTTATTGCTTATGTGAAGTTTAAATGTAATGAATGCATTTTTAGTACGGAGGAATTAGAAATATTATTGGTTCTCATAGAAGAAAAAAATGAATATTTCCTGTAAATTAGTGCATGACCCACTGTTATTCTACAAAATGAAAATAATCTTTTATTTACTAAAAAAAAAAAAAAAAAAAAACCATTGCAAAAGCTTGGGTTAACATGAGCATTTCTTTTTAAAGTGCATCTTTTTGGCACCTTGCTGATGTACTACACTTCTTGCATGATTAGGCTTTCTCCTCACAAACAGCACCAGCATGCAGTTAAAATGACATTATATGTCCTAATTATTTACTAAATACTGCCTGAACCATGAGGAATGGTTCATAAATAAAGGGGCCTTTAAACCCACGTACTTCTCTGACCCCTAACCTCCTTTGTTTATCTTGAAAGTGTCTATCTATTTTTTTATTGAAGCTTTTGTTTTGATGTTTTAGTTTCTCATTCAATTGTGCTATTGTTTTTCTCCTGAACTACAGGTAGAAAATAGGTGTTTGCCTCTTTGCTATCCGGTGCAGATTCTCCTTTGTGCTTGAAATATGTAACAAAGGTAACAAAGGAGTATGGCAGCTTGAATTGGCCCATTCTGCATATTCTTCCCTTGTTGTTCTAGTTGCAGTAAGCGTAGGAATGGAAGGGTGCAATTCATTGGATACAATTCAGTTTACAGACTTCATTCTACCAGCTGCAATTCTGCTTTGTGAGCATAAGAATGGATAGTCTGTGGAGTGTCCACTCTTCACTTCAGAGCACTTGTTACTCAAACTGAAATTAAATTTCATGGGTGTAGGATTTGAAAGAGCTGCAAAGTGGGATGTTAGCATAACCACTCGTCTTTTTCTCCTACCCCAACAGCAGCGATGAGGACAACAAGCCTTTGCAGGGAAGTCAGACCTCTCTAGACGGCAACGTCAAGGAAAGTGATGACAGTCTAGTAGACTACGGAGAGGGAGGGGATGGCCAGTTCAATGAGGATGGCTCCTTCATAGGCCAGTACACGGTCAGGAAGGATAAGGAGGAGACGGAGGGCAACGAGAGCTCGGAGGCCACATCACCTGTCAATGCCATCTATTCTCTGGCATAGATTCTTCCAGAATGAACAGAAGGCCAAATGCACACGCAATCAATTCAATATATACATAGAGAGAAATTTGGAACCGCATATACACACTTAACATTGAGATGCACAGTCCCTATGAAGAAAGCAGGGGTCAGAAAAAAACCTCTGGTGGAGGGAATTCAGAACTCTGACTTCAGTGTGCCTTTAGGGCAATGGGGCACAGGGAAGACAACGGCAACCTGAGACTTTCAAGCATTTTCTGTGGCTTATTTTATTTATTTATTTTTTTTCGAAATCCTGAACCCACATTTACACTTTCTACTATCAGAGAAAAGCAGACACAAGCAGCAGTCCTGTGACATATCAGTAGAGGGCCATCTCAACAAAGGAACATGGGCAAATGCCAAAAAATATGATAGATGCTTCAATAAAAGATATATGAATGCTGTAATCAGTGCTGGCACAGCTTGCTGTACCATAAAAATCTATGCACTATGTATTACCATAATTTGCTTTTGGTTGAAATTGGGTGATCAAATTTCTTCTTTTCTTTTATAATTCAAAAAGCATTAAGTTACTGTTAAGTCACTGTTAATTACTGAAAATGCTATACTTCCTGGCACCCGTGCCCTAGCAGTGGACATGTCTGCTGTAGTTTGATGCCTATTTTTGCAAGTATATTTTCACTGGCTGCATATATAACATTTCTAATTATCACCGCTGATGTTTATGAATACGAAGGCAAGCACCATCATTTATCAAAAAAAAAAAACTAACCTACCAAACAAAAAAACCCGCATTATTTTGGAGCATGGTCATGTTTGTGCAAGAGACAATAGAGAGGTTGAAAAGAAGACTTTATCTCTGTTAGCTCAGTAAAACACAATTGTATAATCTTTTTTTAATAGCTGGCACTATATATTAGATAATGGGGATGATGATGATGATGATGATGATTAATCTACATCCACTATTTTTTCTAGTATTTTGGGCTGTGGCCTTTGTTTTAGCAAGTTTGTTCTAGGGTGTTTAGGTACAATGTAGATGGATAGATATGGAAGCAGTAATTCTAAATGGTTCACATAAGAGAAGTTCTCATTATTAAACATTTTTAACATCAAAGCCATGCTTGATATTATCAACCATTTTAATCTTCTATATGTCCCACATCTTACAGAAACAAAAATGAAATGTGGGTCAAGACAAATAGGGTGTAGTTTCACTATTAAATAATTGCATGGTGAGAGGTTATATGAAAATATTATTTAAATTGCTAAAATAGGGGACCATACAATTTAGCATGCTTTCTTTTCAGAGCTAGGGTTCAACACTGCCTAAAAAAGCAACTTGGAAGTCTGCTGCCAGTCACAGACTTGGGCGTGGCCATCTAGCTTCTGCAAATACAACACCACAGCAACAATATAATTACTTCAAGCAGAGGGCTCAGTCTATGTAAAATTAAATATTTATTTGTATTTAATTTATACAATTTATGAAATTAATATATTGCTGATTAATTTAATGAACACCCAATTTTAACCGCTTGTCTCATGAGGTCACTGAATAGTTTCTCACCTAACCTAAGGTACAGTAAATATGTACTTAAAAAAAACTATATTAGACCCGTACTGTGTAATAATGACTCGGTGGGATAAGGAAAGTGGATGTTTTGTCCACTAATTAAATGTGTGTATCCATTAAATGTATGTTTTATCTGTTAATAGTGCAGTTTCTTTTGTATTACTGTTATTGTATTACTGTTCCAATGTGTTGATCTATTTAAATTTATTTCTTGTCACTTCTACATGACACAGAAAAAAGAATATTGTTTGATTATTTTACTCAGACACAGTTTTGTGCTCTCTTTCATAAATGTAAATACTGATTTACTGATGGGTGGCAAATTAAAGGGAAACCTGTTGGCTCTTTTATGCTGTGGAGGTCATTTTGCTTGCATAGTTTGAGTCCACTTGTTCCCTTCGAGGGAAGTGTTAGAGCAAATCAATATGAAGTTGTTCTGAATTCAGAGATTATGCAGTTCTATCCTAATTTGGAGTGGTCTGTTCCAGGATGTACCCAACCCCACCCACAGTTCACAAGGACTCACTTAATTATTTGATGAGGATGAAAATGATGAAAGCGTATGCTGTGGCCTGCACAGTCACCAGACCTCAGCTCAAATGTACACCTATGGGAGTTGTTGGACTGACATGTTAGACAGTGCTCTCCACCACTGTCCTTAAAACACTACTTGAGTGCAGCCACTCATCCAATGGAAGAATAATAATCATTCCTCCAATACAGTTCCAACAGGGTCCATGCTAGTGTCCACTGAAGCTGTTTGAGGGCTTGTGGCACCAAAGAATGTATATTGGGGTTTTTTTTGTTTGTTTGTTTTTTTGTTTTTCTTTTACTTTGTCACCCACCTGTAGATTTTTTACTTCACACTTGGGAATTAAACAGTACAAGTGTTTGAATTATGAATTATGGGTCTTGGCAGTGCCTAGTCCCCCAAGGTGCAGCCACAGGCCCCATAGTTTTCACCAAAATCTGTCAAAGGGGATCCACTTTGTTACTGTATTAGGCTGAATGTCATAAATTCATATCATGTATATCATAAACCTGTTTGTCTGTATATTAACTCTCTGATAAAAGCAGCTATATATTATGAGCTGATGAGTTGTCAGGAGTCATGTCCACATCAAGCTGAGCTAAATATCAGCTCTAATAAATTGTCAGTTAACAGTGACAGCAACATGGTTTTATTTTTATTAATCAAATTGCTGGTCAGCTTCTGCATACGGGTTTGCTTTGAAACTAGGTTAGGACTAATTCTTTGTTTTTCGATTCATTAAGCCTGTAATGTTATATCTCTTGTTTGTGTTGTTAAATAATGTGTGAATTTCAAATATAGTCTATTTTGGACTGAATGTGTTCAAAATAATACATTTGGACTGGATATTTTTTTGGATTAAGCTGTTATTCTTACCTCAGTCCTGGTCTCCAGTATTGAATGAGGCCAACTTGTGTACACAATTTTTCCTTTTCTTTTGTGCATATTTGTCCTGTCAACAGCCAGTTACTTGCACAAACCTATGGGCAGGAATCTTGGTAGCTGCAAGGTTTTGCTATTGTAGCATTTTGCTCCTATCTCCTGGGGCTGAGCTTATCTTTCTTTGTGAAGGAAGATTTTTGTCACTTCTATTTTCCCATCATCACTATACCTCAATATCAGACTTGTGTTTTATTTCTTTATATTATCCTCTTCCTGTGACACCTACTCACCTCCCCCTTGTTTTATACTGCCTTTAACACGCCCTCATTGACTTTCCCTCATTCATCACAAGTGGCCACATGCAGCACTTGCAGTGAGCAGAGGATCAGTGGGCAGCAAGCACAAAGTAATTACAAAAGATTTCATTGACAGTTAATCAGAGTAAAATAATGTTAGTATCTTGTACTATCTAATTTTAAATATTTTGTTTATGCTTATGAACAAATGTTTATATGCTTCATATACCATTTTTGCAAGGGAATTGCATCATCAGAACACTACCTTCCTCATAATTTGTGTCAGTCGATAGTTAACATAAGACTCAACTCCTCAGTCCTCCAAGACAGACTTCCCTTGAGGAAATAAGACATTTGAATAGACTTTAACATAGCAGTAGTGATTTCTACAAAATGGAATTGGTGAGCGAAAGTCTGCTCGGGTATATTGAAAACGGTATGGCTGGACATCATCAGTTCAGCTTTCTCCAATACCTTATATACCAAATATTCTACCTGTCTTGTTTTTCTTTACAATTAACATCACCTGAATGAAGGTGAAGCCTGATGACTTGCATGCATTGACCAAACAAAAGCACATGAATTCTAGTGGCAGTGATGCTTCTAAGGCTTGGAACCACAGATTAACAATTTAGAGTAATTGCATATTATGTAAATCTGTAAAGTCACTGAATTCACAGTATCCAACTTGGTGGGAGACTCTATTGTACATGCCAATGAACATTTAGTGTGTATCTGTTTTCTCTATTGTAGACCTTGGACTCATATCTTAACAGACACTTTTACTGCTCTCATAGACTCTTATTGCTTATCCATGAAGAAGAGAGAATGCAATAGTGCACTGGCCAGGTTTATAACACTATATTATATGAATATTTCAATATTTCATATGCTTTTTCCATTTTTTGTACATTTTCAGTTCCCATGTGCACCGATTTTCTGGCAAACTGCATACTAAGGTGTGTTTTAAACATTGAGTGTCAAAGAACTGAATACACATATATGTATGTATTGTCAATCCAATGATGTGTTTCAACATTTAAACAAATACATTTAATCTTAGATATGTTTTGTCTGAAAAATCACATTAATCCAAAACACCATCACATTTCATGATTGTAAATTCTTCTTCATCTTCTTCTTCTTATTATTATTACTCATTTATTCAGTAATTCATTTATATTCAGTTACCACTTCATCCTGATCAGTTTTGAGGTGGATTGTGAGCCCATCCAAAGAACAGTGGGCACGAGTTTGGATTACATCCTCGATGGATCCTGTCCATCACTGGTATTATAAATATTATTTAAAAATTTTATTATTATAATACAATTCATCTTCTGAGTCATCTGGAACACCACTCATTGGTATATTGTTTCTACATGCAGGGTAACGATGTTTTATGTAAATGTAGAAAAAAGAAAAATGACATATGACCATATTCACCATGTATGCGTGATTCACAATGTATGATGAGATGCTGCAACTTAATCTGCTAGAAAAGAAAAATCATTTCTTTATAGTAAAGCTGTCATTTTCTCTACCTTTCGTGTCTATTCTAATGCTTAATGGCATATCATTGCTTCAATCACTAGAAGGTTAGAAGAAATGTTAGAAGGTACTATCTGGTGTTTTGGTGAAAAATGTGTTAAGCACACAAACATCATGATTCGGAGATTCTTTTTTCTCCTGTTTTTCTTTAGCTGTAATATTTGCAAAATTACAGATATATGGTGTATAAAACGAAGGTAACGTACAGATCTTATTGGTTTTATAATATATACATTTTCTGCCACACAAGAACAAGTTAATTGTAGAAAGAAGCTATATTACAATAACTTTAAAGATTAGACATTAGACTGCTACATGCTACATGCTTCATAAATTGAAGTTTGCAGGTACTGAAGGTTAATTAGCATGACACGTAAGACATGTTTGTGTGGTTGCACAGAAACATGCATCGTATGTTCTAATGCATTTTAATATTGTTATTTAAATAATATTGTTACTTTTATATTTTAAAAATTAAATTTCAAGGTAGAAAATTAGGAATAGAAAACACCGTATTAAACTAAGTATTAGAATACATTATCTACAATATAATTACAGAATAATATGTCCTAGTCAAATCTAGCTACAGTCCTAGTCTGAAGACAATTATATGCAAGATTGTAAGATTGTAGACTCTTCCATTGTATGCATGGTGTACTCTCAAACTTTATTTTTATGAATAATCTTCATACATTGATCCATAAATTTTGTAGACGGAAGGCCTTTATCATTAAGCCTTAGTGCGGGTATGGTGTAATCATTCTGGGCAAACAGAGACAATACAGCTGCTTTGTTTTTTCTCTTGCCATTGAAATGTGAATAATTTCTCCTTAAATTTAAAAATATGATTATTGATGAATGATTATTGATGAAATATGATGATTGCTTGTAAATTCTCCTCACAACTACTACAACAAACTATAAGTGGAAATGGGAATGCACACCATCCATACAACAGAAGTTAAGAGATGCCATCTTGCACACTGAACCAATAAGGGAATTACCTGTATTTCTAAAGACATTATCAGAACTTGACTTTTATCTTTGTTCATGATGGCTAGTGTCTTTTCCCCATGTGTCTCTCAACTGAATAATCAGATTACCAGTGGTTCAAAGAATGGCCATTAAAACACTGGGCTTACCCCCTCCTCTTTATAAACATGATAGTAGGCACACAAAAAAACAGAGGTAAGATTAATAAAATCTCTGTGGCCATAAATCTACTAAAAATTCAGGAGACAGAGCACTAGAGCTATATTTTATTAAAAAGACTGGGATACAGTCTTGTTTGACCCCTATAAGGGTAGTAAATATTAATACCATAAACTGTGCTAACTCTAAAATGAAAATGCACTCCACATATATCTTCTAGAAACCAACAGCTTACATACTTACAGCTGGAGTTCAAGTCAAGTCAGGTTTGATTTATTTTACAAGTAAGAAATTAATTGGGTCTGTGGCACAAGAGAATACAATCCTGTTTCCAAAGAAAATAAGGATGCTGTGTAAAATGTAAATAAAAACAGAATGTGATGATTTTCAAATCATGTAAACCTGAAACTGAAAACAGTATAAACACAACATATCAAATATAAGAAATATTGGAAAATATATGCTCTTTTTGAATTTGATGCCAGCAACATGTTTCAAAAAAGTTGGGACAGTTGCATGTTTACCACCGTGGTGCATTACCTCTTCATTTTACAACACCTTGGCATTGTCTTGCTGAAATATGCAAGATCTTCCCTGAAAAAGTCTGGATGGCAGCATATCTTGTTCCAAAACCTGAATATATCATTCAGCATTAATGGTGCCATACTAGCTAACCATGCCATGCACATTAATGCACCCACATATCTTCATGGACATTGGCTTTTTAACTGTGCACTGATAACGTGCCAGATGGTCCCTCGCCTCAGTAGCTCAGAGGATGCGACATTCATGATTTCCAAAAAGAATTTCAGATTTTTATTTGTCGGACTTCAGGACAGTTTTCCACTTTGCCTCAGTCCATCTTAAATGAACTTGGGCCCAGAGAAGTCTGTGGCATTTCTGGATCATGTTTATATAAGGTCTCTTCTTTGCATAGTAGAGTTTTAGCCTGCATTTGTGGATACAGCAATGAACTATGTTACAGACAATGGTTTTCAGACATGTTCCTGAGACCATGCAGTAATTACCACTACAGACTTTGTCTGTTTTCAATGCAGTGCCACCTGAGAATATGAAATCATGGACATCCAACATTCATTTTCAGCCTTGTCCCTTGTGGTCTGTGATTTCTCTGGATTCTCTGATTCTTTTAATGATATTATGTACTTTGGATGATGAAATCCCCAAATTCTTTTCAATAGAAAAAAATAGTATAACAAAACACTAATTCATTGCATAAACACTATAAAACTACAGTGTAAGCTTAAAAGCATGTCTTATCATCAATCCTATCTGATTGTTTTGGTTTTCTAATAGTTTTGGTCTACAATTCTATATGCACTAATCATAAAGACAATCTAAAACAATTCTATACACACTAATCATACCAAAAGTGAACACATTCTGTACAATTAATAGGTTTTGCTATTTGCATTAAATCTATCTACTGTATCTATGTATCTTAATAATGGTCTACTACATTTTTTTGCCCAAAGATATTTGTATATTTAGAATTGCTTTTCTGATTTGATGCTTCACCTGTACTGACAACACTGTGATTCATGTTTCACATCACACATCCATAAGTATTTTTAATCCATAGGTTCATAAATGAGAGGATATAGTAATAAAAGCTAAACATAAATAACAAAACACTAACCAGATATATACAGTATATATACACACTAATATATACTACCTCACAGGTTGGCCACAGTATGTGTGGCTGCAGAGCAACGTGTCTGACATAACGCTGAGCAATACAGGGTCACCTCAGGAAACTGTCCTGTCTCCCTTTTTGTTCACACTCTACACCTCAGATGTCAGATACTGCTCACAGTCCTGCCACCTGCAGAAGTTTTTGGTTCTGCCATTGTGGGTCGTATCAGAAGGGGACAGGAGACGTGGCAGGAGTGTGGTGGACAGTTTTGTGGCATGGTATAACTGATTCACCTGCAACTCAACATCGCAAAGACCAAGGAGTTGGTGGTGGATTTAGGGAAGTGAAGGACCCATCTGAACCCAGTCAGCTTCAGGGGAACAGAGGTGGACATTATCAAGGAATACAAGCACCTGGGCATCCACATAGACAATAAGACAAACTGGACTAAAAGAAGGATCTGGACTATGACAAGAAAGGTAAGAGCCACCTGAATTTCCTCAGGAGACTCAGATCTTTCAATGGCTGCAAAATCAAGCTGTGGATGTTTTATCACTCGGTGATGTGTGAAAACATAATTTTCTAGGAGTCTTTGGTGGAGGTGTCAGAGAGGATGATGCTAAAGAAATTACTCTGTATTATGGACGATACCTCTCATCCTCTCCACACCACACTGGAGTCATATGAGAGCACCTTCAGCCCTAGACTGAGACCACCAAGGCGGATGACAGAATGCCACAGGTCTTTTTTAACCATGGCCATGAATCTGTATTATGTGCAATAAATATTAATATTACTTCTCAATATTAAGTGCAACATTACTTTCCAGTATAATGTGCAGTAATTAATTTGTATTACTTTGCAATATCATTGCCAATATAAGTCATGTGCAATATTACTTTCCTACTCTTCTATTTTTATTTATTTATTAGTTTACTTACTTTAAATCTATCTTATTTTATTGTTATTCTATTAGGCACTGGTGTTACATTTATTTATTACTCCTTTTGAGCAACCTTGCACACGAGAATTTCCTTTGGGATGAATAAATTTCTGTCTTCTCTCTCTGGACTGTGGGAGGATTCCAGCACAACTGGAGGAACCCCAAGCAGGCATGGGGAGAACATCCACACAGACAGTCACCCAGCAGATTCAAAACAGGCCCTTCTTGCTATGAGGCAAGAGTGCTAGGCATTGTACCACCATGCCACATTGTGTGCAAATGTACTCTATGTATCTTTTTTCTAAAAGATTTTTGAGCTTTACAGGTTTTGCACAAAGGAAAGTTCACCCTAAATTGGCCATGCTTAATTGCAATACAGGTTTGGAAAATCGCACAAACAACATGGCTTTTAGCTGTAATTCACAAAGCAGATTCTGCTCATTGTCCTTTCTAGCTTTATTCTTCTCTCTTTTATTCTCTCGTTCCATCGGGTACAATTAAAATAAACACAGCCAGATGTTCCTGACACAAACTCGTGCCAGGTGGTGCATTACAACCTGTCCCGCTCCCCTCTCTTAATCTAACAGAGTACTCCTGCATCTCCTGCTGCATTCTAATCCACTCCTTAATTCATTTCCATTCACCCTTCCAGCTAAAAGGACAGCATCCAGAGACAAGATTACTGCCAAAGTTGTGCCCCTTGTTCCCCGGTAAATATGATTTATCACATGCATCCTGCCCCATTTCATTTGCAAATGCAGTACACTGGCACATGACCTAAAGGTATTAGGAGAACAAAGTGGGCCAAGTGGTCACTGACACTAATAATGATAAAGTCTTTACAGGGATGTTTGTCTGGTCTCTAAAAGTCTTTTAGAGAACAATGTGACATTGGCATTAGCATTTGCATTGTGAAAAACATCAATATTTGCTTTTAAGGATAAAACTGTAGTATACTTATAAAGGTTTATGACAGTCTACCTATTTCTGTATTGATTACTATATGGCAGAGAAACATATTTCATATGACATGGATGTAGTAATACCCCCTGCTAACTGCAGGCAACATCGCTTGACCATTTTATGAGTATAATAAAAAAGGTCATAATTTTAAAATGCCAATAAGATCATTACCTGAGTGCATGTGGGATGATTAGAATCACTGAACCTGTTCCATTAGCCACATTTCTCCTTAAGATTTATGATGGTGACTTTTTTATACAGCAGTTCCTAAAGTTCAAGTTGAATTATACAAAATTATCTTAAAGTTTTATCTTATCACTTTTCCATAGAAAATGGATGTATTGTCATGTTAATAAATAGGCATGGTAGGGTGTATAGGAGTGAAATAAACACACAACTCTCTGGAGCACCATTGTTGAGGATGATTACGGTTAAGGTGAAGTCACCCATCCAGACAGACATATACATGCAGTTATGTAGTACATGGACTCTGAGGTTGGTGACCAGTTTTATTGGAATGGTGATGTTAGTCGCCATCTAAAGCTGAAGAATAACCTTCTCACACCACTCTTATCAAGTGGTTGAAAGCTGCCTCCACTGAAATTGAGATTGAAAGAGTGTCCTGACCTCACTCTTCACCAAGGGTTTCTGGGTTGGTAAAATCCTTTTTTCAGTCATGACATCATCAACACATTTGCTAATGAAATCTGTGAGTTATAAAGCATACTCCTCAAGGTTGACAGCCCTGCGTAGCTGCTACTTTGAACTTCTTCCAGTTACAACATTTATTGATACGGTAGCCTATATTCAGACCTGAAGCACAGATCCCTTGGTTCTGAAGGTCCCTTGGAACTGCTTGTTTGAAGAACTGCTTGTAGGCAGGCGGCAAAAGCAAGGAGATCTTGTCTTATTATCCAAGATAGAGGTGGGATATTATTTTCTGTGACCCTGGGTATATTCCTGTAAATGTGGTCCAGGATGTTATTTGCTCTAATTGAACACTTCATGTGTTGGTTGTATTTCGGTAGAGCTGATGTGAGCTTTGTTTGATTCAGTTGCCAACAATAATCTCCCTTAGGGTGTGTTGAGTCCTGTTTGCCTTATAGCAATGCATGAAAACCATAAGCTATATAAATACTCCTGACTAATCATTATACTTCCCTTGATTTGGCATACTTGCAGCATGGAGTGAAGTGAACATCATTGTGTATGGTGGATCCCTCTAGGAAGTAAATCCTTTGCTGGACGGTCATGGCAGGAACAGGAATTGGCAGATGACTTGGCTGCTGAGCCCCCTAGACTAGGATGAGGAAGCACCTATACAATGTTAAAACAAAGAGTGATGGAGTTGGCAGCTGGCAAGAGCCAAATTCAAGAGCTGTTACCAGAATGCAATATCAGCAAGTGCAGGACTCTGAAGAGCTTATTACCTCATACAGGGACAGACCTTGTGTCCTTCTCAATGTCCACAAAGGCAGATGCAGAAGGTTGATATAAGTATTTGCAGTTACACCAAAATACTTTCTAGTGGTAAATGCTGATGCACATAAATCTGTATGGCATATCAGATCAGAAAATGATCATGATACCAAGACACCTGGAAATACATGGTCTCTTATTGTTCATTGCTGACCACCACCAAACAAGGGTCTACCTCACAAAAGGCATGAGACCCATGCCAATGGGCTATATTGACTGAAGTGCAGTTCCTACTACAGAATCAGACAATAGAGAGTGTGTGAGTGGTTATTAGTTAGCTCACTGAGGGAGAAGATTGCAGCATTAGAGGTGCGCATCCAGACTCTAGAGAGGGTTAGTGAGAGTGGGAGCGGTGTAGTGTCTGCCTCAGGCAGAGTTAGTGATCCCACAGCTCCGGCATTAGAGCCCTCACAGCGGGCTCAATGGGTGACGACTCGGCAGCATAATCGCAGAGCCAAAGCTAACGCTAAGGCTCGCCCACAGGAGTACCACTCCTCTCTGCGTCAATTCAATTCAATTTTATTTGTATAGTGCTTTTAACAACAGGCATTGTC
This sequence comes from Notoglanidium macrostoma, assembly GCA_030068235.1. Classification (NCBI taxonomy): domain Eukaryota; kingdom Metazoa; phylum Chordata; class Actinopteri; order Siluriformes; family Auchenoglanididae; genus Notoglanidium; species Notoglanidium macrostoma. Next base: position 11,204,014 of record JAQQZR010000016.1, on the reverse strand, counting down.
TCAAAGCAGCTTCACAAAAGTATATAAATTCTGAACATAAACTTATGACTCTATACATTTATCTATATAT
>JAQQZR010000016.1:11182120-11194778 GCA_030068235.1 Notoglanidium macrostoma | reverse complement strand
TTACATCTGGCTCTTTTGGGCCGACAGGTTAGGGTTCCCATCCACTAACCACCTCGGGAATCCTTCCCCATAACAGGTTTATATTATATCCTATTTAATTGATTAAATACAACAATGGCAATAAAGGCAAAATGTGTGTTTTAGGAGTGATAATACAGTGACTTGTTTTAGGAGGCTGTAGTGTGTCTCACATGTCTTGCGAACACACACACACACACACACACATTAAATGTTCAAGCATCTGCCATGTAGATGCACCTCAGTGGCCTGTGACAGCACTAACAAGATATGTTGAGGATCAATGGATGAAATGCAAATTAATATGACATCAGGGAGGAGAACGGACAGCCAGTCCAACGCTCAGATTCCCGATAACACACCAAGCAGGGATTCAGTCGATCTCAGGGAAGGGGGATTTGAAAAAACATCCCATCCTCCAGTCACATTGTGGGGGAAGAAAAGCAGGAACTTCCCAGAATCTTGTCAGATAAATTGAATTTAAAAAACTGGTACTCAGAGTGTGTAACTAATATAGCCTGAGCACCATTTAATAAATCTCCCGCATGACTTCATCCTGAGGCAGCAAGGTCAATTAACAACATCCTTTTTCTTCATCAGGGCTAAGTATCTTTCAAGGTGTTTGTGTGTTTGTGTGTGTGTGTGTGTGTGTGTGTGTGTGTGTGTGTGTGTGTGTTTTCTCTTTGTTGCTTTTAGTGTAATAGAGTTTTCAGGGTGAACATATTATAAAATCACAAAAATGATTTCTGCAGTTTGAAAGCTGTACATCAGCATCATCCTGATTGTTGAAGGTTTCTTGTTGGAGTATTGAGTTCTTTCTTTGATTTTTTTTTTTAGTCAGAAATTTTTCAGACTAGTGCATAATGAGATCTAATTTATAGGCTTTTTTAATTGAGCCTTTGAAAAGTGGCCCTTGGAATATTTCACTATTTCAAAAATAGTATTTTGAGTATTTTGAGTCTTCCATTCGTCATTTTCTTCCTTGCACTCATTTGTAGCTTCCATCTTTCCACCAGCATTTTCTCCACCTGGCTTTTCTTTTTTTATTTTTTTTTTAAAAAGAAAATTTATTGAAAAGAGTTGTAAATTTTGTGAAATACTTGATGAGGATGTCTGTTTGGTGTGATGTGTAGTTCTTGGCTGGTTGAGGTGCTAGACAACTCTTTCAAATTAACCTGAAATAAAAACTTGGTTTTACCCAACCTAGCAACCTCAAACTAATAAAAAAAGACAAAAAGAAAAATCACTACAATTGTTGTTAAAATTTAATGAGAACAAAACCGTGAATCTTATATAAACATTTTCTTGGTGTTTCGGCATTAGGCCATTAGACTAATGGCCTAATTTAGCTCACAATTTAAAACCAATATCAGAAACATAAATGAAAATTTTAATGTGTTAATAAATAATAAATAATTAGGAGTAAGCTATAATCAATCAACAAATGCAATGTGACCAGGTCTAAGTAAAAGTCCAAAAAAATTGAAAAGGCCTTACAAATGATGCTGAAATAAAACTGTCCTTTAATAACGTCATGTTACCAATACACTTAAAAATATTAAAAAATTATATTTGTGTTTGGCCTATAATATTTAGATCTACATAGTATTAGTTATTAGAGTACAGAGCATATTGCTTCTTACTTGCTTGTCAGAATGGTTTAGGGTTTTATTCAGTATGTTTCAGTATTGTTCTGACAGTTCATTCGTAAAAGTGTATCTTAGCTCTCTTCTTCCCACTGCTCCCTGACATGAAATTTATGACCTTCTTCTGCTGATCTACTGACATGACCTATGTTGTCTTGAGTCAGTGGACATTTTAGTGAATTTGGGGCAGTTCAGCAATAATATTCACCATCTGCTACAGATGTGCAGCTCTGAGTGGCAACCTTAACGGGGACTGACAGCAAGTACACATTCTGAAGACTTTCATTAACATTTCTAATAAAACGGCAAATGCACAAACATGTAACCACATTAAACTGCATTCAAAACATAAATAGATGTATGAAAATTAAATTACAGTTATGTAATTTAATAAACTTAAAGACCTATAATCTAATAATATTAAAGGTATAGATATATAAGTCATTGCATGTCAATGAGGGTACAGACAGAGAAAACAAGATGATAGACATATAAATTGATATTTGTAGACATATAGTCACTGGTAATTATGACTTATGCATGCACATGTCAGAAGAAGTCTCATTAGTATTTGGGGTCCAGTCAGAAATCTATAATAAGAATACCTGCCAGAAATGCAAACAGATGACAAATTAAATTTAGGCATTTGCTGCCATTGTTTGGGTTCACTTGTGCCCTTAAAGGAAAGGTTTACAGCAAATCATTACAAGGTTCTTCTGTCCAGTGGCCTTTATGCAATGATAAAGCATTTATATCCTGATAGAAGGGATGATGTTTTGGACAGCCGCCATCATCATAACACCATCTGACATGATACGATTGGGCGAACGGTGCTCCATCCTTCCATTCCAGAGATGTGTACAGATGTACTCTGGCTAAATGCACTGAAGTGTTTTTGTATTAGCCCTGCAATAGACTGGTGACCTGCCCAAGGTTTACCCTGTCTTTCGCCCAAAGTCAGCTGGGATTGCCACTTCGCTGAGACCCTTAACAGATAAGCAGTATAGATAAATAGATGAATGGACCAGTCTTGTACAGGGACTTTTGATCAAATCTGCACAAAGAAATGTGCAAAATATCATGTACCAAACGAACAATTTGCACAACTTAATTCATAGGAAAATGCAGGAAGGTTAAAGGTAGGTTCATGGCTAAGGGTTTTCATATCTTTTCCCACAGCTTTTTTCCATATGAATCTGAATGAAATACATTTTTGTTTTACATTTGAAATGTTAAATGTAAATTTGAAATTTGTAATACAGAAAATTGAAATGTTTGCAGGTAATTATAGAAAAATACAGTAAACTGAAAGGGTGCAAAGGAAAAATAGAAGTCAGTAGTAAGTGTTAAGTGGAATGGATTAGGTCTATAGCATAACATGATGTCTAATTTCATATTACTTGTCCAGTGGTGGACAGCATGTTCTCCCAGCACCTGTGTGGGTTTCCTCCGGGCACTCCGGTTTCCTCCCACAGCCCAAAGACATACAGATTTGGTACAACCAGGATAGCTTGCAGTGGCCTGCATCCAGGTCCAGCCAGTGTGTTTGCGCTTCCTATCAAATGTGTGCAAATTTCTATAAGAGAGGTGTGAAATGGGGGGTTGGGAGGAGGTTGTACACTCCACCCCCACCAAAAGAACCTGAGACAATAGGCTGAGTCCCATAACAAAAGAGAAATATATTTCCATAGGTAGACTTTTCTCAATTTGTATTGTTCTGAAGATAGAGAGACAGACAGACAGACAGACAGACAGAGAGAGAGAGAGAGAGGGAGGAGCTGATGCTCTGAGATGAGAAGGTGGATTGGCGCAGGGAGAGGAAAGAAGGAGGGATAAGGCTTTAGAATATGAAAGGCAGAACCAGAGAGAAAGCATTATCGTAAAAGAGACACCTTAGCGCGACCAAGCTGCCTAACAAAGCTCTGTCAGAGAATCCAGAGCTACCCCTTTATATAGTCCTGATTATTTGGTTATCGCAGGCCGGTAGATGCGCGCAGCGTCATTCTCCTGTTTGCGCAAATGACGCTGGACTGACCGGAGTCACAACAGCATCACCGAAGAAGGAGGAAAAACTGCACCCTCATCCCAATTCCGAGCTGTTGATTAAGGTAAGATCACAATCCTTGCAAGAAATCACTGGATGATATGGCAGTTACGTCTTCATCTGCTTATTTGCTGCTGAGTCTGCGGCGGATTTTTCTTTCGGACGTGGCGCGCTGATTTAATGATGTGTTTTGTGAAAAAGCGAAGCGTCCCACATCCGTCTCGAGCATCTGATTGCCAAATAGGTTTGTGCATTTTTAGGTGTTTCATCCTTGTGCTAGAAAACACAACCAAACTAACTTAGGCAGGTAATCTCGTTTCTCCTAGTTTATGTCATATTGAAATGCTTGTTATGATATCTGGTGTATTTGGTGTAGACGGGATGTTGGAGGCGGGTGCGGATCCTGTGACGCTTTGCTTCAGGTGTTCAGAAGAGCTGACATAGCATCTACAAGCACAGGTGCACTGGCTGCCAACTTCCTTTTACATGATAAAAAATCGCCTAACGACACGTTTTGCCAGTCAGGCTTGAAAATTAATCCTATGGGAATTAACCTAAGTCCTAATTAAAATGCCTGCTTCATTACTTCAGGACTGGTGACGCCTGGAAGATATTTAAAGAATCAATATCCATTATCAAGGAATCATATTGCAAATGAACCTTCTGGTGGTGGCCTTTTAACAACCTGGGCCGACTTTCCGTAAAACATTTTAACTGGTAGAGACAGTATTCAGTAGGATGCTTGCTCGTGATCTTTGTTCTGGGAAGCTTTGGAAACGTCAGCCCTGATGTGAGAAATTGGTAGTCCCTACAAATTTGAAGAAAAATGATGATTAGCTTTGATTAATTTTGATTTAACATGATTAAGGTTGTTTAAAAAGGTTCAAACACTGACCTGTACATAATCCTAATAAAAAATCCAAGGTATACACTAAAGTTCACTCATTTCTTCAGTTAGAGCCTATATATCATGAAGCTGGCACCTACAAGCACACACGCGCACAAGGTTTTGCTATAAATACAATCATTAATGGCTTTGATTAAACTTTCCACTTATGTTTTTAAAGGGCAGTTAGGCAATATCAAAGAATCATGATCATTAAATAAAAATAAGATTTCATAAGAATGATAATGAAATTCATACTAAAATTGAACTGACGATGAGATAATGGCCCAAAGATACAATCGTGACTGCTTTGTTCAGCTAGCAGTGAACCAAAGATTGACTGCAGCTCTTCAGAGAGATTTGTATCTTCTGAGAGTTACTGATAATAATCAGATGATGAGAATGCCTTTCTTACTCTATAATAGATAGTCACCAGCTATATTAACAATGGCTTGGGTTCAGGATTAAATAATGACCCATTTGTGCAAAATTTGGAATAGGCATTTAACATTTAGTTTTAAGTTTAATGCCAATCATAAGAAAGGTAGTCATTATAAATGTAACATTTTACTTTTAGTTAAATTCAACAATAATAAATGGTCACATTCATTAGTTCACGTGCTGCTTTAATTTTGCCATGCCAGTATAATTATTTATTTTCTGTAATTTTCCAATATTTTATGTTTTTCGAGCTTGCTACACTGTGATCACTTTCTCTATTGCCTCACGCTCATGTCCTTCATAAGCCCTGGAGACGGTTGGGAAATGGACCTCTTGTGTATTGTTAATACTTGTAACAAACATAGTAATTTGTGGTGTGATTGTATACAACTATAATAGTACAACATGACAATGAAATCTGAAATAGTGCCATTATTGTTATATGATGACTAAATTATGTAGATTTACATCATTTAAAATGCATTTGTGCGAGCTTTGCTAGACTATACTACAATATTTCCCAATTTGCTTTATTATTTTGAGCAATTGGTGAATTTCAATGTTATTTCACCTCAATTCACTGAATCTACTGAAGAGAATGGTTGTTTAAGTTAGGCAGCATGTTAAAAACTAGAAGCCACATTTCTCAGGGGAGTAGATGTCCTGGGGCTGTTTGGGAAGTCAGCGGACAGTTAGGGCATTGAGTGAGAGCCTGGTAGTGGTGGCAAAAAGAAGTCACAGCAGCAGCAATGGCAACTGTCAAGTAAATTAAAGTTCAGTGAAGCAGCATTGGAAAGCACACAGCAGAATGCTAATGCTGTGCCGCCTCTGGCCAGTCGTCATCACCAGCAGCGGGCCATGTGCTTAGGTGGTCACCCAGAACTGAAAATGAAGGGAGGAAAGAAGGGAGGAGGCATGTGAGAGAAAGAGACAGAACTACCAGGAAACAATGTGTCCCTCCAAAATGGATTCACAAGCTAGTCAAGTTGCGAGGACACATTTATAAAATATTCAATGTAACTATAACCTCGTAATATGTGAATGAGGGCGTGTATCTGCCTTAGTTCATGAACTATTCAGTAAATTCTCTTGTTTTCTGTCCCGAATGAGTTAGGAGGAGATATCATTTATTGGAATGGCTATGATTGAGGACATTCTAAGTAAATATGTACAGATTTCTCATTGTCTTAATGTGAAAACTTGCCATATAAACAATCTGTAGAGGCAAGGCTGCATGGCATTTCTCTCACTTATATACCGGAGTTTTTCCATGTCAAATTCAAGTCAAATACTTGAAGGATAGGTTGAGTCAATGCATGTAGCTCTGTAACAGAAAAGAAAATTGGCTTGTCACTCGTGTCTTTCATATAAAAAAAAATGTACATGTTAATAACTACTTTGAAACAAGTACAAATTTAAATTTCACCAATTCACCTGTCTATTAGCATCCAAAAAGACATTATGTTTACTTATGTTGAGCACTGGTTATATGCTTCAAATGAATGATAATTAAAATCAGTTCTGTTGTGACCACTTGGCAGCTGGTCAAGCTCACATCTTTCTCATCTGCTTTATTGATTTCTCCTTCCTGTCCAACTCTGATTCTCTCATGACTCTGTTTTCCCAAGACCTAACAGATGCATGTGTGTGTGTGTGTGTGTGTGCGTGAGAGAGAGAGAGAGAGAGAGAGAAAGCAGCAATATTATGATTAAGTATGTCCATAGAGGCCCTATATTGTGAGCACATCATAGACCTTGGTTTCATCTCCTAGGAGACCAAAAATGTGGTACACCAATGGCAATTTTAAATTAGCAAATTAAATTTAAATTAAATTTAATTTTTAAAATGGCAGGTTTTTGTGAGGTTAAAAAATGAAACTAAGATAAAACATGTCAGAACTTTTTCCATCCTCAATGCAAAGTTGCAACATTTTACAAATTAAGTGAAAAACAATTAGATACATTTCAGGGAAAAATAGGAACAATAAAAAAGTTACAATTACCTGATTGCATAAGTATGCACATACTTTCATAATTGGGGAAGTGACTGTGTTCAGAATGAACCAATCACATTCAATCTCATGCTCAAAAGTAATTATCATACAGCAATGAAATTATTCTGATTAACCCCAAATGAAGGCCACCTGTTTTTGTAGACTTTTCTTTACATATTCTTGGTTTCATCTGATTGCTGAAGCCATGGTCCTCTCTGAGCTTACCAAGCCTGAATTGTATCTCACTTGTTGAAAGGTAACAATCAGGAGAGGGGTATAAAAGAATTTCCAAGACATTAGATGTACCAAAGAACAGCATGAAGGCCATCATCAACAAGTGGGGAACATGGAGCACCACAGTGACATCACCAAGAACAGGACATCCCTCCAAAATTTTACAAAAGAACAAAAACTTACCAGTCAGGTTGCCAGGAGACCTACAGCAACATTAAAGAAGCTTCAGGAACATCTGACAAGTAATGATTACTCTCTGCTTGTGACAACAATCTCTTGTATTCTTCACACATCTGGGCTATGGGGTAGGGCGGCTATACAGAAGCCCTTTCTCACAAAAAACATCCAAGTCTGACTAAATCACCCTAAACTACTTGTAGCAAAATGGGTTATGGTCTGATGTGAACAATTCCAAAAGAATTGTATCTTAATAGATATCTATTAAATTTTCATAATTCCAAAAGATATGTTTGCACAAAAAAAGCACATCACCAAAAGGACACAATACACGAGGTGAAGAATGGTGGTGGCAGCATCACGCTTTAGGACTACTTTTCTTCAGCCAGAGCTCTTGCATTTTTCAAGGTGGTGAGAAGCATGAAAAGCTAAAAATGCCAGTTGTTTTTAGCATAAAACATGCAGGAATTACACCTTTCAGAACAACAGAGATCCAAAGCACATATCCAAATTAACAAAGGAATGGATTAACCAAAAGAAGCTCAATGTTTTTAAATGGCTTAGCCAGAGCCCAGACCTGAATACAACTAAAAATCTGTGGGGTGACCTGAGGCAGGCTGTGCACAGGAAATGCCCTGACAATTTGACGGCTCTAGAATGTTTTTGGAAGAAAGAGTGGGAGAATATTGCTAAGTCAGAAAATGACTCCGTGCCATGCTGAAAGACCCTTGAAAGACTGAGTGGTGTAATAAAATCAAGGTGCTTCAATAAAGTATTAGTTTAGTGGTGTGCACACTTATGCAACATATTGTACACATATTGTACAATGTGTAAACATATTGTAATGTTTAAATTTTTCCTATTTTTTCCAAAAATGTTTCTGAGTGTTTTTCACTTCATTTTTATATGTTGTAATTTCACATCGAGGATGGAAGACGTTCTGACGTGATTTACCGTAGTTTCATTTTTTAACTTCACAAAAACATGCCATTTTAACAGGGGGTGTAGACTTTCAACATTCACTGTATGTGCATGCTTTTCCTTTTTTTCCCTTTCAGTTGTCTACCATGTTTTTTCTGCTACTATAAGGTCAAGTTGGAAACATAGTTTGGATCAATAAACTAAGCTCTGTAACAGAAAAGAAATTTGTCTTGTCAGTCATGTCTTTTATTAATGATTAACTTGTTCATCCATGGTTGTGAGTCGAGAGAGCAAAACTGGCTGTGCTCTCAGCGTTAACAAACTGTGGAGGAAATGGGAAGAAAATTTGTAATAAATGTTTTTGCCAGTTTTGTCAGAAGAAGAAGAAGAAGGAGAAGAACAATAAGAAAAAGAACCTTTATTTTGCATATTGTTAGGAAGCTGGCGCCTTTTCTATAAGTGGCATTGTGAATCCGGAAGGAAGACGAAGAAGAAGAAGAAAAAGGAATCAGTCATGGCTATTTTGAGAACCCAAATAAAAAAAATGCAGGATCACACTTATTAATTAGCATGAGAAAAAGCAAGTAAGTATTGTAAGTATTTTAATTGTAATTGTATGCTGCGGGCACCGGATGGCCACCGTATATTCTAATATGCATTTGGAAAGGGAAGGGAATTCTGTTGGTTGCAGTCAACTGAATCCTGCATAGTAGACCGGGATCAAACAAAGTCAAAAAAGTTATATTCATAAATATTTGTTTGATATTTTATGATATAATATTTTTCTGAAACTATTACTTATGTAGCCAACATGAAATTACTTGGCAAGAGAATTTCAGGAAATATATATAAATGTAAAAAAAATGTCACTACTAATAAATGAGTAAATTAATTTGTAAATGTTATCATCTTTACTATTAAAGTTAAAATGACCTAACTTGACAAGATATGTTAAAAAAAAAAACCTTGAATGCATTCATGTTTACTCAGAAACATGTTTTGGATTTAAGCTCAGAGACACAATAATATGTACCACTCAAAGATATGGTCTGCACACAGACTCTTGTTACTCAAGGACATAACCTTATTATCTTCTTAGTTTGTATAGTGGTTGGAGTGAGAATACACTATAGCTTAAAAGAACTTCGATGATGTGGAACTGAATTAGATTAAGGTTGCTGGGAGCACATTCTATCTAGCTACTGAGAAATGACCCTGTCTCGATCCACTAAACCTATACCCCTAGACAGCACTGCTGAGTCATTTACAACACTGAATTATTCAGCCACAGATGTTAATATAATGTTCAATTTAAGTGTGGACTAACTTAACCCTTACTTAAATTCATCCGATTAACCAGAGTGATTGGTTTCACCATCCAAACATTATCTGAATGTGAAAGATCACTAATAAATATGTTTGACCGTGTTTATTAGCAGGTCACTTCAGGGATGAATGCAGGGTTTTCAGAGGTCACAAGGCCAAAAATGTTTGCAGCGAAAAGAGGCAGGATTGTGGACATCAGCTACGTGTTGTAGCTCTAGCTGAGAGCTGAGTCCAGAGGTAAATGATGAGGAGAGGGATAGTTATAAGTGGCTGGGGGTTCCTTTATCTTTACTCTCAAGTACTTCAGGACAGATGAGGCTTTGTTTATATCTGGTGGGAAGAATCAAGCAGGAAAACAGAGTGTCATTGTCTTCCAGGCAGACACAGATGCTGTGATTGCCACTGAGAACATGCTCTGTTCTCAGTGAAGTCACTGATCATGCTTATCACTACCTCCCTGGGTGCAGCTGTCCACAGATCCAGTGCCATTGTGCACACAGTTGATCTCAACACAGTAGATTTGTAAATGAAACAAAGGAATAGTCTCCTGCTTACGTCACTCAGATTGAAGACGAAATGTTTGGATGGTAAAAAATATAAAACAAGTGTATGATTTCAGATTCCATGCCATAATGCTTTGGGAGTCAGATTTATTTTACAGTTTGTAAGGTTTTGATTTGTCAGAAATATTGTCATCGATGATGCCACGTACTTTCAGATGTAGAATTTGAGCTTCTTAACTTATCAATGGGTCAAGCATAATAGTAATGAAAATAAGAAGTATTGTTATTAAGAATTAGTAAAACTACCCTAATAACAAAAGAAATTAAAATAGTTAGACTGTATTATACTTCCAGTCAACAAAAGGTCACTGAAAAGCAAGTCAGTTTTTTGCTATGACAAACCAACAGCATTTGCAGACTGTAATATAATTCAGTTACAGTTACAGCAAAGTATTTCAAGTCTCATGTCTTCTGCACTTACGATTGTTCTTGCATGAGTTTTAAGACATGACAGGGTGGCCGGTTCCAGAGGCCAGACACAAACCATCTTGAGCACCATATGCATGACAAGTGGGAGAAACCAATTATGTGCATAATTCAAGTCAGGACAATCAGAGCAAGTGGCGCACAGCTGGTGAGGAGATAAACACTGTGTCCTCTCTGTCTTAATAAAATCCATGCGTATAGAATTTTAATGGTGACATACTGTACAAAATTCTTAGAATCCCAAACCTTTGCTAAAAATATTGTCTTAGATCTTCTGCATTAGTGTCTCAGTAAAATAAGAGCAAATCTTAGCTATCCAAATATTCATTAAAAAGACATTTCATAGATGTTATTAGAGAAATAGTCATTGACACTGCCTGCTATTATATTTGTAGAGACAGAAACTGTGAAAGCCAAAATTTGCAGATGAACAGTGACAGTTTCTACAAGATTCTGGAAATAAGCAGTTAACTTTCCTGCAATACAGTCTGATGCAGTTTTAAAGGCAAAAAGATTATTCAAAAATGTTTATTGCTCTTTATATTTTTAGTATTTGAAAGCTCCAATTTTACTATTTTTTCCAATCTACTATTTTACAGAATGTGTTCATATGTCCCCAAGACTATTGCACATATTGCACAAAGTAAAAGCTGAACAATAGACAAATATAAAAACAGTATTTCACCACTGATTATACTCAAATTTACCTTTTATGCCACCCCAATTACTATATTACAAAATTACAGCCTGGAGTGCTACCACTGTGCTGCTGCTGCAATGTAAGCTTCTAATTACTGTTGCTTGATTACAAGAAGCAAGGAAGCTCTGTAAGATTTGGATTTTATAATCTCCGCTCCATTTGGTGAACCCCAGAAACCTATGAAAAGCAATACTGACGGAGAAGACTGTGCAGTTGCTGTGAAATCCAATACCTTTGAACTTCATTAGTAGACTAGTTTCTGTTTTCTAAGAAGTCAGCTCAAAATGATCCAGCTCCATAGGACCTAATTCTTACCTATATTCTCCTTGTTGTTGTATAGAGAGGAAAGACATTTACTGTCTGGGCTGCTTAATTTAGTTGTATGAGATGTTATTTATTAATTTGTTTGTGTATCAAGAAATCCATCCTTTTCAGAAAGAAAAGAAAAGAAACACATCCTTTTCCCTACGGAGATAGTGGAAGAAGAATCAGCTGGGAAGAATGAATGAAAATGTATTACAATACCCATGACCTCCTGATTAATGGTCACAATCTTTGACAACAGCTCAAGCAGTCCATTAGGATGGGACATGACTTACTGCTGCAGTATGGAGAAAATGATGATTAACTGAGTCCTACTCTGAGGTTAAGACAGGCACAGAGTTTAGCAGACAAGCTCTTCTGAAAGTGTCAGAAAGCTTCATTGGGTATGTATATTTTTATTTACTGGACAGTGCCAGTTAATATTCATGTTATGCCAGAATAATTACAATCTGGAACTTCACTGTTCATCACAGTCCGTTCTTTAAGGATGTGTTGTTCTCCTGCTTCAACATAATGGCATAATGCCATAAATTTAGCCTAACTAAATTGTGTCTTGTAAGGAAGCACATTTGATTGATGGTATAATTTGATTAGTGTATAAAAGTGGCAAATGGAAAATTTCAAACCTTTGTTCCAATAGCCATTAGAGATCACTCATAGAGAACACAAACGCACAGAGCTTGCAAGTATACTAGCAAGATATGAATACTCATATACCAATATCCATCCATCCATCCATTATCTAAACCGCTTTATCCATCTGGGTCGCCAGGAAGCTGGAGCCAATCCCAGCATCTTGGGGCGAGAGGCGGGTCGCCAGTCCACCACAGGGCCAACACAGATAAACAACCACACACGCTCGCATTCACACCTATGGGCAAATTAGAGTAGCAAGTTGACCTAATCTGCATGTCTTTGGACTGTGGGAGGAAACCGGAGCACCCGGAGGAAACCCACGC
>JAQQZR010000016.1:11158119-11178615 GCA_030068235.1 Notoglanidium macrostoma | reverse complement strand
ACCCTGGGTGACCCGGGGATCGAACCCAGGACCTTCTTGCTGTTAGGCGACAGTGCTAACCACCGCACCACCGTGCCGCCCCATACCAATATCTACACTAACTTATATATATATCAAAACTTAACCAAAAACAGATAATGATGTGGGCTTACAAAAACCTGGAGAGATGAGTAGTTTTTTAAGGAGCTGCTAAGAAAAATGAATGCCTCTTATTATAAGAAAACCACCTTATGACTGAAGAAACATTCAAAGAGTCTGCAGGCTACATGTTGTAATATGTGTGATTTAAATATCCTAATGCTTTCATTAAAAAAAAAATTAATCTCAGATGTATTTTCCCAAAAATAATACTTTTTGTCTTTTACCTGCCTAGATCATCATTATAATTCCACTCTCATCTGTTCCAGTAACTCTCATAGATCTTAGAGTCATCTGTAACAGGGGTTGTGTATTTATACAGGGACTAGAGTATAGCAAAGACTGTCAAGCTTTTTTTTTTAAGATTGGTTGCCGAAAAGCTTTTAGGTGTTCACTTCAGATATCTACCCTGAAAGGATCTTTTTCCTCCATGACAAAAGCCCTTACTGGTTATATACTGCCTTCTTCAGTTATTGAATAGTCTTATGGCACTCAAAACATTTTGGGGATTTTAGATAAAGATGGGGCGAAGGATCAATGGATCAGCTGAAACTGAATCCTTGTAGCTTGATCTAAAGTGCCTTAGATGTACTGTATATGCTTTTTATATTTCCTTGACTACATTCTTGTCTCAAAGATATTTGAGATACTGCATGCCATGAGCAAATGTAGCTCTAAAGCCTCATCACCCAAGGCACTGATCTATTCAGTCATGAAGCATGAATTTCTATACTGACAGATGAGGACAGAGTGTTGGCTACGGTGCAGGGAGTAATGAAAAAAGTCAAATAGAATGTTGGAACTGACTCTATAGTATTGCTCTATAGTTTAACTTGCAATAATGAAAGCTTTATGTTTCTTATTACAAACCTAAACCTCTGAAAGCATCTACTAATGTCACAAAAGGCTATAACAGAACTCAACATGGGCTAGTCCATGTGATCAAGACTAATCCACATCAGTCAATACACAACATCAATCTGTACATGGATGCAAATCTTCTGTGCTGCCATGTAGAGGGTGGCTACATTGCAGTGTCAGTGAATAGACACTACCATGACAAATTCTTGAGACTTGACACACTGAAGCTGCAAACAGCTTTGTCTAGCTGTAATTCAGGAATCTCTATCATAATACGCTTACCATTTTTCACATAGCCTCAGAAAATGACTGTGAGGAGTCTTTGTAGCAACATTTCTGTGAAGAGGACAACTCGGATAGTGCATCTGCATTGTCTAGAGAATTATGGAGTTACATGTTTTCACTGGCTCATCTGAACTCCCAGGGTCCACAGCACAGCAGTCCGTACTGAAAATAAGTGTTATTTTAGCCCAGGACAGACGAGTCTTGGAGAGGGTTACACGGCAGGGACAGCCATTAGGACTCATTTTGGTGATTCTGTTCTTTTAAACTTTTGAAAGTGATATGAACTTTGATTTAATTTTGATTTGCCCAGAAACACTGATCACACCATAGAAGACTAGGTATCTCTACAGTAACCAACATTCATGCTATTATTATTATTACACTTTTATTATTACTTTGTTTATAGGACAATTATAGGCTAAGAAAGAACTTTCAATTAAGTCTCACAGATCACATTTACAATTCAGTTGAAAACAGGTCATCATGGGTCATACAACACATAAGTAAAAAACTTTAAAATATTCATTTTATGTTTTTGCTTTTAGTATTACTATGCTGAAGAAAGGTTTTGGGTGAAACATGAATGGAATGGCTGCTTTCTGCATCCTTTACCCAACCAAGACTCTTTTGTGTATTGGTACCCAATGCTGTTTTCAAATGCAAACTGAGAACGCATTTCTTTAATAATGATGCAGGTGATAAAAAAAAAAACCTTGTATATCAGTACTGACTGTTTTTGTATATCAGTACTGACTGTTTGGGCAATGCATTAGCTTGTCAGTATCATTCTTGTCGATCTAATCTAGCATAAGGATAAATTTTTTAATCAGACAGTCACGCACTTCTGTAAGTTCCTCTGGAGAAGAGGGTGTGCTAAATGGCGTAAATGTAAATGTCAAGTGTAAGTGCCCTTTCAGTTGTGAACTATTATCATAATAGTATCACATCACATTAACAATTCACATTCACATTTATTTGGCAGCTAGGTGTGTGAGAGAAAGATAAAATAGGGAAATAAAAGCCTTACTGTTTCTTCTTTTGGCTTAACATTCACAATATAGTTTTTAATAAAGCCTTTGGTTTAATGCTTTTCTTCACTTTCGGTCCATAATTCAATTCCACTCGATCTCATAGTACTCTTATTGCTGTATATACATGAGAATTCCAAGCTACTAATGACACAGTGACAGGGAATTCAAGAAATACAACACAAAACAGTGAAAAAGACAACTAAAATTAAAAGAAGTGACTTGGGTTAGGTGATTGCACTGAAAATGCTAAACAAAGTTCTTGTTTTCAGCAAAAGTTTGACAAAAAGCTTTTGGTTTTGAATTGGGTTCTGTGTTAGAGAATTTGATTCACGTCAAAGAATCACAAATATCAGCCAAAAACTAACAAGGCCTGAACCTACATGCACATGAGATCTACCTGCTAGAGACAGTGACATTAGAACGAACTACCATTTTTATCTTTAGCCTAATTTTGTGTCTTTATCTTTCAAGAATCTCCCATTGCTATTACGCTACAAGCAGAGCTTCACAGACTCTGTACAGATATGAGATTGGATGGAGAGCAGCACAGCACTGTATCCCTGGATAGCTGCCTGACCAAAAACACATTATTTCAGAGAGGCTTCTCTGAACTCCTGCTGTCAGATAGACATTAGGAGCCACCAGGTGTGTGAGAAAGAACAATGAAGCTGCAGAGTAGATAAGGTTAGGAGTTTGACATGGGAATGCGATCTCGGAGCAACTTGGCCCTTCTTGTGAACCAAGTACATTTAAACATGTGATCCTCTCATGCTTTTTCACTATCAAGCAGTGGATATGCCATTGACCCATGACATCTCCTACATTTGTAGCAATACAATTGGAAAAATGTTTAGAAATTTAAAATGACCAATACGGAGAATATTTATGGGAAAAGGCATATAACAGTCTTTAGTATGCTTAGAGAGTGATGTACACGTGACAGGTGATAACTTACTTAACTTAACTTACTTATATTGTTTTTAACAAGTGGTATTTAACATTCATTATAGAAATTAATCCAAGCATACAAAGTTTCATGTAGTAACAATAAAAGTAAAAGTAAACTTGAGCCACTGGACTATGATTCATTTTGGCTCACACACGAGACTCTCCATTCTCATCCGGACATTTTGGCCTTTTCAAATAATCAAGGCTTCCCCTCATTACCTACGTACACTCTGTATAGCTTGATGAAGGTATAACTATCCCTACCAGAAAGGAGGTAATTATAATTTTAATTATAACATTTTTGGTTAGCATCATTTTATTTTGATTTTGTTCAGGAGCTGTCTCTCACCTGGGTGTGGTCACATAGGAAGGATGAGGATCGTACTGTTTCTGCTAGAACTTTGCTCACTGGCTTTGAGCTACACTGTGGGTAAGTACACCTCTCACTGTCCTCTTTGCCACCTCACTACCCACACCCCCATCCTCCTCCTCCTCCTCCTCCTCCTTTTTTCTAAAACCATCGTCTCCATCTTACTTGCAGCTTCCACTTTGTAGATTTTTGGTTGTCTTCCATCACAGAGCTTTCAAGACCCTTCTCAAATGTACAATATCAGGTTGATGACAGGGAATGTGATTTCATTGCATATGTTATTTTAGAAGTGGACTTAGTAAGGCCAGGCTTTAGATTAATTATTGATTGTGTTATTTTAGGTCAGTGAGCAGAAACGATTAGATTTTCTTGAGAGATGTTTTTATCTCAGGGTTGAAATCATTTAAGCATTAAATATTAATGACATTCTGGTGCTGGCTTTACAAATAAACTTGCCATCCCAACAATAGGGAACCCGAATGAACAATCATGCAAGTATTGCCTCACTAATTACAACTGTATGAGTTTGTGACAATATTTAGCATAAATTGGTTTTGGCAATGTTACTGTAAATACTGAGTGAGTTGTTGTTATTCATTTCACCTATTGTGTCTATAATGTCCATTAGTGGAGTCTAACCACCAAATTAATGCAGTGGGGCTGCAGCAGCCTGTCAGGGACATATGTGGATGTGAGGGCAGGTTTTCTGTATAATTCTGTTAGCTGTAGTTGTAAACACAGCACTGAGCTGGAGTGTTATTCCCCAGCAGAGACCTGCTCAGGGAATAAACTGAATATGTACATTCCTCTTCTTTCTTCTACATTCTCCTCCCTATCCACATCCACCCTGCTTACAGATCCTCTACATCTCATACTGTCCCAAATTCCAGGTGTGCCTTACCAAGGTATAACTACAAGTCAAAAGCTTGGCGTTACTTAGAAATTCCCTTGGTTTTGAAAGAAAAGCAAACTTTCTTTTTAATTAAAATAATGATAAATTGATCAAAAATACAGTTGAGACATTGTTAATGTTGTGAATGACTATTGTTGAAATTGACTATAGTTGGAAGCTAATGATTTTTAATGGAATATTTAAATAAATGGAAAGATGGTTACTTTCAGCAGCCATCACTCCTGTGTTCCAAAACGCCAATTGATCATTAGAAATCTTGGCTTACATAAGAAAATTGGCTTACTTCAGGTTAGTTGAGTATCTGGAGCATCACAATTGGTGGGTTTAATTATATTCAACTCAAAATGGCCAGAGGAAAAACAACTCTCTTCTGAAACTTGTCAGTCTATTCTTGTTATAAGAAAGGAAAGCTATTTCATGCAACAAATTACCAAGAAATTGAATATTTCATACAGTCGGTTTTCATACAATCTTGTGGTGTATTACTCGCTTCCAAGAACAGCACAAACTAGTTCTAACCAGAATAGAAAGAGAACTGGGAAGCCCAAGTGCACAACTGAGCAAGAGAACAAATACATCACAGTCTCTAGTTTGAGAACCAGATGTCTCATAGGTCCTCAACTGGCAGCTTCACTGAATGATACCCGTAAAACACCCGTTTTAACATCAATAGTCAAGAGGTGACACCGGGATGCTGGGCTTCTAGGCAGAGTTGCAAAGAAAAAGCCATAACTGAGACTAGCCATTAAAAGGAAGAGATTAAGAGGGGCCAAAGGTCTCGCCAGGTCTTAACCTTACTGAGATATCATGGGAGCAGCTTTGATTGTATGATTAATAAAAAGTAAGTACTCATCAATCCAATCCAATTTATGGGAGGTGCTTCAAGAAGCATGGGGTGCAGTTTCCTCAGATTACCTCAACAAATTTACAGCTGGAATGCCAAAGGTCGGCAAGGCTGTAATTGCTGAAAAGTGAGGATTTTTTGATGAAAGCAAAAGTTCAATGACAAAATTCTTATTTCAAGAAGAAATCCTTAGTTCTAACCTTGTCAATGTCTTGACTACATTTTCAGTTCATTTTATAGCTCATTTGATGAATAAAAGTATGAGTTTTCATGGAAAATGTGAAATTTTCTGGGTGACTTTTGACTGGTAGTGCACATCTTTGCATGCCTGCTGAAACACATATGCGCATACAGTGAATGTGTGTGTGTGTGTGTGTGTGTGTGTTTGCCTTCATCGTAGAGCCTCATGCACACACGCAGGTATGCAAACTTACTATGTGTAAGTCTGTAATTAATTTGAGGGCTGAATACCGGTGTGCACTACATAGCTTGTTAACTCCTAACAACTCATATTATTAATTTGTAAATTTTACTTTGCAACTTTGCCTTTATATATAGACTAACCTCATGGATAATAGCTTCCAGTTGTTGCTCTTGTTTCATGTATAACACCTTAGCTCTGTTTCTGTTCATTTGTTAATTCATCTTCAATAACCACTTTATCCTTGTCAGGATTGCTTTGGATCCATGAACACTGGGTCATCCTGGATGGAATTCCAGTCCATCTCAGGACTTAATGGACAAATACATTCATTCCCATGGGCAATTTAGTGTAGTCAGCCCACCTACTCACATATTTTTGGGAGGTGGGAAGAAACCTGGACAAAATTCACACAAGGAGAACATGCACTAAAAATCCATACAGAAAACATCCTTAACTTAGGATCAAACCCAGGGACCCGGAGCTACAAATTTAAATTACTGGTGCTAAATTACGCCTAGAGTGCTCATTGGAGCTGTAATGCAATGTTTAGATTGGAGACCAATTTACTTTTTCAACACCCACAGTGACTCTATAAGCAAGGCTGAGATGGATGACACACTTTTCTTTTGCTTTGTGTATGTGCTTATAATAGGTGGGGACGTGTGTGTTTCGGGTCATGACAGTGGGCCAGTGTTTGAAGAGCAGCCAACCAGTCTGATTTACCCAGAGGGGCTGCCTGAGGGCAAAGTGACACTGAATTGCCAGGCAAGAGCCAGTCCTGCAGCCTCCTACAGGTAACACAGCTATCATTTAGTACCTAGCTCCATCTAAAATACCAAAATACCATTGAAACAATGTCATTTTTTAAAACCCTGTTTATCATCGTTTGTGGTTCTATTCAGGTGGCGTGTTAATGGGACAGATGTGGTAATAGGAGAAGATTCTCGCTACACTCTGGTGGCAGGGAACCTGGTGATCAATAACCCCCAACATAGCCGTGATGCTGGCTCATACCAGTGCCTTGCCATCAACCGATGTGGCACTATCATTAGCCGAGCAGCTAATCTCAAATTTGGCTGTAAGTTTGGATCCTTATCCTTAACATTCCACTATGTAGGAATCACCCTTGTGAATTTCCATGCTAAATAATTAGTATAATCCTCCATTTTTCAAAATCTGGGTTCTCAAATTTGTTATCCAGCACCAGTGAACACTGATTACTCTTATTTTTTCTTCCTCATCTTCATTTCTGCTTCTTTGTTGTCCTTCCGGTGCACCATTCTGGACTCATGCTGCCACTTTTAAAAATGAGAAATGGTCTCTAAAGGTTTGTCCATTTTGTGCTACTGTAGCTGCGCAACATGGTGCCTCAGTAGAAGTGGACCTGTGCCCTATGTTGATATAAAGGGCTCATTCTAAGCTTATAAAAACACACCAATTCATAGTTACAGGTAATTATACATTAAGTAAAACATACTTATGAATTCCCTTAGTATATTATAGAGTATACACTCATTTGCTGCTAATAGATACCCTCAAAATACTACACAGTGGACCTTTAAGGGTTTTTTGATTGTCTCGCTGAAGGAACCCTAAAGTACCTGTGCAGAAACATAGAACAGATTGTTTCCCAATCTGAGAGACTTTTAAGTAGACTTCTTTTGGAAAATCTTTAAAAATCTTCAAATATCCAATGAACCTTTAAAATGCTTTTTCATAAGTGTGTATTAGCCTCATATGAAATTATGAAAGCCCCTGTGAAATCTTAACCCCTCAATTCAGTTCATTACTGTCAGAGAAACCCAGATGATGGATGCAAATGCAGTTTAGATTTTATTGGACACAGGCAGACAAAATCCTAAATGTGAGGCAAAAGAGTAGCCAGAAGCATGCAAGGGTCCTGAGAACATCAAAAGGTAAGATATTAGATCTGTTTTATGGCATGTATGCAAATAAGAACTTGATTTATGACTAAAATCACCCCCTGTGATTTTAAAAATTTTATCAATATTTAACAAATCCCTGTTGCTTTAAAAGTTCAAAGACCGGTCATTTTGAACACAATGATCATCCTGATACGTTCAAAGGATCGTGTGAACTGATAATCAGCAAAATTATCCTCATTGTAGAAACCAAACCCACAGTAGCGGATCTATAGAATGGTAAAGGGAGATGAGGTTTCAGCAGGGGGGCGGAGGTTATCGCCCTAGACAAAGTTGAATATCAGACTTAATTTCATGGATTCTGGTGATTTTTCTATGTGTGTGAATTACATGAGACAATGTAAAATCAATTATTATATTAATCGCTTAACCAAGTACTATTTATTTAATTGTAAGCAACCATTGTAGACTTACAATCTTTTTTTTTTTGGCAAAACATTTGTATTGAGTTTTAGATTCAATATACAGTCTAGCATGTAATCAAGAAAAAAGAAATACACTGTATATGACGTGAATAATAATACAATAATACAATAAGAATTCACTTTCCCACGCCCTCACCCCCTTTGCCACCCCTCCACACTCGGACACAAAGCATTGAATTTCATTTCATATATTTCTTCATATATTTCATTTATTTCTCACGACAATGAAAATGCTACACCACACATTTTCATTTCCCTCCCTAGTCTGACCTACAGTGTTCAAGATGAAAAATAATTTGTTGAGTTTAAAACCATGCCAATAATTTTATTAATATTATTCACATAAACAAAGTTTTTTGCCTGCAGAGGGTATACCACGAAACAGGATAAGTGGTATGTCGAGCCTAAAGCCCGAGGTATGCTCAAATTTGGCAAATTTGTAATTTAATTTACAGATTAAAGTGAACAATTGACAGTTTTTACACAAAAACGTTCAGATTTAAAAGTAAAAAAAAGTCTGTGAGGAGCGTCTGCCTCTGTTTGCCTAATGTGAACACACTTCAAGCTTTATGTTCAGTTCAACAAAGGGCAGTAATTAACTTAATAATAAAATGTATCTAACTTAATAATACAATATAGGTTAAATATAGAAAGGAAAAAAATAATATTGATAATAAGACAACACAGATTCTCCCATGGCCAGTTGCTCTAACCTAATGACAAAATGATGCTAACAACTTACTGCATGGGAGCTAACTGGCTAACACCAAAAACTTGAAAATATTCAAATGGCAGGACTAAAAGAAATAAACAAAAATGGTGATACACCTAATAAAAGAGACAGAGTTGTGTTTAGGCTATAAACTGACTATGAAATGGATGAAAACACTTTACCTGTCACTGTGCCAATTGCAGCAGAGCAGCATAAGTAAACAGTTTGAGGGTTGAATATTTAGAACACTGTCTCTGCTGATGGAATTTCCTGGGCCATTTTTTCTTAGCTAAGCGTGTGAATTTTAAACTGGTGAGTTTAGACTTGTTGCACAAAAGTCCTACAGAGATATCAATAACTTAACATTTTTTAAATATAAAAATATATTATTGACTTATTGATCGACAAATAGAGTGACAACTGGGGTGGCAAGAACCGCCCCTGCAAACACATCTAAGAACATGCTACTATTATTTCAGTATTAGTAAAAATGTAAATAGTATTATTTTGAGATTATGATTATGCATGAACATTAATGAAACATTACTTATTGCAGCATTAAGTCCATCTTCTTGTACTTGATGACCCAATAACTTGGTAGTCTAATGTTGGCTCTTGTCTTTTTTAGATCTCCACGATTTCCCATTAGAAAGCAGGAATCCTCAGACTATTTATGAGGGAGTTGGGACTTTTCTGGCTTGCCAGCCTCCAGCTCACTACCCAGGTAAGTTGCAGAACAAAACAAGAACTGTCCATTCTCAAAACTGAAGTGAAAATGGCATTTTCTCTCTTTTTCTTGCTCCTTAGCTCTCTCCTACCGTTGGATCCTCAACGACTTCCCTAACTTCGTCCAGCCAGATGGGGGCAGGTGGTTTGTGTCCCAGGTGACAGGCAACTTGTATCTGGCTAACGCCAGAGCCAATGACACAGGCAAATACTTCTGCCTCACCACCATTAACATGGACATCACCACTAAGAGCACATTCAGCAAACCCATTCATCTCACAGTACAGTCCGACGGTCAGCACTACTTCTCTTCTTCACAAGTGTCTGTATTGATATTAAATTATGCTCTAACCACGTTAAGAGTAAAACCCAATTTCTTTTCATGTCATTTGTATGCTAGTTGTTCCATGATAAATCCATTGAGTTTAATGTTTAATGCAATATGTCTTCAAACATACGTAGTATAATTTTGCTTAAGGTTTTTTTTTTTTCAAAATACAGATTTCTCACAAACACTATTTCATGATCCCTGGACCCACTACAGTAGATGCAGTTGCTTTCCTTTGCTACTAAATATTGTGTAATAGTGTTTTGCATGGTTATCCAAGTTTGAAGTTGAAGTTTGAAGTTTAGGCAACAATGGAGTTTCTCAGGAAAAATTATATTTTTTTAAGAATGACAATTTGTATTTAAATTAATTATTCTTTAGGGATGTCAGTAAATTTTTCAAATATTGATTTTTGATTAAAAATGCAATACTATTCAAATTTCTTTTTAAAGTAAAAATAAATAATTTTTATTACATGTATTTTTTTCTACTATTTTAGTGAAACTTTACTCTTAAAATTGTAAGTGAAAATATATAGCAATAGTTTTCTATTATTTTCTTCCAGGGTGCCAGTAATCCTGGCATTGACTGTAGATCAGTCTATGATCTATGAACGGCCTCATTTCAGTTTACTAATAATCATTAAGTAATGATCTGTGCAGCAAATTTTTTAGTTGTAAGCATTTTTGTTGTTGTTTTCTTTACTCCAGGTTTCAACATTTAGAGGAGAGATACTTTTAAAAATGTTTTATGAACTGGCTCCCTCCCCTCTATTCTTTCTTTCTTTCTTTCTTTCATCAATTCATTAAAATTTTTAGCTAACGCCAGGAAGTCAGTCCCCAGCATCCGTGTGCGTTTTCCCTCTGAGACATACGCCTTAGCAGGTTACACCACACAACTCGAGTGCTTTGCCTATGGCAAGTAAGTCGCTTTGGCCCTCATATAGTTAATCTCTGACAGATTCATTATTGCTGTATATCCTGTAAACATTATGCTTATAAGCCAAATTTTATACTGCATTATATATTTCATCCTCTTTTTCTTCCATTTTGTCTATTTATTTATCTACCTCTCTCTAAGTCCTACACCTAAGTTGCGCTGGAGGAAAGTGGATGGAGTTTTACCTTCTAAGGTTGGAACGAGTGCAGATAGTCCCATCCTGACCATTCCTGACCTAAGCTTTGATGATGAGGGCATGTATGAATGTGAGGCTTACAGCTCGGAGGGACGGGATACACATCAGGGTCGCATCTCGGTACAAGGTAGACTTCAAACTTAAATCATACACATACAATCATACACAAATCATACACTTAGACTTCAAACTGTGATCATACACTGTGCTACTACTACTAACCTTTTCCTATTGGTTTCACTAGAGTTGTCATACAAGTCACAGTAGCTACTGAGTAATATGCTAGTAAGATGGATAATAAGCTAGGAGTTTATATGAATCTGTGTGTGTGTGTGTGTGTGTGTGTAGCCCAACCAGAGTGGCTCCAGGTGATGAGCGATTCTGAGGTGGAAATTAGCTCAGAGCTCCATTGGAGTTGTGTGGCTGCAGGAAAACCAAGACCATTAATACGCTGGCTTCGCAACGGACTACCTCTTAACACACAGGTTGGTTACAATGGAAAATATATCAAATTTATCTTTGCTTTCAATTCCTAGAAAAATTTAAATATAACTATTTATCTCTTTTACTCATACATGTGGAGAGGTGATGTACTTTCACCAGCAGTATAAAGCTTAGTTTGAGATTCAACACACCTCATCTCATAAAAAATGCAAAAAGGATGCAAAATCTCATATTGTGTGTGATAACCAGAAAAATCTTTTGCTACCTGTGGCTATCAAAGCATACACTGATACTGATTCAGTCAAAACGATATATTTAGAGAAATGATCATGCCTGGAAAGCGCTGAGCATTGACACGAGAGAGCCAGTACTCACTGCTGATACTGTGTGGTGCACGCTGAGTGATCAGTTACACATCTCCTACAATGATAATTGTATAGATTTGTTTGAATGTAATTCTGTGAATTATTGAGTATTTTGTCAAAACAAAACATTTTTTGATTTCCTGTCTATGTGCAGGATCGTGTGGAGGTGACCAGTGGTCACCTAAAAATCAGTAACTTGGCACTGGAGGATTCTGGGATGTACCAGTGTGTGGCTGAGAACAAACATGGTACCATCTACTTTAATGCAGAACTCCGAGTTCAAGGTGAGCAGAAGATCTGCATCAGGGTTGTCAGGTCTGTCTGATGGAAGCCACCTTAAAACAAGCACAGTGGTCAATAAAACCAAACCTCAAACTCTGCCTATCCAAAACCCTATAGAAAACTCTTAATTTGTTCATTTGAATTAATCAGTATTAAGCTCATGCAGATTTCATGAACAGCTCTTTTGTCAAGGTCTGGCTTAATATACTGTATATTGTCATAAATAAAGCATACCTGTGATCTTATTCTCATATGCACTTACCATAGTTACAAATTAGTATAGTTAACATAGTCACCTTATTTCTTTTGATACACCTGTCCATCTATTTCCTTACATTTTTATTATAACTACAGCCAACATACATATGTAGTATTCTTTATTGTTACATGTAATGTTTGACTTAAAAAACTTTATTCATAGGCTTTCATGGCATTATAATGTCATTTATTTTCATATGTAAAGCAGCCAAAACCCCAAAATGGGAAATCAAACACTTGGCAAACCTTGCCTGCATGTATTCACTCTGAACCCGATTAATGTCATCTCACAGTATTAATGAATGTGATAAATATTAATTTGCTTGTATTTTATTGCTGCATCTATTACAAACCCTGTTCTACCCATCCAATCATCCCACTGCCATGGTTGTAGTTGTATTTGTGGTTAAATATTCCTAGGATATTTCTCCCACTTTTTACATACTGTGTGATTCCTCTCCCATGTCTCCTCTCCTCTCTTCCCTCTTTTGTTCTGTCCTGTTCACTTGTCCTGGTTCTCAGTCCAGGCTCCAGATTTTAGGCTGAACCCAGTGAGAAAGCTGGTCCCCGCTGCTCGTGGCGGCCAGGTAAAGATTGAGTGTAAACCACGTGCGGCTCCTAAACCCACACTTTTCTGGAGCCGCGGCACTGAGCTCCTCACCAACAGCAGCAGGTAATATGCCATAAGTGCCCTCGTTCTCTCATCTGTCTTTCAAGGAGAAAGGTGTTAATAGATAACACCAATAACTTCAAGAAGACTCCCATATTAGAATTACATTTGATTTCATCATAATTGCCAGCATGTTTATTTTTCACGAAAGGCCAAAATGGGCTTAATTCACAGTTCAGTGAAATAAAATGAAATGTTAAGATAATGATTGTAGTAGATAATAGACGATGAAGCCCCAGATCCAAGCTGTGTAGGTGAGAGAACATTATGGAGACGAGTAACATGATGAAACTGCTTGCAGGGTTACAGTCACACCAGACGGGGTTCTGTGGATCTATAACATCAGCCGTGCAGATGAAGGAAAGTACACTTGCTTTGCTGAGAATTACTTGGGCAAAGCCAACAGCACTGGCCATCTGTCAGTTAGAGGTACAACACCTTCATTAACCTGTATGTCCTGATCTGTTCAGTAATCACCAAAAATAGATAAAAAATAAACCATGATTTATTTATGAGAATAAAAAGCTAAAATGAAAGTGATACTGGTTTTTATATGAATAAAACAAAAAGGTGATTTTAGTTCCTTATTCACATCAGTTCATACACATATAAATGCATAAATAAATTGTGAAATTCAAATAAATTTCACAATTTCATAATTGCTTTTGCAGACATTCACCTGTCAAGTAAATTTTATACTATGACGATTCTGTATTCACTTCTCTATTAACTATTGACATTTTATTCCTTTACAACCAGATGCAACCAAAATCACACTGGCACCTTCCAATGCTGATATCAACCAGGGGGACAATGTCACCCTACAGTGTCACGCATCACATGATCCAACCATGGACCTCACTTTCACCTGGTCTCTCAATGGGGTTCTACTAGACCTAGAGCAACCAAACGGACACTACCATCGTATGGATGGGGTAACTGCTCTATTTATTAGTATGCTCAGCATATGGTACCATGATCATGAAAACCAAATCAGGATAGACTACCAAAAATATTATGTTTTTCACTAATTTACATCTAATATTCTTGGTTTGATGACAGTGCAGTCAGCATTGCATTAAGGTTGTGATGATGTTTATTATGTGTTGAGCAGTTTGAGCTTTAGTATTCACACATCTCGGGAGCCTTCAAAATGTCTTTTAATGGGACAGGCTTCAAAGTAAAATAGTTTTTTGCATACCCATTTTCTGCTCTGCCAATTTTATGTGGTTGTGCTTAGTATTCTTAGTGTGAAACATCCTTCAAGTAACAAAATAATGCAATTTCTCTTGCTCATCATGCTCTGCAGAAAGAAACCATTGGTGACCTGTTCATCATGAACACCCAGTTGAGCCAAGCAGGCATCTACACGTGTTCAGCGCAGACAGTTGTAGACAGTGCAGTGGCATCTGCCAAGCTGGTTGTTAGGGGTGAGTGTGTGTTTGTGATTGTTAGCGTGAGTTTAGCAGATCAAAGGCAATGGCTGTTCTACCCTTAAATGCATTTTAGCATCCTGTTTAATCATATGTTAAGATATTTTATTTACTGTAGTAGAGTGTTATAAATACCATAATTGTTGCATAGAGCTAAAAGAATATGAATAAAGGCATATGCTTCTGTTAAAGCAAACACCATAAAGCTCATGGAAATTGAAGCTCTCAGAAATATCTCCTATACTCAACTTGCGAATACGTGTTGGATCTAATGGGAGGTCTAATGACAGTAACTCTAATATTACTCTCTCTTTTTTTTTTTTTTTTACCCCAGGCCCTCCGGGGCCCCCTGGAGGTTTGGTGGTTAAGAATGTGAATGAAACATCACTAGAGCTAAGGTGGAGTCGTGGCTATGACAACCACAGCCCCATTGGGAAATATGTCGTCATGGGCCGCTCTGGGCACTCACATGAATGGAGGAGAATGAGGACAGGTAAAACAAATCACCTGTAATTAATTTGGGATTTACGTAAATTAATTTGACTTGAAATGTACTGTATTTCGTTCTCAGTTTAATTCTAGTGAACATTAGCAAACCACCTATGGACTGACTTTTGTGGTCATGATGCAAAAATGAGCACTATTTGGGCACTAAAATGTACACTGTTTGGGTGTGCAGTATAAGTGTGGACAAAGTTTGGCATTTTGGGACCAACATACACTTTTTTGAATGCTCTCTCATGTGTGAGCATATATATTTGCAAAATCCCCAATTATGAAAATAAATCAAGTAGCTAATTAATTATATTGATTTTGCTGCTTATAGGATTTTTTGCTTATACTTGTACTGTAGGATTATACTCTGTTTAGTGACTACTGTGAAAGAATTGTGATTTCAACAGAGTTGTTTATTATTTTTTGTTAGGGATAAACTACGCTAACCGGTGATATGTAATTAGTATTTGGGTAAATTGCCTGTTGAGGTGGGGTGAAATAGTGTAGCTGCAGAAAAACAGATTGTTAGAAATGGAACTGCCTTTGCTTTGTTACGTTATCTAAGCTAAGTGTGGAATAAAGTGGCATCCAAAATACCACTGCTCCAGTACATTCAATATGCCACACATATAGTGCTACCCATGTCATTGCAGGAACATCTGTCTCTGGCCAAGAAATTAACTAAATGATAAGAGAAAAAAACTGGCTACTCTTAATCAGATTAGCAACATGAGTGCATTCCAATACTAAGTTAAAATATAAAGACCAGAATATTTAATACCACTTCCTGTTGGTCCTAGTTAGTGTTTTTTTATTTGCATACTAATAGTATCCATATGGTGTTTTCTGATCTATTTTCATCAAGATCCCGCTAATATCGAAGGCAATGCCGAATCTGCACGTGTGATTGACTTACGACCCTGGATGGACTACCAGTTCCAGGTCATTGCCAGCAACATTCTGGGTAGTGGGGAACCCAGCATGCCTTCACAAACCATTCGCACCAAACAGGCAGGTCAGAAAAACTCTCTAAATCCAAACATGTTTTTTTCTGTCTGTTTCCATGTGTATTATTTATTATTGCTATTTAGACAAATGTAACATATTTTGTATATTTAGTAATAAATTAAGCAAGTGAACCAATATACAATCAAAAGAGATGGCCTGAGGTCAACAGGAAATCCAATGTTGACTAGTGAGCAGTAAATGACAATTAAAGTAAGTTCTTTTTGTGTGTGGTTGTGTCTCAGCACCAACAGTGGCACCTAGTGGTCTGGGTGGAGGAGGAGGAGACCGCGGTGAGCTCATTATCACATGGACAGTGAGTGGACAATGTTTTTACATACTTTCTGTTATGAGTTGTATTATTTTTGTTTCATGCCTATGTATGTCCTGATCATTTTTGCTTGGAGCAACTGTCTGATTCTTCTTCCCTCAATGTGATATATAGCCCATGGCCAGGGAATATCAGAATGGTGATGGCTTTGGCTACATCTTGGCATTTAAGAAATTGGAGGCACCAACGTGGATGGTGGTGCGTGTTCCTAATGTGGAGTCTTCACGTTACGTCTACAGTAACCAGAGTCTCACGCCTTACTGCCCCTTTGAGGTTAAAATCAAAGCCTACAACAGGAAAGGCGAAGGCCCTTTCAGTCAGATAGCCATGGTGTACTCAGCTGAAGAGGGTAAGACATGTGTAAGACTTAAGAGAAGAATTTGGATGTAAAAATCTGTCAGTTTTCTGAATAAGCTTTTCCACATATCAGTGTATTTTACATGACTAGTTGATGCCACAATCACTTAATTAACTTATATGGGTTTAATACATATGAAAACCAAAAAAGTGCCCTGTCAAAGTAATTCAAGGTCATTGAACTGAAGGCTTTTATCTCCTTCAGAGCCCACAGTGTCACCCCGCAAGATCAATGCCTCAGCATTAACAGCCTTTGAGATCCAAGTCTCTTGGGAACCCATCCAGCATTTAGGCAGCAATGGAGTACTTCGTGGCTATGAGGTTTATTTCCTTATACTTCATACTTAATTATTAATTTCTAATAAACACCAACCATGTCGTTATCAGATAACTGTTGAAGTAATGGGGAAACCATCATCTGATGAAATTCAGGAATACTGTGTTGATATGTAAATTAAGAAGTAGTGAAAACTCCCACATGACCTGTGTCTTGGATTGAGATTAGTTAAAGGC
The DNA here is from genome assembly GCA_030068235.1 of Notoglanidium macrostoma. Classification (NCBI taxonomy): domain Eukaryota; kingdom Metazoa; phylum Chordata; class Actinopteri; order Siluriformes; family Auchenoglanididae; genus Notoglanidium; species Notoglanidium macrostoma. The sequence continues at coordinate 11,161,379 of JAQQZR010000016.1, read as the reverse complement.
TAAAGTATAATACTGTAAATGATTCATATGAGGTGTTGGAAGTAATAAATATTTAATGAACACTGTATTCATATAATGTTAAGGGTCTTGTCAAGTTATTACAAAGCCTAAAAAGTTGGATGTCTGTAATGGTCTATTACAAAACAAGTGACCAGGGATTTTAGCTGTGGATAAAATAATGATTCTGAAAAACATACTGCTGTAAAACCTGAAATTTATATACAACATGTTCCTGTGTTTAATAACTGTTCAGACCTGCGCTCCTGATGTCATCTCTTTGTAGATCCGGTACTGGAGGCAGCATGAGAGGGAAGCTGCGGCAGACCGTGTGCGAACAGCTGGCCTGGAGAATACTGCAAGGGTGACTGGACTGAGACCCAACACACTTTATCATATCACTGTTCTGGTCTATAACAGTGCTGGCACAGGGCCGCCCTCTCCACGTACCACCGTAATCACCAGAAAACCCCGTAAGAGAATTTTTTGAATTTATTGACATTCCTGGGGGCCTGGGTTGAAAGTGGAAGAGGATTCTGGAGTTTTCATTATATTGATGTTGATGCTTAATTGGGGTGCGCGATATGACAAAATATCATATCACAATACTTGCAGATAGTTCTACAATATGCAAAATGCATCACAATATATGCTTGTTAAGTAGTAGAAGGCAAAACAATAAGTGTAGTGTTACAAAAAACTATAAAAGACTTTATGTCTACAATATCTATAAAAATAAGCTTAAGATTATTTTAAATACTAAATTTTAAATGCCCCTTTAATGTAGTCTTGTTTTTTTATAGAAATATGCATTCATTTGACCGACAATTTTATACAAAGTAACTTACAAGTGAGGTATCTTTCCAAGCATCTAGCTGTTCTAGTGCTGAAGACATAATGATAAACCTGTTAAACATACCAATTGACATAGCTTTTCTTTAAATTAAGAACAACGTGAGTACTACAAGACTGATTAGTTCATTTGCATGTCTTCTTATTTTTTTAGCCCCTAACCGTCCACCAGGGAATGTTTCATGGAAGACAGATGGTTCGTGGGTAACAGTGAGGTGGGATCATGTTAAATCTATGGACAATGAGTCTACAGTTCAGGGCTACAAAGTAAGTGGCACTTAGGGGTGTATATACTCTATGGACTGGTTTCCCAGACATGATTTGTATTAAAACAGAATTAGATCTTAATGCAATATAATTAATCAATGTCTTAAAATTGTCTTTGTTAAATGAACTTGCGTTGCTTCCAGACTATGAAGTCCTGAACTAAATTTTAGCCAGCTGTTTTAGCATTTATTTATGCGATGAGTGCAGGTTGCCTCATAGGGGAATAGATCAAAGAAGACAACTGAAAATACTGCTCAACGTTGTACTATTGTAACTATTTTTCTTGTACAGTTTTAAGTAAAAATGCTTTTAAGCAAATAATTTCAAGGTACTCCTTCACTGAAGAAAAACAGCACATGCACATCAACCACACAAGTTGGACAAACCTGTACATAAGTTTCTAATTAATTAAATTATGATGAGTACATGTAAAAGAACCATACAACAACTTAAAAACTTTTCTCTTTATCTCCTCTTCCATGCCTCTGAGGTTAAACTTAAAACATGTTATTTATTCCTGGACTAATGTTAAGTTTTGACTTGGGAGTTGGATCATTAAAATCTTTATTACGCTACTTCATGCTAATGATTACGTTCCAGTTCACTCTAGTATTGTAGTGCAAACAAAAAATAATCAAACAAATTATTAACTGGGAGCTTGTATGCAATGCGCTATAACTACTAAAAAAAGGGGTATAAAGACTGAATGAGCTGGATCCATGTATTGATTTAAATGTCAACAATTGGAATTAATTGTGGCAACAACCGTACATCGATTATTATTATATATTATAATTGATTAAAAAAAAATTATTATTGTTTTTAAAAAAAAAGGACCGACAACAGATGTGTAAAAAAATAATTTATGGTTTTAAACTGATGTGTATCTAATTTAATAGGCATGATTGCTCATATATATTTAAATTAGTCCTTCTATACATCATCATTCTAAAATTAACAGTTAGCCTACCCAAGTTTCTGAACAAAGTTGGTCAATACAATTATACTGTATCATAGCAGATTCAGTGGTATCACCAAATATTGTATATTTGCCTTAAGAATCAAAACTCGTATAATAATGTGTTCTCCTTTTGTTTATAGGTCCTATACAAGCATGAGGGGCAGTCAGCTCTAAAGGTGTTAGACAAAGGCAAGACATCAGTCAGTCTTCCACTACCCAAAGATAATGGCTATGTGGTCCTGGAAATCCGATCTTGGGGAGAGGGAGGTGATGGGGCAGCTCACGAGATCATAGTGTCCAGAGATTCAGGTATGTTTCCTATCATTAGCAGAATAGACATGCTCAGTAGTCCTAAGCAGCAAATCTTTAAAATATGCAATATTTAATCTTACTTTCTGGATTCCTCAAGAACACTTGTTTAAATGAGAGATAAGAAAACCTCATTTATTTTTTGTTTGTTCTACAGGAACTGGGATGATGGTTCAGAAAAACAATGTGGGAATCCCCAGATCTTTCAGCACATTATTTTTGCTCTGGCATGCTGTGGTTCTCATTGTGACTGGCTTATTGGTGCTGTGATCAGCCAGTGCAGTGGTCCTTTCCCAGTAGTACTCCACAGATATTGTCTGGTTACTCCCCAGGTGGGGCACGACTTTAGGCATTGCAGTCTCTGATTAGGAAGGGTGGGGAGTCTAGGGAAGGGTGAGTTCCTGTGATTTTAGTATTAAATATGAAAAACAGCATTTGTTTTACTCTTTTGTATAAAAAAAATGATTTTTAACAAGACCAACTTGTGTTGTGTAAACCTTGCCATGTGGGAAAAATCAGTACATTTCAATTTTAGTCATCATTATACATAAATGATAACAGACACATAGATTTCAACAGATCAGGATCAATATACCAGGTGCTGTACATACAATGGGCCTAATTTATCTATTTCAGTTCAAGTCAAATGGATTATGGGGATTTTCATGAATACCAAATATATTCCTACCAATGATTCATGAATAAATCCAAGTTGATAAAGTGGGCCTAGTGTTGCGATATATACACTACCGGTCAAAAGTTTTAGAACACCCCAATCTTTCCAGTTTTTTATTGAGAATTATGCAGTTTAATGTCTCATTGCACTCTGAAATGAAAGCATAGTACAAATAAGCAATTGGAGTTAAAAAAGAAA
>JAQQZR010000016.1:11141624-11152676 GCA_030068235.1 Notoglanidium macrostoma | reverse complement strand
CCATCATTATCCAGTCTCTTTTAAAGTCATAAAAATAAAGAAATAATTGAATTAGAAGGTGTGTCCTAACTTTTGACTGGTAGTATATATATATATAGTACCACTTGTAATATTAGGTGTTTTTTTTACTTAAATTGTTCTTGTTTGATTTGTTTATTGCAAACAGCTGAAAGCTTTATATCTTTTTTTACATTATTTAAGCAAATGAGGACATTTTTAATGAGATTACTATGCTCTACTTTTAAGGCTAAAAAACACAAATTCACACAAAGTCAGCAAATTTTCCACCTCAAGATGATGATAAGAGTTTATGCAATCTACAGGGCTTACAGGTGGCTGTCAGGTGGCTCGGTGGTAATAAATGCAGAAATGATAATTTATGCAAGCTTACAATAAAATGTGGTAAAGTAGTGTACTATAAATCAATAAATTATCAGTGTATTTCCTTCTTCCTGATTAGACTTTTAAACACTTATCACCTGTACCTTGGTACCCATTAATAAGACCTAAGTATAAATGAGCTTGAAAGATCTTCAACTTACTTCTGAGGATTCTCTGGGAATGTGACAGGTAAATATATTAACAGTGAACATTAATTAATTGCATGTTTTAGATTTAGAGAAGGATTTTGCATTAGCTGTTTGCAACTATTTGCTATTACTGGTTAAACATATACCATGAGCATATAAAAAAGGAGAAACATATCAGTAGGTTTGTCTTAATTTAACTAAATTGCAATTGCATACTAAAAAATAGAATGATCTAATATTGATGTATACTGATAGCTTTACTCAAACAGATTGTTTTATTTTGTTAATATGCAGATATTTTTATTATTATATTTACTGATTGTTCCCTAATCATATTTCTAGGTCGATTTCTAAAATTATCTGAATTGATTCAGTACCACCATGTTCAAATTAACTCTCCTAGCAGGTATAAGTTTATGACATCTAAATATAGTTTATAAATAGCTGTTCTATGTCGCCATATTTAACATGTTAACATGTTAACTATCTTCTTTTACACAGGACTAGCACTGCTTTCTCTTCAGTTTGGTAATTATCTTTAATTGTGATATTGTGTATTGTGAATTGGGTACTTGTGTTCAAATTTCAGTTCAAATTTCAGTGATGCTCTGGTATTGGTGCATAGGTTAAAAACTGTATAGAAGTGAGCACAGATTTATGGTAGGAACAGATATTTGTCTTATACATGGGACTCTTATTCAACAAAATGAGCACAAATAATGGATCAAGTAATGATTTGCATATTACTTTCAAATGACACACCTCAGGTTATATGCATATATCTAATGCATGAATCACAGACAAATTTTTAAGCCAACATCATAGTCAGCCAACAGAAAATGTTTGGCAGACTAACCAGATCTGTGGGAAGTCTTCCAAAATGCAGAAATGGAAAAAAAACATTTCAATTAAACTGTGTCAGAGGTGTTTTTGTCCATGAATGTTGTAAATAAAAAAGACAATTATGGATGTATGCTCTGTTTTTTTATAAAGCAACCCATATGAATTTATAACTAGATCTTTTGTTGATTTTATTAATGTCATATTTAATCAGTATGTTTTAAAGAAAGCTTTATTTATGAAACATAGGTAAGCCAAGTTTCCATCCAGAACAAATAAACAAATCATTATTTCATATAAATAAAATGCTGAAAGACATTAATTAAAAACAAATTTATTAACAGGGGTGGGAAATACTTGAACAACTGTACTTCATCTACTCTATATGAGTAGACCTACTATTTATGTTTGGAAGATTTGTACTTTACTCTTATTGAATATATTCAAATATTGAATATTGTTTCTTGTCCATCTATGTTTTTATCAGTAAATATTATTTTAAAATTTGTTAAACATCAGCTAATAATACAAACCTGCTAATCATAATGCTCTACTTACTGTACGAGCTATTATTATTTGTATATAGTTTTTGATCATTTAACTGCAAATCTAATTTTTTTCATGTTGTTAAAACTAAACATTCACATTTATAACCACTCCAACTGAACTTGACTTTGGTTGTACTGATAGGCAAGAGAGGCCAAAGATGAAATTGATGAATAAGGAAATTGTCATTGGAGTTTGCATACAGCCCTCTCATGATCAGATTTATCCATATGCAACTTTAATGACTATAGGCCATTAAATTTGTGCATTCATGTATGAGTAAGTGTGTTCTTGATGTGATTTAAGGTTACAAAAACTGTTACAGAAAATAACTGTTACTCTCACAGCCTATTCTACAAAGCTGGTGTGCTACTTCAGTAACTGGTCCCAGTACCGTCCTAGCAATGGCCGCTTCACTCCTGATAATGTTGATCCCTTCCTATGCACACATGTCATCTACGCACTGGCAACCATCAGTCCAGACAGTCAGCTCACTACTATTGAATGGAATGATGAGGACATGTACAAGAAACTGAATAGCCTGAAAAATGTGTAAGTGAGACTAAACATTGTGGTACAGTCATTTTAAATATATCTTTAATAGGGTAATCATAACTGCAAGTAATCAGATAGTACACTTTATGCAATGGAAAACAATGACATGCAACTAACTGATGGTATATATTATTAATGTAATACATTTTCTTATATGCTATTTTTCCTTTGCAGAAACCCTTATTTGAAGACCCTGCTCTCAGTTGGAGGATTGTACAATGGTCTCAGCCAGTAGGTACCCCCTAGTGAAACGACAACCAGCCTACACTGTACACTGTACACTCTACACAACACTGTTTTTCATCAACGCTGTAATTATAAAACCGAACATGTTATTTTATCAATATGAAGCTTTTGTAAGCAAGGACTTTGCAAGTATGATCTATGAGTCTCTTTAAAAAAATCAAACTGTTGGGGCTCACAAGTGGCACAAGAGCAAAGTGTTCATTCTGCCATCAGGTAATTGCAACATTTAATCCTATTGATCCATGTCTGAGCCTGTGCTCCTGGGATGTGAAGGATGAAGTAATCTCTTTCCCCTGACAGTCACAGGAAAACTAGTCAATTGTGGCTGAGTGTATGGAGAAAAGGGTTGATGGCACTTTCCTCCGAGCATTTTATGCTGCTCTGTGACATGAGACACAGCATGAGCAGCAGGTTGGCTGGCTTCTCATATCTCAAAGGAAGCATGTGTCTGTCTTCACCCTTCACAGTTGCTTACTGTTATATCATTGGGGAGAACTGGCTTGGAAAGTCACCATATTTTGGGGTTTCAATAAAAAATGTTAACATGATTAAACAAATGAGAAAAAACAGTCTTTCCTTGGACAATCACAATAATTTTTAATAAATAAATACAGATCACCTTTTCCGTCACAGGTATAGCAATATGGTGTCTACTCCAAAAAATCGTCAGACCTTCATCCGTTCTGCTCTGCTTTTCCTCCGGGCTCATGATTTTGACGGCATAGATCTGGCCTGGGAGTTTCCTGGACAGAATGGTAGTCCTGCTGAAGACAAGCAAAGGTTTGCTGATTTGATAAAGGTGAGTCGATTATATATGGAGCTGAATGATTACTGATAGGTGACTCTAAATAACAGTATATGCAATTGTCTGTTTCATGTGCTTGCCAGTGATTTCATGAAATGTATTGTTAAACCTTGCATTATGCAGGAGCTGAAGCAAGCCATTAAACAGGAAGCCATAGACACCAGGAAGACCCAACTGCTGCTTTCAATCAAAGCAGGAGCCCTTAAACCCACCATTGATGCAGCTTATGAGGTTCATGAAATAGCAAGGTATTCCAGAAATACCTAAGACCTCTTCAGTGGATCAGGAAAGCATAGACTGGTTATTATAAAAGGTTGATCATTATATTTTTGTTGTTGCAGTGAAGTAGACTTTCTCAGCATCATGACTTATGACTACCATGGTGCATGGGAGAAGGTTACAGGTCACAACAGTCCTCTTTTCAAGAGTTCTCTAGATCAAGGAACCCACAAAGAACACAATATTGTAAGAGAAAAATTTTATGATCCAGTTTTAAGTTTAAAAAACAATTCAAATAAGATTTCTTATATTTACACTTACATTTATGGCATTTGGCAGATGCCCTTATCCAGAGAGACTTACATAAGTGCTTTGAAGTCTCTATCAGTAAATATATTCTGATACTGGTTCACTAGGACCTGGGCTAAGTATACCATCACGCTAAAAACTCTGTTGGCAAATAATACCGAAAGGGTTTTTTTTTTGTTTTTGTTTTTAAAAGTGAAGAATAAATAAAAGTGCTAGTCCAAGTACTTCTGAAAGAGGTAGGTCTTTAGTCGTTGTTTGAAGACACCCAGTGACTCAGCTGCTCTGACATCTAGGAGAAGTTCTTTCCACCCGCTAGGTGCCAAAACAGAGAAGAGTTTAGATGCATGTGTTCCATAGTTTGGGCCTGAATTTTCTCCTCACGTTGTTCAGGATGCTACTGTGTCTTACTGGATAAGCAAAGGGGCTCCAGCTGAAAAACTGCTTATGGGTTTCCCCACATATGGACGCACTTTCCGCCTTACCACCTCCTCAACAGGCCTCGGTGCACCAAGCAATGGCCCAGCTGATGCTGGCCCTTACACACGTGATGCTGGCTACTGGTCCTATTATGAGGTGACTGAGTACAGGTTCTTTATTTAAGCTGAAATTTATTTTTAAAATAACTCAATGATGAAACATCTGTAAGCATAATGAGGATATTATAAAAAAAAATAATAGTGAAGGTTTTTTGATCCATAGATCTGTACTTTTGCGTCAGCGGCTAAGGTAGAATGGATCCCTGAACAGAGGGTTCCATATGCCACTCACGGAACAGCTTGGGTGGGATATGACAACCAAGAAAGCTTTTCTGCCAAGGTAAATTAAACTACTGAATCAAAAAAAAAAATCTCACAAATTACTTTCCACAACTTGCATTTTTGTGTTATGTACTCTGTTTAATCTTTTTTTTTTTTTAGGTTCAGTGGCTCACATCAATGAACCTAGGTGGGGCATCAGTATGGTCCCTTGACCTGGATGACTTTAACGGACATTTCTGCTCACAAGGAGACTACCCTCTTGTTAACCACCTACGCAGTTCCCTTGGTAAATAAATTCTAACTAAATATGCAGGTTTCACAAGTTTAATTTGACTATATATTTTTAGTTTATTGATTCAAGTCAAATGGGCAAAATTGAAATCAGTTGAAGAGATGTTTTGGCCATTCTTAATCTGTCATCTAATGTAAAACTCTTATAGGTTTTCCTCCCAAGCCAACCACCACTCGTCCCCCAACTACTACCCCAGACCCTATTGCCTCCTTTTGCTCTGGAAAACCTGACGGTTTGTATCCAAACCCTTTTGACGTCACCACCTATTTCCAATGCTTCCTTGGAAATACCTACTTGCACCGGTGCCAGCCAGGCCTGGTCTATGTTGATAGCTGCAAATGCTGCAACTGGCCATAAGAAGCCAGAAGACATATGTCAATATTTTCAATAAAATGAAAGCAATGATTCTCCACACAAAATGTCTTTCTGTTTATATACAGTACATTTGATCAATTTGTTAACACTGTTGACTATTACTTACCACTGTTTGTGTGGGCAGTCACAAATACAAACTACTACAGGACACTTTTTCTGTTTCTGGTTCAATACCAAGTGCTAGATACAGTTCAACTGCCTTTGTTTAATTTCACAAGCAAATTATAAAATGTGTTGAATAAAGTGATAGTGAAAGAATTAAACACATTTGTATATTTCCTTAAATAAAATAACTGAAAATGATTCTTTGTATTCAATTCATCCTGTGTGAGGTATGACATTTTTTGACATTACATGGTAAATAAAATGCTATTTTTTAAAGCAACATTCTTTTATATAGATGCTTTTCACAGTATAAAATAGCACAAGGCAACATTATATACAACAATATAAAAACATAATACCAATATGATACAAGACATCAGAAAACAGAAAAGAAAAATGACATGAAAACACAGAAAAGAAAAAATAGCATATGCAAATGTATGCATCTATATAAAAGTTATAATATTTATCATATACAGCATTTCCCAAAAGTTTAAATTCACAGATATTTTTATTCATATGAAATAATCTTCATCTAACAACCTCAGCTTTGATCCATTAAGAAATGTTCAACGTTCTTGTTCAGAGTATACACAGGTCATGAAATCCAAGGGGGTCAATTTGACAATTTGTTGTAATATCTGCATTTAAAAAATAACAGCCTAAGAAACCAGCCATAACATTAACATTAACATTAACATAACATTTGCCTAATATTGTGTAGGTCCCCCTTGTGCCTCCAAACTGACCCATTGAGGTATGGACTCCACAAGACCTCTAAAGTTATGCTGTCATATCTGACACCAAGATGTTAGCAGCAGATCCTGTAAGGTGCAAGCTGGGGCCTCCATGGACAGACTTGTTTGTCCAGCACACCCCACAAATGCTCGATCGGATTGAGATCTGGGGAATATGGAGGCCAAATCAACACCTTGAATTCTTTTAATACTGTAGTTCCTCAAACTATTCCTGAGCAATTTTTGCAGTGTGGAGGGGTGCTTAAGTCCACTGCCAATTAGGGAATGCCGTTGCTGTGAAGGGGTGTACTTGGTCTGCAGTAATGTTTAGGTAGAGGGTACATGTCAATGTAACATCAACCTGAATGTCAGGACCCAAGGTTTCCCAGCAGAACATTGCCCAGAACATCACACTGCCTCTGACTGTTTGCTTTTTTCACATAGTGCATCCTGGCGTCATCTCTTGCCCACGTAAGCAATGCACATGCACCCAGACGTTTACGTCTGATTCATCAGACACTTCACTTGGTTAGTGAAGTACAGTGAACTCTGAAGCAAGAACCCCTTGCATAGGGCTGGATTACCATTTAACTTCTCTGGATGAGAGATTAAGTAACTGGTGAATTTGGCGGAAGCTGCGCAAGCTATTGGTGTGATGGCATTGGTGAGCTGTCTAGCTCATGAAGATGCTGTGGCTGCTCCCTGAGCAGCAGTCCCTGTGCAGCAACAGCAGAGAGCTTCGGAGACTCCCCTGCTACATCCATGTTGAGTGGCAAAGTATTCTGTCAGGTAATAGGCACAATTACAACACAAAACACAAATGGACGTTTATTCAAAACCAGGCAGGCAGACAAAGAGTGAAGGGTAATCCAAAAACTGGTATTAGACAAACTGCAATGTCAACAAGGGCTAGGCAGGAAATTTGGTCAAAGTAGCAACTTAATATCAAAAACCAGGGTAATGAGAGCTGGAACAAAGGCTTGGAATGAACTTGACACAACATGAATGAGAACATGAACATAAACGAGTTAACATAAAAATGTTATTGGTGGCCATACTTCAAGGCCGCTGAGGCTGATGGGAAATGGAGTGTGTGGCAGGTGACGTGACATCAACACATTAATCATGAAATTAACATTATAGATTAGCATTATGTTACAGCTCACAAGCACATATGATAGTGTTAGCTGTCACTGCTGAATTAGATCCTTTAGCTTTTAACTTTTAACTTTTAACCTATTGCTACATTTTCTGATTACCTAAAACAAAAATTTTTTAAACTTTTTACTCAGGATCTAACCATGGAACCTGTAGATGTGAAATGGCACCTTCTTATTTACATCATGTCTTTAAAATAACACAAAATAACAATGCAAATTATTATTTATAGCACAGAAAATGTTTTTTCCCCAAACCACTTCTGCTACACTGGGCGTTGGTGTATTGGTATTTGTTTGTTTTCTGTTGTCTTTCAGGTCATTTGTTATTTTCATAGCAAACTTTATCACTAACAATAATAACAAAACCTACAGGAACCTAAAGTGCTCCCACATTTAATCCTTTCTACCTTTCACACTCATGAAATGCTCTCATACTCTCATACTTTAATTATAAAGATTTATTTGTTTCTATATGAAATGTAAATGTGGAACCTTTCTTGTTTGTTTTTTTACATTTTGTGTATTACAGTAAATGGTAAAAGTACTAAATGTGAGAGCACTTAATACAATTTTAAATAATTGTGTGAGAAAATGTCACAATGAGAGCTTGAATGGCAAAGGTATATAATGGAGTTCTAAACTGAAAATAAAAACACTGCTTCATAGCTTGCCTCTCCCTGCCAAGATAGCCAGAGATAATACATTTATTGTTGGAGATCAGCATAGCAATAATCTCCCTAATAAACCTGATAAGCATATATAATATATATAAAAAAAAGTTTTTACTGCTTAGTACATAAAATATGTGTTTATATTACATTATATAATGTTGTGTATTTATTGTGACACGTAATAGAAAAATGGCATACACTATATTCTTCAAAGTGCAAACTCTGATCTGAGGAAAACATTATGTTATAACAATTAACTTAGGACCTCCTGTTATTAATATTGAACTTGTGAAATGCTGGTGCAGTAAGATTCTTTTAAGATAGCAAATCTCTTGTGTTTAGATATTGAAAGCACATGCGGTGAGTATTAATTTAGTTAATAAATACACATACAAGTGTAAAAAAATAAGAGTGGCCTCATGGTTCAACCTTTTGAACATCTGTTCTCTGTTCAAGTGAAAATGACTAATATAGATTTTTATTAAAACTGCGACTATGCTAATAATGATTAAATAATCATTTCTATCCTCATGTGCTTTGTTCAATGATGATGTGTATAATAAATATGAAGAGTCATTGTAAATCAAATCTTATTTATGTTTAGAGGTTATGTTCAGCATTCTAATAACTGAAGGTAACAAAATAAAAATTATATAAAAAATGTTTTAATCAGTGAATTTAGGTCTGTAGGATTAAGAATGCCTAGCAGTGTCGTTATACCAGTCCCTTCCCCTCACTACTAGAGTAAAATGTTGTTGATGAATGGATAGCACAGATTAACTGAGGCTGACAATTTCTCTCCCAGAGATCATGTGTACTTGGACTTTTCTCAGACTAAGTTGGTGATCTGACTTGGCAACACAGGATCTGCTTGAGTCACCATTTACTCTAGTGTCTCTTATGTCAAAAGAATGCTTCAGCATAAATTGATATTTGCTTCTGGACGGTCACTTGATAGCCTTTCTGTGGACAATTTTAAGTGCATAATTATCAGCCTTAAGTGTTGCAACAGCTTCCTTTTGTTGTAAAGGAAGATTTATCAATCTTATGCTGGACTACTTTATATCTGTCTAGTTCACACACTTTCTACAGGAAAAAACCATTTAAATTACAATGCCACAGCCTGCTGGGCATAAACCAAACTGCTTCAGGTTCATAGTCGAGATTTTATAAGTTATTTGGGAAAGCAAAAAACACTTAGCCTAGTTTAAAACGCTGCCATAGTATGGCTAGTCAAACCACACTGCTTTGGGTTTACTCGTTTAAAAGTTAGATAATAAACACAAACAATCAAACTAAGCTACATTCCAATGGGTCAAACCACAGTACTTCAGGTTTACTAGTTTTAAAATTAATTTGAATCACATTGGTTTTACTGCAACACTATTTTTAGTTGCTTGTGAAATGCACCTATAATTCTAATACAACTGTGTTGTCACAGTATGTGGTTGATGATAGTGTCTCAGGCTGATTGAGATACTTTAGAATCATTTTTAATTATTAGAGTTACTTTTAGAATTGTACAGAATTATACCTGAACTCCTAGTAATTATAAAATAAAGAAACCAGCTGTGTCCTTGTCCTTTAAAACATCTTTCTGGGTTTTAATGGGGGGCTCCCTAAAATCAACACCTTTCAGCTAAATCATTCTTTGCGACTATGAGTGAGAGATTTACCACAACGGTTTATCAGCTTTATGGCATGGTAGAGAGGAACCTGAGATCACAACAGTTCTGTAATACTAGCAGATTCTGTCTAAATTCTGGTAATTTCTTACCTGTCATTAAAGCGGAATCAAACATGTGATTTAGTGACTGTCTCATTCCGTTGGGTGTATCCTCCTGATGCTGTAATGGAGAAAGCTGCATGGCCAAGTCAGTTTAGCAATGTGAGGTGCAATGGACATTTATCCATCCATCCATCCATCCATCCATCCATTGATCCATTGTCTATTCTGCTTATTCTTTAAGGATCGCAGGGAAGCTGGTGCCAGACCTAGGGCAAGAGATGGGGTACACCCTAGGCAGGTTGCTAAACTATCACAGGGCTAAAACAGAGATGAACAGCCATTCACACCTATGAGTAGTTTAGAGTAGCCAGTTAACCTAAAGTTCATATCCTTCAGAGGAAACCAGAGCACCTGGATGAAACCCATATAGGTAAAGGGAGAACATGCAAACTCCACACAGACAAGCCCCAGTCAGCTTCCAGGTTCAAACCTGAAACCTTCTTGCTGAGAGTCCACAGTGCTTACCATGGCACCACTGTGCCATTTCTGAAGGACATTTAATATAATAAATATAGTCAAATTAATCTAAGATTACTGTTTCTCTATACCTATAGTAGAAGAATAACTACTAGAAGATTGTTAACCCTATTTCTAGACAATTTTACATTTTTAACACAAATTAATGTTATTCTACTGGCAGATAATGTTGAAAATTTATGTCTAGAAATAAGCAAAATTATCTTTCAGCGCAGTCAATCTAAAGCTTGAAATTAGTAAACATGTCAAGAAAAAGGCTTAATAATATGATCTGCAGTGAGAACAGTAAATTACTTTGCTTATATGTATATTCTTTTCATTTTGTCATCACTATCACTAAGTATCTTTTGCTTCTTGAACACTGTTGGGTGTTTCGTATAGATTTTAGGGGGCTGATCACGAATATCACATCAAAATTTACACATCGCGTACCGTTTCAGAGGAATCTTCAGTTTTGTCATCATTTTTTCTTATATTTGTATCCAAACATTTTTGCTCCAGTAAGTGACTTACACTGCACAACAATTTTTTGAAAAGTCTTGCTTCCTGAAAAGTTGTCGTTGATTGTGACAGGTACCTACTGGGTTGCACAAATATAGTTTTGGTTTTACTGCATCACGTAGGAACTCTGAGAAATA
>JAQQZR010000016.1:11120888-11135412 GCA_030068235.1 Notoglanidium macrostoma | reverse complement strand
AACAGATCTTCAAACCGCTCGTCACTCATAACATGTCTGATCTGGGGGCCGACAAAAATGCCCTGTTTGATCTTGGCGTCAGTTATTCTTGGGAACATCTGTCTTAAATAACGCAAATCTTCAGGTACTGAAGGATAAACGTTGCCATTGTGTAGCAGCACAGCTTTCAGGCTTAACATTGATGAATCAATGAAGAGATGCCATATACAAATATAAGAAACAATTATGACAAAACTGAAGACTTCTCTGAAACGGTATGCGATGGGTAAATTTTGATGTGATATTCGTGACCAGCACCCAAATATTTATAAGAAACACCCAACAGTGTTCAAGAAGCACTTGTTGTGCACTGATATCAACACTGTACATCTGGAATATCTGTGGAGATCTTAATGTCGTTGCTCTGTTATAGACATGTAAATGTCTATTTCTCAGATTTCCTACGTGATGCAGTAAAACCAAAACTATATTTATGCATACCCAATATGTACCTGTCACAATCAGCAAAAACGTTTCAGGAAGCAAGACTTTTCAATAAAATTGCTGTGCAGTGATGAGGTCACACTTGTTTATTTTATACTTGTGCTCATTACCATCTTCAAGTTCTGTCCAGTTTCCTAAAAAGCAAGGTTTCTTTTGTCAAGTTTCATCAGTAATTGACGAGATGTGTTTGTCATTCGCCCTGACTTTTCATGGTGCACTGATATCAGATTCTTCTGCCATTTCATTATGGAGAGAAAATTGTCTGCCCTAAATTACTATCGTATTTGGGAATGATTTCTCTCTTCTCTCCAGCTGCATTTTTCTAGTCTCTGAAACAGTTTGGCGTGAAATTTAAGCACCCTGAACAATATGCAACATCTTCAGGTGATACATTACCCACTGATTCTTGTTCTAAGCACTTTTCACTACACATTGTTACTGGAAAACTGACAGTAATCTGTTCATTTATTAACCTAAAGCATTTATTTTCTTCTGTCAAACTTCCTGTCTGAGGAATTTCAACTGTCACTAATATGCTTTTCAACAAATGCTTAACATAGGCACCTGCACTAGCACAAGGGGGTTTGGCCTATCACTTTTAAATCCCACTGTGTGACAGCCAGCCATGGCCAGGAGCTAAGAGAGGAAAATTGGATGTACTGTTTTTATGGGTGGCTTGGCATCCAGAAGAACATATACTATAATAGAGCATAAAGTGTATTCGGTTTAATGTTGTAAAATGTTGTTTACAACAAAGTTGCTCTGTTTCACTTGGTCTAGTATTGTGGTAAGTTCTTATTTGAGAAAGGTCCTGTCTGTGTGACCACAAGCCTTCAAGGCACCTCAGTGAAATGCTTGAACTCATTGTCTTTTTCTGTAGCACTAATCACTTATAGCTGGTGTTTTCCTGGAAGGTAGAAAGCGTACAGCAAATATGAATTAGTCAGAATGGGTCTCTAGACTCCAATATTAAGTTAGTTTAGTCAAAGGTTTGGACAAAGGTTTTGTACTTTTTTAGAATAATAATGAAGACATGAACACTATGAAATAAGAATTATGCAGTGATCAAGAAAAGTGTTTTTATAAATTATTTTCTATTTTTAAATAAACACACACAAACACACACACACACACACACACACACACACACACACACACGCATAGCGAAGCCAATCCATCTACAGGCATTTATGGTAGGTGAGAGAAAACAGGAAAAAAACCCACACAGAGAATAAACAAAGCTCAATATTACACCTGGACTCTGGAGCTAAAAGTGGCTACACTACCTGCTGCTCGTAAACCCAATTTAATTAAATGTAATTCCTTGATAAGGCAAATCAAGAATTTATTTATCTATCAAATTCCATAAATTGATTTTTAGTGCAAAAAACAGTCCTATACAAAACAATTTTAAAAAACTAACGTAAAATAAGATGTAAAACATAATGTAAATGAAGAACAAAAAATAATAAAGTCGGATGATAAAATTAATTCTAAAATATGTTCCTTAGGGCTCCTCTCAAATGGAACTCAAACATGGAAGCTATTTAACTGTACCGTCCCCTTTAATGATTTAAGAGAGTTCTGTCCAATATGCAAAGATACTGGCACAAATTTTAGAAATGATTTCATAGATTAGCGTATCTGATGAACACTGTGTCATGAATGGCAGACCATGTTTTGTGATAAGGTTTGCTTTGAGATAACAATTATCTAAAAACATTTAGATATTGAAATCTCATGTTAAGCATTAATGTAGTTAATGAGTACAAACAGAAGGATAAATCCACAAAAAGAAAAACAAAGTTATGTATGTGTAATGTGCATATCTTTTTGAAATTCCAATAATATTTGAAAGAAACGATTTACCAAATACTAGTGGAACTTCTAAAAGATTATCTGATCACTAAAGCTCATGGTGGGAGGTGCACTATGTGGGTTCCTTCTGGGTTCTCAGGTTTCCTCCTACTGCCATTAAAATCTCCTGATTTACAATAGCCAATCCACAGCTTGTGTTATATACCTCAGCGCCACCTTGACCATCAATCAGGATAAATCAGTTACTAAAAAATGAATGAATGAATGAATGAATGAACTCCCGCCATAATTATGTATCAGAAACCCATATACAAAGAGAAATATATATGGAGTTTTGACTTGGTATTGGAGGACAATTCTATTCAGATGGACACCATTTTTATCTATAGTTCTAATATATCACAACCATCACTCTGCTACTGAGATGATGATAGGATTGTGCAGGAAATGTTAAAATGAGAACCTGCTTAATTTTAAGTTTATATTTCATTTTTATGAAATAGTAAATGGCAAGGATTATAAGATATGCGTTCCCTTTAGTGATGTATGATGTATGAAAAGTACAAATAAACAGCATAACTATTTGCCCTCATATTCTGACTTATGCTTCTTTCGTACAGCGAAATGGTACAAATGGTCAGCTACTGTCTGTGTTTTCTCTGTCTATTCTCTGTTCTGTGTTTTTGCCAGTTAATGCTGTGGACCTTTGAATCCACTAGATCTTGAAAAACGAAACGCTAGTTCACATACTGTCACTACCTCCCAAGATAACCAATGGTAGATATTTATTAGTGGAAAACGGAGTTTGTTTTTTTTAAAGACACAAAAGGTTGCCTCATAAACCACTGTGTCCTGATAAGATAAGGATTATGAGGACATAAGAATTTTTTTTTTATAGCTTAGAAGATAAAATACATGTGTGATTTGCTAATTTAGACTTTAAAAATAGCCCTAAAATAAATAATTTTAATAATTTAAGATAAATAATATAGAAGTAAAAGTAAACAATATAGAAATTTAGCTATAAATATATAACTAAAGTTTGAGATTTAATGTTAATTTCATTTTATGCACATACAGTATACACATACCAAGAAAAAAGTTATACCTTTTCTTTATTTTGATTATTTTCTATATTGTAGAACAATACTGAAGACATCGGTTTACAATACTGAATACTGAAGTTTACAATTTTTTTTTCATATTTATGATAGTAGCCATCATTTACCTTTATGAAAGCATTGCAGACTGTTGACATTATCATATCTAGCTTCATGAGGTAGTCACCTGGAATGCATTTCAATTAACAGATGTGTCTTGTCAAAAGTTAATTAGTGGAATTTCTTGCCTTCTTAATGCATTTGAGACCATCAGTTGTGTTGTATCGAGGTAGTGTTGCAGACGTCCCACCCTGCAAAAACTCATTTCACGAACACACGCACAAAAAAAAGCCACACACAATATGCTTTGCAATAGTTTGTTTAGTAATTTTGTCTAATCTGTAAACCAAGTTGGGTAGGCCTATATGCAGAACATCTGACATTAATATATGTACTTATTTTATTCGACTCATAGAGTCATTTTTATTCTATTACAATTCGCTGACCATACACTAGAAAACTTTGAAAAGACTCTTAAAAGACTAAAGTCTGACACCCTTTCGCATTGTTTCTAGTCACAGACTACGATTTTGCAAAGACTTGGGATCTTGCAGTGTCATTAATTGCAAGACTGCAGCTAGATTCCTTTTGAGATTATTTCCCATCATGCTCCTGTACACGCTTTACTGCTTCCTGTTTGGTGCTGGAGAGAGCTCACCTATTGGTTTTAAGACATCCCATGAATGATTGCAGTTGAAAGATCCCATGTCTTTTACAGTCATTTAACCCACAATGGCCAACAGAAAAGCCAGTGTTGCAAGCAACACTGTAATTATCTCTGACTCTTATTAATGATTAATAATTTTAATAATAATTAGCAATTTTTCCCTAAACGGCATCTCATACCGATCACAATGCTCTCTTACTCTCTCGCCATGTCTTTCACTCTCTCTCTCTCATTAATATTAATCTCGTTAAAAATATTTACAGGATATTTTGTACTATCTATTAGTAATCATCCATGCATAGTGTATAATAATTGAGCAAAAATAAGCACAGCTGTAATTCCGATTCATTTTGAAAAGTCATACTAGAACACAAAAAGTGTCATCATTTTTTTTAAAGGTAGGCCAGAGTTCTTCACTGTGCCAACATGTTATCACACTCTGTCATATCAATCCACACTTTACACTTTACCTCTGGATGACCTAATAAACTTTCCAGCTCTTACCTGATTAGACAAGCCAGACTATTTAAGCTCTGTGAGCTGTAGGTTCATTTGCCTTTCATCCAGAAAGTACCCCAGGTAAGATTTCAGTGATTAGGGGTATACTAGTCTGGCAAAATAATATCTTTTACTATTTCTAAATAGTAAACCAATTTACTAAAGTAACCTCTCTCCTAGACAAAAAGATTACAACTGAAAAACACTAGAGGTTCTACCAAAATGGCCAGGCTCACACTTCTTGCAGGTATTTGAAAACTAAATTTATATTTGGTTGCTAAGTAAAATACATTAAACTGACATAAACCCTCTGTATTTTCAAGGCTTGTGCTTGGTGCTATGTCACTTTGGTGAGTCATGCAAATTTATAATACTTAATAAAATCACTTCTGTAACTTCTGAAGTTATTTAATTGCTTAATCTATATTTGTGTCTTTATTCTACAGCAACTTCCAAGCAACTAGTGTGTTATTTCACCAACTGGTCTCAATACCGACCTGGAACTGGGAAGTACATGCCTTCTAATGTAGATCCATTCCTGTGTACACATCTGATTTATGCCTTTTCGATTATTAACCATGCCAATGAGCTTGTCACATATGAATGGAATGATGAAACCCTCTACCAATCCTTCAATGCTATAAAGAAAACGTATGTATGACAAAAGTTATTAGGTGTGTAATAATAGTAATGATAAGTATCTATCTACTCACAACACCAACATGAAACCAGATACAGTGTATTTATCATGTTTTCTTAATCTATACAGTAACACCAATCTTAAAACTCTTTTGGCTGTTGGTGGATGGAATTTTGGCTCGACTCAGTGAGTAATGTTTTTTAGTTCCTTTATTTGCAAATAATAGTGCTGGGATACTATTTTGCAGACCTTATACTGACAATAAATCTAATGAAAAATAAATCTTTCTCAGGTTCTCCATCATGGTCTCCTCAGCTGCCAACCGCCAAAAGTTCATCCAGTCATCCATCTTATTCCTAAGGACACATGGATTTGATGGTCTGGACTTGGATTGGGAATACCCAGGTTCAAGAGGTAGCCCTCCTGAGGACAAACAGAGATTTACTTTATTGTGCAAGGTAGGCTTGACCATGTAATCCAACAGTGTATAAGCTGCAACTACCTGTTTCAAAAGTTTGTATATTTTTTTCTAACCACTTGTTCTGGTGGAATTTGTTCAGGAACTGGTGGAAGCTTATGAGGCAGAAGGTAAAGCTAGTGGACGTCCTAGACTCATGCTTACTGCTGCAGTATCTGCTGGCAAAGGGACAATTGATGCTGGATATGAAATCGCAAAGATTGCAAAGTAAGGTTTGGTATTTATAATTTAAATAAATTAGCAAAAAGATATCTACTCTGTAAATAAGAATTAAAAGAAAGCAATAACATCCGTTAGGTAAGAATTATTTTCGCTGTGAATTTAATAATCAACATTTGACTGAATCTCTAGCTATCTTGACTTCATCAATGTAATGACCTATGACTTCCATGGAACTTGGGAGAGCTTCACAGGACACAACAGTCCCCTGTTTAGGGGATCTGCAGACTTTGGGGATCTTATTTACTTCAACACTGTAAGAATGCTCTTCTAAATTAGTCTTACCACACTGAATCAAAACGATGTCTATTTTTAAATATATTGTTTTCCTTAATGTAATGTCTAAACTTTACGGTTTAAACCTCTAGCATTCACATCATATTACAAAACTGAACAACACAACGACACAGATGCAGAAACTGTTTGTTTCTTGTTAAGGATTATGCAATGAAATACTGGAGAGACAATGGCACCCCTGTGGAGAAATTGAGGATGGGATTTGCCACATATGGTCGTACCTTCCGCCTCACTTCATCAAATACTGGAGTGGGAGCTCCAGCCAGTGGACCAGCCTCTGCTGGAACTTATACCCGGGAGGCTGGCTTCTGGTCCTACTATGAGGTATTGTGAAGTTACACATAAAATTATTCCAACTTGAATTTTTACTGTTACTGTTTTACTATTTGCTGTTATTTAATGCAACATACTGCTTTCCCCCAGATCTGTGGATTCCTTCAGGGAACAAAACTTGAGTGGATTGAAGATCAGAGAGTGCCGTATGCTGCAAAGGGTGGTGAATGGGTTGGGTTTGACACTAGGGAGAGCTATGAGATTAAGGTACTTTAAAGTTTATAGAGAAGAAAATGAAAACTTTTGGCATAAAGGCAATTACAAATATCATAAATTCTTACTCTTACCATTCATTTCCTCATAGGTAAGGTATCTGCAAGACAACAAGTTTGGGGGGGCTTTTGTTTGGGCTCTGGATCTGGATGACTTTGCTGGTGAGTTCTGTGGGCAAGGGAAGCATCCTCTTATGGGTCACCTGCGCAAGCTCCTGGATATTGGTAGGTAGCCATGAGGACCAGTTACTCCTGTTACTTAACTAATAATCTCAAAACCAAATCTTAATCACCTCATTTTGCATTCTAGTTTTGCCTCCTACCACTACCCCCAAACCTGTTTTACCAACCACTCCAAAACCTGATTTACCAACCACCCCAAAACCCACCACAACTACCACAACTACCACACATGAGCCCGGAAGTGGATTCTGTGCTGGAAAGCCTGATGGCATGTATGCTCATCCTGAAGACCCAAATAAATACTATGACTGTGCTGGAGGTAAAACGTTTGTAAGACAGTGCGGCAATGGAACAGTTTTTGATGACACATGCAAGTGCTGTGTCTGGCCTAAACATTAAACTCAACAGCTTCCAACAGTGAAAGACAATTTAATGCTGTACAAGAGCAATGCCACTTCAAAACTTTAGGAATTAATATAAGGTAAAATTCTTGAAACAATATTGGTAGAATCAATGATTAACAAAACAAATTGTGACTAATCTCAATTTATCTTCCGAACACCAAAGAAAGAAAGAAGGGGAAAAAAAACATTCAGAACACTGTTGTTTATGGATGCTTATATTTCATATAATTATGTATATGGGCCCAAAGTATCTTTTTTTAACATTTGAAATCCTGCTGTAAATGTTTATTAAAAAATCACTGATATTAAACTCTTAAATTAGTTTCAAGTTGTGAAAATTACAGAATGTTTGTACCATAATAATTTGTCTATTTTGGGGACAATAAAACAAATGCATTGAAGCAAAGACAATTTAGTTCACTTTATTTATTAAATAAAAATTCTTTTAAAAATGAAGTTTTAATCTTTTCAGGAAAATGCATCACTTTAAATGTTTAAGACTATACCTGTTTTACATAACATTTTTGTGTAATTGAGCTAGAAATTTATATTTGATTTATCTTATAAAATTCATTTTTCTCCTTAAGCTAAGATTTAAGAAAAATGGTTAACAAGCAGCGATTGTTAGGTGCCTTTTCCTTCACTTTTCTAAGAGTTTTCGACATGAAGATGTGGCCTGTAATGAACAATTTCTCTGCAAGCACATTGCCTTCTTTACAAATGTAGAATAGTCAAAGGTTTTTTCTCTTGAGCATCATCAGTTGTGAATCTTCTAGCTCTGTGTGAAACAGACGTAGAGCAGACACCTGCTCTACTTAGGCTGTCTTAGACAGCATATCTAGAAGGTCGTTTGACTTGTGGACATTCAGAAGTAGGCAGTACCCATGTAGTACCCATGTTTTCTGCCGTCACGTTGTTCAGATCTTGCTTCATTTTGCATCATGCTTTTACTTCATTGAAGAGGATTCATTCTCCCATACTGTTTCTTGTGTTAAATAACATGATCATCCATATTTACAGAGTTTGGGCCCTCAATCACATTGGCCAGCAAACACTGATACCTTTCCTTTGTTCTTTATCTTTTTTCTGCCTTCACACTGCCTCTTGTAGAAACGCGAAATGCGGAAGCTGCTCTCTAGAGGTTTGTCCATTCTGGACTAATGTAGCAACATGGCAGTGCAACATGGGAGCCTCCATTAGGTGTGGACCTGCACCCTATGTAGCTATAAATGGTTCATTCTAAGCGTACAAAAACACAACAGTTTGTAACTATAAGTATTTGTACACTAATGAAAACATACATATGAATACTGTATTCCATCTCTGCTAATAAATTCCCCCAAATCTTACATAATGTAGCTTTAAATACCTGTGCTACCCAGAAAGGAAGAAATTTCCTTCTTCAATATTGCCATAACATTTTGACTTACATTGGCAACTGTGTATATGGCCCAATATGCTTATATTGAGCATCCTTTCTAACATAATGTAATGGACACACCGCCTTTATTCTTCTTTAGCTGTATAGAACTGTATTCTTCTGTAACTGTCTTTTGGAGACAAGGGGCCCACTCTTGAAGACCTTTTATGACTCTGAGCTAAACTGCCTTTAGGTGTATTCACATAACGTAAGTGCATGGTGCCCTGCGATGGACTGCCATCCCATCTGAGATTCTCCTGTTTTGTGCCAAGGTGTCCCTGAGATCCAGCATGAGCCTGACCAGTTTTAACCCTAACCCTAACCCTAACCCTGACCAAAGCAGTTACTGAATAGCAATAAATAAATGCAGTGCTTTGTGGCAATATTTATTATTAAAAGAGCTATACAAATTGTAATATCTGTATTACAAATGTAACAATGTAATGGGGTCTGTGGTAGCTCAGTGATCGGAAGTTCGTGAGTTCGAATCCCAGCACTGCCAAGCTGCCACTGCCTTGAGCAAGGCCCTTAACCTTCACTGCTCACTTGTATAGAATAAGAATAAGTAAGTCGCTCTGGATAAGGGTGTCTGCCAAATGACATAAATGTAAATGTAATAAATATGTACAAATAAATATAAAATTTATTAAAAACAAAAAGATAAACTAAACTAACCAGACAAACTCAAAAACTAACAAAACAGTAGGAAAGGATATTCCCTATGAAAATGGCATCTTTCCCCTACAATTGTCCAAAGAATGACTGACATGCACAATTATAATCTAAACAAACTGCTAACAGATCAGTCTTATAGTTTATGAACTGCAATGCTACAATGAGCAGTCTAATACTGCTACTATTGCGGAGCTGTTCTGCTGGGCTTTTATATTCTTCTTCAGTTTCTTCAGCTCTGATCATTAATATTGTCACCCTGGATACTGAAGATCTGAGCATGTGTCTTAAAAACAAAACCCCTTGCTTCAAAACACACTTTATTCGTTCTGCCAAAAACACGACATCTGAAGCTTAATTTCAGCACACAACCAGATGACTGGCTTGAAAAGAAGCACAAAATCTGGCAAGAGTTTTATAGGTCATTTGAGTAAATTTAGAGTTACAGGGGTATTTTTAGTATTCTTATTGAACCAAGTCAGTGTTCTGAAGTTTCTCTTTTAAAAAGTCTTTTATTGATATTATGTAACGTAGATGATGAAATCCCCAAAATCTTTGCGATTTTAAGTTGAGGAACAATTCTTAAATTTCTGCACTATTTGCCTTTCACAGAGTGATGGACCACTGCCCATCG
Source organism: Notoglanidium macrostoma (assembly GCA_030068235.1). NCBI lineage: Eukaryota > Metazoa > Chordata > Actinopteri > Siluriformes > Auchenoglanididae > Notoglanidium > Notoglanidium macrostoma. The sequence continues at coordinate 11,125,294 of JAQQZR010000016.1, read as the reverse complement.
TTATTGCTGAGAGACTCTGCCTTTCCTTTTCTACCCAATCATTTTACTGACCTGCTGCTAAGTAACCTAATTAGTTGTGAGATGTTCCACCAGGTGTTTTTTAGATTTACACAAATTTTCCAGTTTTTTGTTGCCCTGTCTTTTAAACATCAAGGCATCAAATTCAAAATGAACATATATTTTGCACAAAGCAATACAATTTCCCAGTTTCCACATTTGATATGTTGTCTTTGTTCAATTTTCAATTAAATATGGGGTTACATGATTTGCATGATGTAAACGTTCACACAGGGTGAAGCATTCATACTTGCACATAAGGAAGTGCTGTCACGTGAAACACATCAGAATTTACTGCTTTAATGCACAGAAGATGATCAAAGCGACTTCTGTGCTTCGCTGTGGAAATAATGAACAGAAATGAACAAGAACAGAATGTTGTGGGGTTAAAATGAACACAAACAGAATGCTGAACAAATGTTTCACAATTGTTAAAATTACATTCATTTTCACATCAAATTTAAGACCTTTTTAAGACAACAGAAAAAAAATACAATTTTCACAACCCTACACCGTAGCCTGATGTTCCGCAGTTCCGCAGTTCCACAGTTCCGCAGTTCCACGTGTGAAGCAGTAACTGTGATTGGTTCACTTGCCAGCATCACAAACATCCTGTGAGCATGCCTGCCTTGTTTATTGCCATGACAACTGCCTGAGCTCTGGCAACTCGCATCACTCTCATTTTCGTTTCGCCTGTTTAATGCAAGCTGTAAAATAGAAATACATTTTTATAAAAGAGAAATGCATTATTTTAGTACGGGTGTCACATCCCAAATGCACATTAATGTCTCTCTCTCAATCACACGCACACACTCCTGTAGGCCTATGTACGAATAAAGAACTGCTCCAACTGAATTTTTGTTGTTGTTGTAGCAAACATTTTATTTTATTTTTTTTCTGTTGTCTTAAAAAGTCTTAAGTTTGAATGTGAAGTAAAAATTGTGCAGCAACCCTGGAAGTGCTTCGGGACGCTCGTACTGAATACAGATGAGTTAAAAAACTTTATAATGCTTTCGGTGGGAATTCACTTGGCTTATAATTAATCACACAAGGTTTAATTTTCCCCAGTGAATTTGTTTCACAACAAGATTTTGTCCATCTTATTTTCTGATTATTATTCCTATATTGAAATACGAAGCTCGCATGCCACTCTTCTTCTCTGTGTAAGTTCAGTAAATTCAGTGAAAAAGTATTTAGTGAAAATTCAGTATGTTTCAGGAGACAGCACCTCCTAAAGGAGACGCACCCCTTACATGCAAAAACAAACACTTCACGCCGTGTGACCTTCGACACCTACGTCTACATACCTATGTCAGATGCGATGCAAAAGTATAAATCAGCCTTAAACCCATTTGAAGTAAAGCTTTATTCTTGTATACGTAGTATAAGTGTACACCCAGACCCAGGCAAACACCTAGCAGCCACATACCAGCCTTTTAGTTTTCAGAAGAAATCCGTAAAAGCATTGCTTACATTTACACTTATGTCATCTGGCAGACGCCCTTATCCAGAGCGACTTACAGACATCTTATTTTCATACAAGTGAGCAGTGAAGATTAACAGCCCTGCTCAAGGGCCCAGCCGTGGCAGCTTGGCGGTGCTGGGATTTGAACTCACAACCTTCCGATCATTAGTCCAATGTCTTAACTGGTGCTGAGCTACCACAGACCCCACAGCTTTACTTTAGTATTCAAACATAACCCCGTACGGTGTCTTCCTATAAAATGTAGTGTGCTATTAAGACAAGCACGTCCAATATTCAACCTCTTAACAGCTGTCTGTTCCTTTCTATTCCAACCTCCTCTTTCATCCGATACTCTATCCATTATCGAGAATAAGTGTTTCCCTTTGCTCTTCCGCTCCCAGTCCTCCTTCCACCTCGTTCTGATTGCCTTCAGTATAACATTTGTCCCCTCCACTTTGGATAATTTTATACTAACATCAATGTTCTCTCTTTTACTTGCCTTTTTAGCCAACTTGTCAACATTTTCATTAGGTACCCATATACCTATATACGCTGGAACCCACATTTTTCCCAGCTTGGCTGAACTACTGATTTTGTACAGTTAGCTAAATATTGTGCCTGATGAAGGTGCTACTACATTCTTGGAGGGGGAGTGAGAGGGGTGTTCACCTGGTTGCAATCTGCAACCTCACCACCAGATGGGACTAAATCCTACATGTTAGTGTTAATGTTATTAAACAAAATCGGTTCAGACCCATCATCTAAAGAAGCCTAAGACAGTAGATATTGTTGGTGGTAATAGCCTGCAGCTTAGATCCAACGCCAAAACGTAACCCAAACCCCGACCATAACTCAACTTTAACCCGAGGTCTAATAAATCAGGCGTAGTGTGCAAAATGGCGGTTCGGCGAAGTGGGCGTGTAATGTAGTAGGCGTGTCGTGTAGAGAGTGTCCGCAGTGAGACCTACTCGAAAGTGGTTGGTTTCTGCTGAACCTGCTACGTTTCTTCCAAGGAGGTAAGCAAGCGTTCGAAACGCGTAACCTGTGAGTGAGTGAGAGGATCAGTTAACTTTAGTCTACCATTGACTTCCGGTAATTTTCGGGATTTTTTTTTCTTCTTCAAATAACATCAAATAACTTGATTTCTGAATCGTTATGTCCTTTTATATGGCTGTTATTTCCTATAGAAACACAACACTGTATGACCGGCTCCATAACGTTGTAACTCACTTTATGGCCGTGTAACGTTTTCTCCAACTACGCTAAAAATGACGTCACCCATCTGCGACAGCCAGTCACACAACCGTATGGTTTGGATAATAAGATCTCCGTAAAATCTGGGGGAAAAAATCACCCCTTAAAGAGCTCAGTAAATTATAACAATTACCAAAATCGACTGCACTGAGAAAAAAAGGGCGTCAAAATCACATTCAAGGTCAGAAAGTGAGCCACAAGTATATTTGCATCGCAGCCACCACAGACAGTGAGGCAACCACCCGTCGCTTTACGGTTGCTTACGTCATCAACTTGAGCCTTTGACTGCGCAGTAGACAACCGGTCAGCGAGAGGAACACCAGGAAGTAGCGTCAATTTGGCTACAGTTCTCTCCAGTCATCCTCTATCTAGTGGCTCCGGACGTTTTTTTTTTTTCTCAATAACGTGTATGGGTTCCTCCCGTGTTGTCGCCATTTTGTTCGTTTAAACCAGGACTCGGACTGTCGTCGACCAATGCTCTTATACGAAAACAGGTTTTAACGAGTCATGTCCATATAAACTGGTAATTTCTACGTTTTATTTGTGTTAATTATGCATTTAAGTAAATTCTCTCATACATTTGCTAGGCAGCTGGCGTTAATGTCGGGGTTACTGTTTTATCGAGTTAGCTGACTTAGCTCATAAACTAGCTAACGTAATTATTATGATAATGTTACGTGAAATCAGATAATGTCTTACTTCCGGAACTTCTATCAATTATCAGTAGTTTGAGATGATGGCAAATCAGAGGTATCACGGTGCTAACAGCAAAGCGGTGTTTGTTTTTGTCAATATTCTTCGTGTCCATCGACGCAAACACGGCCCTGTTGTGGAACTGCTTGCTTTGTTAGCCATTTAGCTACTTGACGTTTTATGTATATCTTGTTGCTTTACCGACATATCTTCTATGTTTTCGTAGAATTTTAGACTAAATTATTACCTCCAATTTTAGATTAAACCTGGTGTATTAACATGTTTAGCTAGCAACAGACGCTACTGTGAGAAACTCGATGCATATCGTGGCTACATTTGCGTTGCCTTGGCAAGTAGAGCAAGTTAATCATGTGTAATCCACCGGGTCTTGCAGGTTTCTTTTTATCTTCATCTGAGGTTATGAAAATGGTTCATATGGATTACAGAGGGTTTAAAGAAAATGTCATGCACATGACATCAAAGGCAAAACCTGTTTCAGTAGCAGAAGAAGAGAGGAAACCAAGTTGGGAAATTGTCTATGAAAAAAAATCCAATTTTAAAACTTGATGTTTATTCCAGATTATTAAAACGGACCATTTGTCCGGCACCATAATGGTGTTAAAGGAAATTTAGACATGCTTGGTTCAGTATATGTGTCTTTCAAGTTCTCAAACCTAAAGCTCAACTTGCCCAAATGTGTAATTTGTTTGTGATCATGGCATTTGAAAGAATTCTCAAATAATATTTGATTGATTCTTCACTCATTTACCCACTTTATGAAGTATGTGGGGAGTGTTTTGTTTTCTTTTTAAAGGTTATACAGGAATTTCTTCTACAGCCCTGGTGATAACTGGATTTGGATTGAGGCCAACTAATGGAGAAATAACTTCTCTGAAGATTGCCACTTTTTATCTTTTTTTTTTTTTTTTTTTTTTTT
>JAQQZR010000016.1:11082343-11113004 GCA_030068235.1 Notoglanidium macrostoma | reverse complement strand
CAGATATTCCAGTTGTACCTGCTATACTGGACGCGCTTCAGCAACAGTTCCATATTCTCATACGTTTCTTTCATGTGTGCTGCATAGCCAACAGGTACTGAAATCTCTGCCCAAATCGTACAATTCGGACTGTTATCAGATGTGGATTGCCTGATGAGCGATATATACAAATTTTTTGCACAGCCAGTTTTTCACATTTGATTTAATTTCATACAACTAAATACTGCTTCACTGAAAATCTTTGTTCGGAAAACACCTCAGTACTCCGATGTTCCTAAGAAATGAAAGACATACCACTGTTATCGTTTTTTGTTGAAAGTAGAGTAGCATGTTCAGATTTAGCAGTTGTCAGTCATTAAACTTGTCAGTGCTTGAGTAGTCACACTACTATTGACCACTTCCGTGCATACGCTTTTTAATTATGCCATGCTTTGTAGCCCCAAGCCAAGTTGATTCAATTTAAATTAATAATTTTAATGTAGCTCTAGTCATATATGTCAAGTTTTTTTTCATTATGTTTCTATTTTTTTTATGTTTTAAAATGTATTTATTTGGGAAAAAAAATTTTTTTGTAGCCCCATCATCAAGACTCCCACCCAAACTCGGGCACGTCGGGTGAGTGTTGCCTCCGCACGTGGCGCTGCTGCTCGAAACTCCTCTACTATGGACGACTTTGAGGACTTGCTAGATGAATTTACTGATGACAGGCTGGAGGATGAGATTGAGCTGGACCCAGGCAAAGGTGAAGATGACCTCTTGTTGGAGCTTTCTGAGATGATTGACAGCTAAGCTTGATCTCAGGGAACACTTGTACTACTTTACTGAATTATGTCAAGCCCGTTTGTCCTTAGAAACACTCTTGACTTGTTGAGATGAAGCTTTTCTTTGTCTTAAACAAACAAAATAAAAACTATATTTTTAAACATGGATTAAAGAATGTTTTAGTTTTCTTTACTGTTGAGTAAATGGTAGTTTGCCATTTAGTGTTCTGTAATATTTTTGACTATTTAAATGTTTTAAATATTTCATTTCTGCAAATAAATAGTAACGTTCACTTCAAAACTAATGGCTATTATAAAGATCTCAATTTAATTAAGCCATTAAATTATAATATACTGCTGAATTATTTGATCATACTGTGCATTTGTGGCTTGTTTATGGTATCTGATTTGTGTAATACAAAGAAGCTGCAGCTAATCATGTAATAATAATTCAGAAAGTATTTATTTGTATACTGTGTATGCTTTGGAGAACTAAGATGATGGAGGGCCAGGAAGGCAGGTGATGTCTTGATCAGTGCTCTCATTCATGTTAATTAATTTCCTATTTGAAATTTGATTTGCTGAATGTTTATTGACTGTGGATGGATTGAATTCTTCTAATGAAATGTTTGTGTGATTTTTGCAACCGTGTCTTGAATTAATTAATGGATGGATGGTATAGATTTGTTTTCAGGATTTGGACATTTATCAGTCCTATATCTTGTTGCATGTATTTTCCTCCACCTAAACTGCTTATGTTTCAACCATTATCCATATTTCCTGTCCGTGTAATTAATGACTTAATGAGAAATTGCCCTTTCTGTCTTTTCTTTTCTTTTTTTTCTTTTTTTTTAAATATACATATAAAACTGTTTGTAAAGATTCTCAGGGACTCGGCTTCCAATTGTTTTTACCCGTGGTGGATTTAAGTACTTATTCAAAGTTCCTTGTCTTGGTACTGTTGGTTCCTACTTCACTACAAGATGACTGTTTTAACATGGATTATCAAATAGGATGATATATTTGTCGTCTACATCATGGTTGGTTTAAATGCAGCTTTGTGACAACAAGTGAACATGGCTTTATTAAAACATTTCTATAATTAATTTTCTTTGACATTGTGTAGCTTTTTCTTGATTTGCAGTTACCAATGGAAACTTTTTTTTTTGTAGTTTCAGGGTATATGTTGCCTTTGAGGGCATCAGTTAGCATTGGTGCCGCACAGCTCCTGAAGGCTGTTTACTGTCTGTGTGGAATTTCACATTCTCCCTATGCCAGAGAGGGTTTCAGGTGAATTAATAAAATAAATTGCCCCTTGAGGGAATGTCTGCCTGCATGGTGCATTGGCATCTAAATGGGAGTATTCTGGGATGGCACTGTATCCACTGCAGCTCTGACCAGGATGAATTGGTTATTAAAGATGTATGGATGAAAAAAGGATAACCTTAAATAAGTAAAAAATATTAAAAGCCTAATTTTAGTCAGGAGCAATAATTGGAGCTTGGTTTCTGAAGGTTTAATTCTAAACAGTTTGGCTTATTATTTGTAATATCAAATTAATAATTGCAAGAAGGCAAGCAAGATTTTCAATACTTTAGCATTTATTGAAATGTATAGAACAAAGAATGAACACTAATTCTAAATAGGGACCGACAAAGAAGAGTAAGACACTCAGTGTTTGTGGGCGACGAGCTTATAAAAATGAATGATGCATGGCTGTTACTCTTGGTATGTGAAACAAGTAGAACCAGTGGCATAGGAAATAGGTGGGATGATGGCACATCCCTCTTCTCCATGAAGTACATCTTGTGTATTTTTCTTGCTCTATGCAAATCATAAAATCCTCAAATGATATGTCAGAGAATTTGTGGTTATGATAAGCTTGTCAAAAAGCCATCGTACAATGTTCTTCCTTCCTGTGGAATTCCCATCTGTGTTTCACGTAGCAGCTTCTTGGCAATTCTTAATGCAATTATAGGTAAACAACTACCAATGACTCGTTTTCTTTAAAAAAAACAGAAACAAAAACAAACATCTGGAGGACTAAAGAGAGACCTAACAGACACTTTGGAGGACGACGACTATCAACCTCTTCAATTCAAAACCCAGATGACTCCATCTTGTGTAGAACCATTATCGCTTCCTTTTTCAAGGTGGTCCGCCATGGCATGGCTATGACGACTGGTATCCAACTCGGAGTAGCCTGTAGCCTAACTGCAAAAAGCACTTCGGTTCTTACTTGGAAAGTGTGATTGAATTTCAAAACAAAGCATTATAAGATTAGCTAGCCTAATTTTAGCTTTGTTTGTTTGTATGCTGAAAACATTTGGGCTAGCTGTTGTAGTTACAGCAGATAAACAGATTTTTTTTGTAAAAACTAGTGATTAAGCTATAATTTATTTCCCTTGCATATTTTGTACCTAAATTCAATCTCTAAAGAGTTGGACATCAATCCACAGTCAGACAGATAGAAGAAATTCAAGATCATTTTTACCCTCTCTAGGCATGGTTGACCAATAAAGATCACTCCAGGAGCAAGGCAAGTAATAGTCTGCAAGGTCTCAAAGGAACCCAGGGTAACTTCTAAGTGACTAAATGTTCAGGAGTCCACCATCTGGAGAACCACAAGGGTGTGCATGGCAGGATTGCAAGAAGGAAGCCTCTGCTCTCCATAAAGAGCATTGCTGCCTGTCTAGAGTCTACTAAAGATCAGGTGGACAAGTCAGAAGGCTATTGGAAAATTTTTGCAGATGAACGATACCAAAATAGCACTTTTTGGTTTAAATGAGAAGCATTATATGTTTAGAGAAAGGAAAACTGTGTTACATCATAAGAACCTTATCCCATATGTGAAATATGGATCATGGTTTGGAATAATTTTACTGCATCTGGGCCAGGCCACCTTCCATAATTGAGGGAACATTTAATTCTGAAGTATATCAGCAAATTCTAAAGGAAAATGTCAGGGCATTTGTCTGTGAACTGAATCTCAAGAGAAAGTGGATCATGCAGCAAGACAACGACCCAAATAACACAAGTCATTGTACCAAAGAATGGTTAAAGAAGAATAAATTTTATGTTTTGAAATGGCCAAGTCAAAGTCTTGACCTTAATCCAATAGATAATCCAATAAACATCCCAGAGTTGAAGCATTTCTGTATGGGGGAATGGGTTAAAATTCTTCCATGCCAATGTGCAGAACTGATCAACTTTACTGGAAACATTTATTTGCAGTTATTACTGCACAAGAGTGTCTGAAAGCAAAGGTTCACATACTTTTCCCACTCACAGATACAGTGCCCTCCATAATGTTTGGTATAAAGTTTAAAATTACAAATCAAACAATTCAGATGTGATTATAGTGCAAATTCCAGACATAAAGGCATTTGCACATGCCAAATATAAAGTTTTTTGCATACATTTTAGTTTCACCATATAGAAATTACAGCACTTTTTATACATATTCCCCCTCATTTCAGGCACCATAATGTTCGGGACAATTGACTTCACAGGTGTTTGTGATTACTCAGGTATGTTTCATTGCTTCATTAGTGCAGTGATAAGATACCTAGGCTTGCTTCTACTATTTGGAGTGTGTAATTGCCATTGTTCAACATCATTAGAAAAGCTGTACTAATGAAATCAAAGAAGCTATTATGAGGCTGAAAAACAAGAATAAAAACATTAGAGACATTGTTAAAACCTTAGGATTACCAAAATTGACTGTCTGGAATATAATTAGAAGAAAGAATGCACTGGTGAGCTCAGTAATCGCAAAGGGGCTGGTAGGCCAAGGAAGACCACTACTGCTGATGACAGATGAATCCTCACTATGATAAAGAAAAATCTCCAATTGCCTGTCCAACAGATCAGAAACAGTCTTCAGGAGGCAGATGTGTCTTTGTCAGAGACTACTATCTGCAGAAGACTTCATGAACAGAAATACAGAGGCTACAATGCAAGATGCAAACCACTAGTTAGCCACAAAAGCAGGATGGCCAGATTACAGTTTGTGAAAAAGTACTTAAAAGAGACTGTAGAATTCTGGAAAAAGGTCTTATGGACAGACGAGACCAAGATTAAACTGTATCAGAGAGATGGCAAGAGGAAAGTTTGGAGGTGAAAAGGAATTGCCCTAGATCCAAAGCATATACCAGCTCATCTGTTAAACATGGTGGTGAGGGTGTTATGGTTTGGTCATGAATGGCTGCCACAGGTACTGGCACACTTACCTTCATTGATGAGGTAACCACAGTTGCACAATGAATTCTGTGGTGTATAGAAGCATCTTATCTGCTTAATTTCATGTAAATGCCCCCAAGCTCATTGAATGGAGCTTCCTCCTGCAACAAGATTATGATCCCAAGCATATTGCTAAGGCAACATGGGCAAAGCTAAAAAATGGAAAGTTCTTGAATGGCCAAGCCAGTCACCTGATTTAAATTCAATTGACCATGCCTTCCATATGCTGAAGAAGAAACTTAAAGGGACAAGCCCCTGGAACAAGCAGGAGCTAAAGGTGGCTGCAGTAGAGGCTTCGCAGAGCATCACCAGAGAAAATGCTCGACACCTGGTGGTGTCTATGAATTGCAGACTTCAAGCAGTCATTGCATGCACGGGATATGCAACAAAGTACTAAATGTGACTGCTTTAATACACCTACCATTGCTTTGTCCCAAACATTATGGTGTCTTGAAGTGAGGGGGACTATGTATAAAACTATGTGTTGTAATTTCTAAATGGTGAAATTGAAATGTACACACATACCTTTTATATTAAAGTCTGGAATGTTTATTTTAATCATGTCTGAATTATTTATTTATTTTTTTTAAACTGTGGAGCAGAGGGGTAAATAAAGGAAAAATGTAACTTTATATCAAACATTATGGATGGCACTGTATGTAGCAGTGGTTCATTTTTCTCAATTAATAAATGACCAAGTATATGTTTATATCATTCGTTTAAATGGGTTCCCTGTATCTACTTACGTGAAAATCAGTTCATGTTTTATGTTTACATGTTAAATCATATTTTAGGTCATATTTATGAAGAAAAAGAAATTTGATACAGAAAGTAGGGAGTTATTTGGCAAAATAATAAGGATTGATGTCACCACTTTCTCACTGATTACGCTCCTAGTGGTTTGTAGTTAGCTCAAATGTCAAACACACTGACAGTATTAGTTTTCTCCTTGAATTCCTAGAATTCTCACCTGAGTGACAGGATTTGATCATACTATACAGACTAGCACTCAACCTGCCAAATAAACTACATATGAAGAAGAAGAATAGGACTTTTCCAAATCCACTAAGCATGGGCATATTGGTATGGTTTTGTTGAGGGGAAGAACAAAATCAACTGGCATGGCAGGTGACATAAACTGGTTTGTGACTAGATCAGGATGGTAACACAGGAAATAGAAAATGATGATGATGATATGGATTATGATGACTGGACTCCAGTCTTTAGGGGGGAGGACAAGGAAAGGGAAGAGAGGAAAGTTTGTTGGCGAATCAAAGCAATAAAAGGAGATTAAAAGAGAACAGTTCGTAAGAATGGCTAATGTCCATAAAAGCTATGAACAGAATCGGTGACAAAGGGCAGCCCTGGTGGAGTCCAACTCCCACTGGAAACGAGTTCGACTTACTGCCGGCAATGCGGACCAAGCTCTGACACCGGTTGTACAGGGACCAAACAGCCCTTATCAGGGGGTCCGGTACCCCATACTCTCGGAGTACCCCCCACAGGGTTCCCCGAGGGACACGGTCAAACCAATTTTTCAGGTCCACAAAACACATGTAGACTGGTTGGGCAAACTCCCATGCACCCTCCAGGACCCGGCTAAGGGTGTAGAGCTGGTCTACTGTTCCGCGACCAGGACAAAAACCACACTGTTCCTCCTGAATCTGAGATTCGACTATCTGATGAACCCTCCTCTCCAGGACCCCCGAATAGACTTTTCCAGGGAGGCTGAGGAGTGTGATCCCACTGTGGTTGGAATATACCCTCCGGTGCCCCTTCTTAAAAAGGGAGACTACCACCTCGGTCTGCCAATCCAGAGGCACTGTCCCTGATGTCCATACCAGTCCTACAACATCCAGAGCCTTTAGGAACTCAGGGCGTATCTCATCTACCCCCAGGACCCTGCCACCGAGGAGTTTTTTGACCACCTCGGTGACCTTGGTCCCAAAGATGGAGGAGCCCACCTCTGAGTCCCCAGGGTCTGCTTCCTCATTGGAAGGCATGTTAATGGGTTTGATGAGGTCTTCGAAGTACTCCCGTAAGTCGAGGTCAGCAGCGCACCATGCCCACCATATACAGTGTTGACACTGCACTGCTTAACCCTCCTGAGACGCCTGTTAGTGGACCAGAATATACTCAAAGCCATCCAAAGGTCACTCTCCATGGCCTCCCTGAACTCCTCCCATGCCTGAGTTTTTGCCTCAGCAACCACCAAAGCCGCATTCTGCATGGCCTGCTGGTGCCTCCAGAGTCCCACAGGACAAAAGGGTCTTGTAGGACTCCTTCAACTTGACGGCATCCCTCACTGCCGGTGTCCAACAAAAGGTACAAGGATTGCCGCCACGACAGGCACCAACCACCTTACGGCCACAACATCGGTCAGCCGCCTCAACAATAGAGACACGGAACGTGGCCCATTCGGACTCAATGTCCCCCACCTCCCGGGGGACGTGGTCGAAGTTCTGCCGGAGGTGGGAGTTGAAGCTACTTCTGACAGGGGACTCTGCCAGATATTCCCAGCAGACCCTCACAACACGTTTGGGCCTACCAGGCCTAACCGGCATCCTCCCCCACCATCGAAGCCTACTCACCACCAGGTGGCGATCAGTTGACAGCTCCGCCCCTCTGTTCACCTGAGTGTCCAAGACATATGGCCGCAAGTCCGACGACATGACAACAAAGTCGATTATCGAACTGAGGCCGCGGGTGTCCTGGTGCCAAGTGCACATATGAACACCCCTATGTTTGAACATGGTGTTCATTATGGACAATCCATGATGAGCACAGAAGTCCAATAACAAAACACCACTCGGGTTCAGTTAGAGGGGCCATTCTTCCCAATCACGCCCTTCCAGGTCTCACTGTCATTGTCCACGTGAGCATTGAAGTCTCCAAGCAGAACGAGGGAGTCCCCAGAAGGTATGCCCTCTAGCACCCCCTCCAGGGACTCCAAAAAGAGTGGGTACTCCAAAATGCTCCCTCCAAAGGCGGAGGGAGGCTACCCTCTCATCCACCTGGGTAAACCCCAATGAACAGGCTCCAAGTCAGCGGGGCAATAAGTATGCCCACACCCACTCGACGCCTCTCACCGGGGGCAACTCCAGAGTGGTAGAGAGTCCAGCCCCTCTCAATGAAATTGGTTCCAGAGTCCACGCTGTGCGTCAAGGTGAGCCCGACTATATCTAGTTGGAACCTCTCAACCTCATGCGCTAGCTCAGGCTCATTCCCCTTCTGAGAGGTGACATTTCACGTCCCAAGAACCAGCTTCTGTACCTGAGGATCGGCTCGCCAAGGTCCCCGCCTTCGGCCACTACTCAAGTCACACTGCACCCGACCTCCTTGGCCCCTCCCATAGGTGGTGAGCCCATGGGAAGCCCATTATTCTCCATAATGATTAATGATGTATTCATGGAAATACTGAACGTGATGGGGGTATTTGCTTTTTGCCAAAGATGGGGCAATTTGGAATGGGGAGAAACTTGCAATTTATTGTAAAGAAACATAATGAGGTGTTTAATTAGAAGAGAATGGGCTGCAGACAGAGCTGCTTTGAGTGCCATATACAACTGATTAATTAGATCAGTAATAGATTGTGGTAGTGTGGTGTATGGATCAGCAGCAGGAACAGCTCTCAAAAAGCTAGAAAATATTCAGTATCAGGCCTTGAGATTATGCACAGGTGCATTTAAAACATCCCCAACAGCAGCTTTACAGCTGGAAATAGCACTAGAAAATTATACATTTATCACTGAATTTCAGGGTTCATTTACAAAGCCATAATCAAGATCACCCAACACAGGACACCTTAGAGGATACAAGGATAGGGAGTTTATTTTTAATTCACATACTGTACCGTACAGACATATATTGATGGTTAGGGGAGAGTGGGGGTAAGATGTACCAATTTTTATTTATGTTGTCCTCGAGGGGGGAAAAAATTAGACAGAAGTGGAATGAAAACTTGCCTTTATTTCAATATCTCGCCAATCAAATTAAATTACCAGAATGTGTCTATGATAAAGCTACCTGAAAAAATGACCTCTAAACAAAGTGTTCCTTTGGCTCAACTTGCCCCAGATAAGTTGATTAGTCAGTGGGTATCTCGGGGTAAACTGACTCTCTGAGTTTTTAAGTTTAAACATCAGTTTTAACTGAGTTTACAAACAGTTTCACAGATTTGAACTTCTGAGAACAAACCACCAATTAGTTCCAAAGTTACTGAACAATCAAAAAAGCAATATTCCAATCATCAAGTCTAATCAATCTCACCAATCTCAACCTAAAAAAAATTGTGTTTTCATTCATTCTATCATGCTACTGTTTTAAACTAATCAAGCTAAGTTAGTCTGTGTTAACCTGCTGAGTCATGTAATTTCCTGCACACCCTACCTACTAAACCCTTCTCTTTCCAGTTGTTAGGAACAGGAATATTGTTTCTGCTTGCATTCCATTGCCAGTTCACGGCAATTCTTCTGCGTTAGGCCACAGAACTGGTCAGCCAGCCTCTTAATATGTTGTGCAAGCGCCTTCTCTATTTCCTCTTTTTTATGTACCTGTGCAATGTTGACTTATCAATACTATCAGTCTTTTGCCACTGATCCGATGGATTTTTCACCTTTGACATCCATTGCTGCTCTCTCCGTCTCTTCAAGAGGTGTTGAACCGCAGTTGGTTTTCCTCTTGTAAGGTCTTGGCATAATAGCTTTTCTACAATGGGTAACATGCGACAAGCCAAACCAGTTGTGCAACACTAGGGTGACCAGACGTCCTCTTTTTCCCAGACATGTCCTTTTTTTGAGACCTGGAAATTGTGCCCGGCCGGGATTTTAGAATTGTCCGGGATTTTGAGCTGCCTAAACATTCATCACGTCATGGGCATCTCTCATAAACTAGTTACTATCCTACATGCCTGTTCACTTCCACTCGTGCTAGTGCAGCCAAGAGATAAGTGAGCAGGGTGGGGATTGACTGAGGTAGCAGTTTAGGGCTTCGGATATCTCCCTGATATCCCTGCACGTTCTCAGCCTACCATCATTAGTTGCTCATTTATTAACCTTAAAAAAAATTCATTGGTCAGCACCGCAGGTAGCACCAATCACTGCCATCAGCACCGGTTTCCTTGGTTACAACAAGCACATGGCGCTCAATATCTGCAGTGCAAAATGCCGAAACGCCATTGTAAATTCACTGAAGATTTACAAAAAAACCCCCGTGCTTTCATTTCAGTCGCGATGCACGGAAGGCTGAGTGCATGACATGCAAATCAGGCACGTGCGTGTTAGTGGCTAATAAAGGTGTCACCGGCCGACTGATGGAGATTTCACTGGTCTTAAGGCTCACCAAAAGTGGACCAAATAGTTTGAGAGGTCAAAAAGCATTGATTTTAACTCAGAGCTGCTGGAGGTGGCCCAGTGTTTTTTTTTTTTTTTTGCCATACCTGCTCACAACGCTAATACGGAGCGAGTTTTTTCCTTGATGCAAGCACAATGTACAAAGGAAAGCAATCACTTCAGTGTTGACTCATTGAAGGGGATCCTGTGCACCCAATACAACTTAAAGCATATGACATGCAAGGACTTTCATACTTATGTTATGAGCAATCCCCAGCTATTAGGAAAGATCCAGTCCTCAGGAAAACATGCCCAGCCGCCTCAGGATGACTGAAAAGTGTCTAATCCAGGAGTTAAGTTTTTTCCTATTTTCTGATCTTTTTTTTGTTTTCAAATCTGTGGCCTTATATAAGAAATGTGGTTTTTTTTTTTCATTAATGACAACATTGTAAAAAAGTTCAAACTGTTCAGTTTAATCTAGGTCTAGGGTCCACGGTGTTCTTTAGGGCCAATAAAACTCATCGATTAGATCATCCTGACTGTGTTGACACATTTGTATAATGGCATGTTTGCTTTACTACAAAATTTATTTTAACTAGCAAAAAACTGTTTGTTTGGTCTTTTTTGTGTGTGTGTAAAAAATAATTACAACTTCTCACATGTGATTCTCTCCACCACAGCAAGATAGAAATGATGGGTGCTTCCTGAATTTATGGTCACATGACAAATCATATGCACAGTTGCTTAGATACAGGGTGTAGGTCAAGTTGCCCATTGGCAATATTGTTAGCAGTGTAGTGGATAGAGTATACAAGATCACTGAATGCAATCATTTGTTCAGACCTAAGCTCATCAATAATCAGTTTCCAGGGCAGTCATTCAGACAGCAGGCCAGACATTCTGATAGAAATACAACAAACACTATACAGAATTCAAATGAAGTGGCTTACAGTAATTCTTATGGGTAACAGCACATATTGGTATCAAAGGGAATGAAATGGCAGATAAAGCTGCAAAGGAAGCCATCAAAAACCAGTCACATTGATTTAGCAGTGAGCTTGACCAAGACTTACATTTAAACACATTGATCTAAATGGTACACCATTCAAAATAGGTAAGCATAATACTGGCAGTTGTGACTACTGTGGCCAAGCAGAAATAGTAGAGCATGTCTATGAGACAGAAAGAAGACATCTGATTCAATCCCTCAAAGAGACAAAATTACACTTTGATCTAATAAATATTCTACAAAGTCTAAGTCAGTGTTTTTCAACCTTGGGGTCGCGACCCCATATGGGGTCCCCTGGAATTCAAATGGGGTCTTCTGAAATGTCTAGTAATTGATAAAAAAATGACTGATAAAAAATATTTTTTCAACTAATTATTATTCTTTTTAAAAAATTATGATTAAAACACCACATACAATCTTAAACAACTGTATTCTTTCACGTTCCTAAATATCAATAAATATAAATGAGTTCAAATAATATGATCGCGATCACCTGACTGCACAAGTGACAAGCTACTTGAGTTCCCTCGCTTCAACCTGTCTACACAGTAAAGAAAGTTGCAGTCAGAACAGAAAACCAAAATGGAACGATTTCTTCGCCCGCCTGGCACCGTGAAAACGGTTAGAGAACTGGAGAAACAGACACCAAAAAGACAGAAAATACGACGAACGTTTCCTTCAATATGGATTTTCTAGCGTCATTGAAAGCAACGAAGAGAGGCAGAAATGTCTGCTGTGAGGTAACGTCCTGTCTGCCGAGAGTATGAAACCCAACAAACTTAAAAGACACAACACATAAAGAACATGTCGGCAAACCAAGAAATTTTTCCGTAAAGAAATATGCCGAGCTCAATAAGCAGCGAGGGTACTTCAAAAAGGCCGTGGCGGTCGGGCACTAAAAGCCTCTTTTGAGGTGAGCTACCTCATTTCTAGGGCCATGAAGCCGCATACCATTGCGGATACGTTAATATTGCCAGCTGCCATCGAAATGGTAAGCTCAAAAACTGAAGACAATACCACTGTCTGAGAACACAGTGAAAAGAAGAGTTGATGCTATCGCTGATGACCAAGAATGCCCATACTTTGACATTTGTTCGTTTCCAGACGTGCATATGTCAAAGTTTGACTGGGTGAGGGACCCATTTCACTATGATGCAGGCACAGTGGACCTGCCTGCCACCGCAGTTGAACAGCTGATTGATGACAAAAAGCATCAGCAATTACATTCGCGAGTGCCAGTTTAGGCATTCTAGTTTGGAGCAAGAGATGAGCACCCAGAGATCTCACTGTGTGCTCTAAAACGGTTGGTTCCTTTTGGAAGCACATACTTGTGTGAAGCTGGATTTAGTGCCCTTGTGTGTATGAAGTCAAAGTACCGTTCCCGACTGGATGTTTCGTCAGAGATGAGATGCGCTCTGTCAGCACCTGACTTTGAAAGGCTGCAGCGAGGTGTGCAGGCTCAGCCATCCCATTACATGTGGTGAGTTGAGAGAGACAATAACACTACACACTGTGGCCAGTTTAAGATGTTGCAGTAGCTCTTTTTTTTCATAGGAGTAATTCATTGTTTAAGAAATTGCTCAGTATTAATTTTCAGCCTTGTAAAGACAAGCTCACCTAACTGTACATGTGATCAGGGAAAATAAAATGTGGCTTTGTGCACTAATCTGGCTACTCTGTATTTGCAACACGGTATAACAAACTTGATCAAAAACTAATTCTAGAAAACAAAATGTCTATGGGGTCGCCAGAAATTTGTGATGTCAAAATGGGGTCACACGCCAAAAAAGGTTGGGAACCACTGGTCTAAGTGGACCGATAGGATATGAAGGTTTTTTTTTTTTTTTTTTAAAGAAATAATAGACATGCTTATCCACACTTCATACCAGTTGGTGAAACTAACGCACCAATCCGTTGTTTTCCAACCACCAATAAACCTCAAAGAAGAAAAAGAACAACGATGGCTTTGTTGCACTGTTTCTTGGAGCTCCAGGCCAGTAGGTGTCAGTACAGTAGCCGCAGTGGCGTGTCTTTCATATATACAGAAAGTCAAAACTGCGTCTGGAAAGACATTGCTAGCTGTGAAGCTAATATTATAGATAGAAATATAAAACAAAGTCGTGTCCCTATTTAAGAAAACGATACGCCGAAGAAAAGGCTTACATAAGCCTTGCGTCTCTGCTTAAGGTCTGATTCAGGAGCTGGGATGCCTAATTTTCCTCGTAATTTTAACTTTAATGGGAGGTACTGGAAATTTCACAGTAAAAAGGAAGACATATTCATCAGACATCGAAGTGTAATAAGCCCTCGACAAAGATCTCTACACATGTGTGTGTACGTTTGTGATTTGTAGACAGCGCGACCCTGTTTTGTTGTCGCCTCGAGTTTCCAAAATACTGTTTCGATGGAACTGAACTAGCTAAAGAGCTAACGCTATTACGGCTCGAGTCTCTGCGTTTGCGTACGTTTTAGCCGAGAGGTAATGCTGCAATAACGTTTTGCTACTAGTTTTATGTTGGAAGCCTTACACATGTAGTATATGTGCATTTAGCTGTGTATGTGTTGTGTATGTAGTAAAGTGCTGGTAGTGAGGCTGAGGGCCCCCGTTTTCCTGAGCTTGTCAAAATAGAGTAAACAATGAAGCTTTTGGAAAATTCCAGTTTTGAGGCGATTAATACACAGCTGACCATAGAGACTGGAGACTGTAAGATAATCGGACGGTAAGTTTTGGGCAGTTTATCGTCATGTCAGTAGATTGGACAGCAAAGTATGAACAGATTTTGTATTCATTTACCATGTTTATTAGTGATCCCTGGCATTACATTTGTACCTGAAAACATGCAACTTATTTTGCTGACTGTTCTTTTTTTAGGATTGAAAGTTACTCCTGCAAAATGGCAGGTGAAGACAAGCAGATGTTTAAGCAGTTCTGTCAGGAGGGACTGCCTCATGTGCTGGAAGCCCTGTCTCCTCCGCAGTCGTCCGGAATCAGCCCTAACAAGTACATATTACCAAACGTGTGTGTGTGTGTGTGTGTGTGTGTGTGTGTGTGTGTGTGTGTTTATATATGTATATTTATGTATGGTCATGAAATATTGTCTATTTCAGCTAAAACATCATCAGATTTTCACACAAGTCCTAAAAGTAGATAAAGAGAACCCAGTTGAACAAATGAGACAAAAGTATTATACGTCATTGTTGTTTTATTTTCTTTTTCACTCAATTGGCATGATGAATGAATATTTTTGTATTCTAATCAAATGTAAGGTAAAAACTAGAAGCTCTGGTTTTGCCATCCAAACGGCAAGAGAATAGTGATGACCACAACAACGGTTTTTACACTTTATCTCACTAAATAAGATTTGGGTCAGGCGATCACCTAATCAGTACCTCCTTATGTGGGGTCGCGACCCCAAGGTTGCAAAAACACCGACTTAGACTTTGTAGAATATTTATTAGATCAAAGTGTAATTTTGTCTCTTTGAGGGATTGAATCAGATGTCTTCTTTCTGTCTCATAGACATGCTCTACTATTTCTGCTTGGCCACAGTAGTCACAACTGCCAGTATTATGCTTACAATGGTGTGTTCTTGTTTTGGAATTCCACCACAGATACTGGAATGAAATGGCTGTTATACATAGAGATACTGATTTAAGATATATAGATAGATAGAGAGAGAGAGAGAGACAAAAAAATGTAAACACACTTCAGGAGCACTTCTACACATAAATGTCTGGAATCTAAAGGCCACCACTTTGAGCACCTCTTATAATTGTAGAGGCCAATGGTATCTTGTATTAATCTTGTGATGTCTGCATAAATTATTTTTTTATTTTTCTAATAAGTTTACATAACGTATTTTATATTTACGTGCACGCACTTTCAGGCTGAGTCACAGTCAAAGTGGTGATGAAGGGGAGGGTCCACTTTCTGATAAGTGCAGCAGGAAGACTCTGTTCTACTTGATTGCTACTCTCAACGAGTCTTTCAGGCCAGATTATGACTTCAGTCGCACCCGAGGACATGACTTCAGTAGAGAGCCTAGTGTCAACTGGGTAGGGAAATTTCTAAACATACAAAAGTTGTAAAAACTATGTTGCATGCTGAAGAGCTCTTAGATTATATTTACTGAGATTGAAATTAGAAAATGTAGATTATGCTGTGAGGGAATGCAAGCTCAGCAAAACTTAAAATGATCTTTTTCATGGTGGTGTCCTTTCAGGTGTTTAATGCTGTTAACAGTAGCTTGTCCGCTGCGGCTGGGGAGGCATACAGTCGCTTGCAGCCTCAGCTCTGGGAGGCCATTGGCAATGAGATCAGTCTGACTGAGTGTGACATTTACAGGTACAACTCATTTTAATACAAAGCATGAAAGCAACATTCTTAAAATATCCATGTTCAGGGATCATGATTAATCTAAATTACTTGACTTTACTTTATGTTTTATGATTAGGATAACTATGTACTGCTAAAAGACCATTTTTGGTCATAATTCCAGCTATAATCCAGACCTTGATTCAGACCCATATGGAGAAGAAGGCAATCTGTGGTCCTTCAACTATTTCTTCTACAATAAGAGGCTGAAAAGAATTGTGTTCTTCACATGCCGCTCTGTTAGGTAGGGTTTGTCATTCACATTACACCTTGATTTAGTACATGTTTGAAAGGTACCATGAGCTTGTAGCCTTCATATTTCACCTAGGACTAAATTGTGTTTGTAGTTATGTAGTACCTGTTTACATTGGGTTCTAGCCTTTTTATGACTCCACGAGACTCAGGCATTGGAACAGAGCTGGACCTGGACTTGGGCGAAGGCAGCTTTGAGGAGGAGGAGAACATGGATGAGGAGAGGTGAGAACACACTTGAATATAGTAAGATAATAAACAATATAATAAAAAAAAAAGTTGACTTTATAAGTAGGTTGTGTCACAGATTTCCCCCTCTGTTCATAGATCACTACATTCTGCCTTTTAACTATTTTAACCTTTAGGACACATACTTTCTTTTATACACTGATCAGCCATAATATTAAAACCTCATGCCTAGCATTGTGTAGTTCCCCCTTGTGCTACCAAAACAGCTCTGACCTGTTGATGCATATCTGTCGACTCCACAAGGCCTCTACTGCTTTTATTAGGTACTAACCTCTGCATACCAAGAACACCTCAAAAGACTTGCTGTTTTGGAAATGCCTGTAAGGTGAAGTGAATTACACTTTTTATCTCATTACAGTGGCACATCTCATGGGGTGAGATATATTAGGCTGCAAGTGAGAAATCAGTTCTCCAACTTGATACACTGGAAGCAGGAATGGGCCAAATTGTGATGGCTAGATGACTGAGTCAGTGCATCCCCAAAAGGGCAGGTCTTGTGAGGTGGTCCCAGTATGCGGTGGTTCGTACCTACCAAAAGTGTGTCCAAGTTAGGACAACCGATGAACCAGCGACAGGGTCATGAGTGGGGAGCGAAAGCTAGCCCATCCGGTCCAATCCCTCAGAAGAGCTACTTGTAGTACAAAGTACTGAAAGAGTTAATGCTGGTTATGATGGAAAAGTGTGAGAACACACAGTGTATCACAGCTTGATGCATATGGGGCTGTGTAGCCTCTGACCGGTCAGACTGCCCATGCTGATCCCTGTCTACCACCGAAAGCACCTACAATGGGCCTGTGAGCATAGGAAGAAGGTGGCCTGGTCTGATGAATCATGTTTTCTTTTACATCAAGTGGACAACTATGTATGTGTGCATCACTTACTCGGGGAAGAGATGGCACCAGGATGCACTATGGGAAAAGGGCAAGCTGGTGTAGGCGGTTGATGCTCTTGGTAGTGTTCTGCTGGGAAACCTTGTGTCCTGGTTTTCATGTGCATGTTGTTCAATGCTGCTATTTTGGCAGCATTAGGAGGACAATATTAGGAAGGTGGTTTTAATGTTATGGCTGATCAGTGTAATTGAAAAATACGTGAAAATAAAGTGTAGAAAAGTTTATTCATGGCCCTTTATATCTCAGCTGTATACAATGTACAGGATGAGGGAAATGACATTTCTACCTTACCCACAATACATATATTGCATATATTACAAGACAAAATATTTAATAAGGATAAAAATAAAAATAAAAAAGCAGCAAGAGCAGTCAGTAAGAGCGTTAAAACTCCACGTCACAAAATATTTAACAGTAAACTGAAATACACCAATTTTACACAGAACACCTTTTCTTACAACAACTGATACAACAGACATTTGGCAAATATTTTAGGAATCATGTTTTGATAGGAGACAAACATTGGATATTAAACATTTGGATGTAGGTTTTTACAGTAAGTTGGACCAGCACAAGCCGAATGTGTTCCATAACGATAATATTCATTGCAGGTATCGACCATTATTTGCCCAGTGAAGATGTAAATCTGCTGCCTTGCTCCTGAATGCCTCTGAAAAACATTTACTTGTCTCTTGGAGTCTGAAGTCTTTTTCCATTTTATTTCAAGTTCTTGCCATCATTGAAATAGGATAAATGCTTTTATTAACAGGAACTTAATGAGTTCCATATATTGATTTAAATTTTTTAGTGTTCGTGTGTAATTGTTTCTCAGTAATTGTTATTAGATTTGTTTTCCTTTTTGTCACTGACTCTTGAGAAATTCTGATCCCTGATGTAGGATCATTTGATTTTCCTACATTGCCAAAATTCTTGTTAAAGTTTTGTTCATTTTATATAACTTTAATAGTTGTATTTTACACAGCAGTGTGTTGGATGAAGCACTTTATTCTTTACTCTTTATACCTTCCAGTCCTTTTTTATGCTTGCATTTTCCAGAGTTCATTCATATTCAGATGCTAATTCATACATCTGTTTGCAGGTGCATGTCTTGTCTGTGCATAGTTTGAGATGATTAAAATTCAAGTGCAAAACATATATTATAATTGCATTTAAATGAACACCAATGCACAGATGCAAATGAAACGTATATTTGATGTTTCATTTTCTAAACTGGTATGATTCCTCTATATTGAAAAAGCTAAACCAATTGTTACATTTGCAGTTGGAATTTCATCCTCATTCTTGGCCAAAAATAATGCAATTCTGTTTGTAATTTGCATTTTCACTGTCAAAAAGGTACATCTGTTTGTCAGGTACTTTGGATGGTACCTTTTAGTGTTTGGGAGGAAATTACAAAATCAATTTACAGGCAGAATCATACTAGTTTAAACATTGAAATGTCATGAAACCCCCTTGACTGAATTTGAATCATGTCTTAAATTATGCCCACACACGCATGTCTAACTGCAAATACATGTTCGAATTAACATTTTATTAGCATTTGAATTTGAATAATGTTTGGAATATGCTGCCTTTCTTTTTCATTTTCAAAAATACTCTTATTTGCCACCAGGTGGTGTGTTCTGCCATATCATTGTCACAGATGTTTTGTGTGTGTTTTTGGTGTGTGCCCCCGCTTTAAGTTATCGGCGCTTGGTTGCTGTGATCGTAAGGGACCAAACACAGGTTTGGTGTTTTATATTGTCATAAAAAAAAAATTGTGTGTCATTTTCTATGAGTATGCTAGGGTGGCCACTGAGCAGCTTTTTCTTCATTTCAGTATAATCATGTTGGAGTTGGTGGATTTAGGAAACGGGTGTTCTGCTTCTGTGTTCTTGCTGCACTTAAGAGCACTTTTATACTTTAAGTAGAGCTGGCCAACATGTTATAACTACTGCATTATATTAACATTAATATATACTTTTCTGAGGTGTATGTGTAAATACATTTGAACTTGTTGAGCATCATTTGTGGCTGGGGCTGTATTCCGTAGTTTGTATGAGGATGTAGACATTTGGAAATCAAAGCTAACAAGAGCCTGTGATTATTTGTTTTGCTTGAGTAAAAGAATACCTGTCGAATATGCTACTGTGTTCTAACTTAACTTTTCTACTATGACATTGTTTCTTTCCATGGGTGTCAGTTTTAACTAACAGGAGCTTAATATACTGAACCCTTTGAATGTTTTAGCTGAACATTATTAACATAACCCATGTTGGGATTCAGTTCAAATTCAGTGTATTGTTTAATATGTACAATGTCCTCCTTTTTCAAGATAAGTAGTAATCAGCTCAGTATTTTCTGTGTAATGGCAGCTACTCAAACAGGCCCTGAGGAAAATATGGTGTGTAAAATACATAAAGATATCAGTATGAATTATTGGCTTATGGATTCGGCATTGGCTTTGGTATTTGTTTTATATCGGACTGTGACCATGCTGTTCTTTGCAGTGCTCAGCACTAGTATGTGATGGCTTATTTGTACCCAAGCTATAGAGTACAGGTAAGAATACAGGCATGTTCTTGGATTTTAAATAAGATGCATTTTTGTTACTCCAAATATTCATTTGGCCAGGTATTCAGAAAGCAGATAGAAAAGAGCTATGGGAAACAAAGATGTGATTGATTTTGTACTTCTGTATTGTAAGAGTTTGTTCCATAACAAAATAAATAAATTTATTGCTTTTTTTTTTTTTTGCTGGCTTTATGTGCTTTGGTCTCCTAAGTACCGTTTTTAATAAATCTACAAAACTATTATGAGTTGAAGTTCATTTCATTCAAAATTGGGTAATTTCATGTTGGAGAAAATCTTATGAAGGTTTTGGTTGGAAACTTGTCAAAGCCCACAAAAATATTTCATATTCATGAAGAAAACAAGGAACCTTCTTTTGTACATTTGTTTATTTGTACTGGCAACAAATTCTTACAAAACAAGTACAACAATCCATTCAACTGAGAACAAAATGTAGTGTCCATTTGTTGCCATGGTTACAAAAGATATTTACAAATTCAAAAATAGTTTGACAAACAGATGACGGGCATCATAACTGACAACTGTAATGCCTCTCTTTTTCTCAAGTGTCACACATGCCACATACCACAATTCCATTACATGGAGTATTTTCTCCGGTGTAAGTGAACTAACAGTCTGTATTCCTCAGGATCTATGTTCACCCACAGCCCATACACAGACTGTACTCAAGCCTGAAGTCATGTTTTTTATGTAAAAATGAAGATACCATGCCATCAGAGGTTCACGATGATGTCACAATGACATCAGGGGTTCCTCAGAACATTTTTAGAGACTTAGCACTGAGGAATCTTTATCCTGAAGTGTTATACAGAATTGTAGCAGGACTTATACATATAAGGGTGAGTCACAAGACTACAGACATGTCTCTGAGGGTTGTGAAACACCAAACTATTTTTTTAACCCTTCATATGTAAGATGGGAGTATTTTAGCCAACCTACCAGAGATCCACACATCAAATGAGGTTTGTTGATGAAACTTAAATCTTTGGTAGGTTACTCCAAAAAAAAAAAAAAAAAAAAAAAACATCAATCAACTACTTATAAACTTGTTTTCATAGTGAAAAGGCACTTTAAATTATTTTTGTGTTTCCCACTGAAAATTATGTAAACAGTACATACTAAAAGGCACATACTGTGCATCAAGTATTCCAGGATGCAAGTCGGAGGTATCAGGTGATTCGAAGTCTTTCAACAATGTAAATGTACACTTTATGAATTATATACATGTCTCAACACTGTTGAACTGAATGTTTGAAGGAGCAGTGGGCTAAAGGTCCAGCTGTGCTTTGAATAGCAAGTCTACTCCTAAAGTCATTTTTAAAGCCACCAATGTACAAGATGTTCAACCTTTGGTAGCCCTTTTTATTTTCTCACCATAGGTATTTCCCAGACGTTGAAATAAACCAATCAAAGCAGTGTTCTTAGGTTCATTTACACAGACCACAAAGGTGAGAAGCTTTACTTATGAACAGCAATCCAGTTCTCATTGTCTTGGAATCTTGAATCTGCTCAGCCTTCCCCCAGTACGCAACCGCTGTAAACAGTCAGAGATCCCTGATAGTACAAGCAGATGAAAGTTGATTCTGGAACTTCACCAGCTTCAGTCACATTCTCCTTCATCGCATTTCCCAAAGTCTGGCACTACTTGGTCATTTGAGTGTCTAGAGTTAGGGTGCTGGCTGACAAAGACATTGGTGTTACAGTGGAGCCACGGATGCAGCAAAATATCTGGAGCCTCCAACCTCTCCACAGGTGACTTTCTGAGCATGCAGCACACTAGAGACTTGGCTCTGGGTGACAGAGTCTCTGGGATTGTGAAGGCACCCCTGCGGATTTTGCTGAACAGGGCTGCAGGCTCCACATCTTGAAATGGGTAGCGACCCACCAGCATGGTGTAAAGCACCACTCCCAGGCTCCAAATGTCTGCCGCCTTTCCAGAATAAGAATGCCGTGAGTTCAAGATTTCTGGTCCCACATAGGCTGGGCAGCCATGCTTGTCTGTGAGAGAGTCATCGTCTCCATTCAGCAGACAAGAGTCCTCTAGGTTCTGCAAAACCAGCTTTGTTCTGTGAGGGGAAAGAGTCAAGTCAATTTAGATCATTTTCCACCAATAAATTTGGTCCCCGAGTTATTAAACAGGAATCCAAAAGGATGTCGTTACATCATATACTTACAGAGGACCCCTCTTAAAATGGCAGGGTTTTGTCATGTAAATTAAACCAAGACAAATCAAGTCAGAGCCTTTTCTACCTTAATTGTGAAATTGCATCCTATGGTATAAATTAAAGTGAAAACAATTCTTAATATTTTTAGGGAAGAACACAAACAAATAAATAAATACATAATAACCTGATTGCATAAGTGTGAACACCCTGAATCTACTGCCTAGCCGTACCTTTTTGGATTTCATCACAGCATCATTTTGGGAAGGGGGCCAATCAGTTTGGCACATCTTGACTTGACTTGATTTGACTCAATATCTTTGCCATTCTTCCTTGCAAAAGCATTATAACTGTCAAATTGGCTGGGCAGCTCCTGTGCACAGCCCTCTGCAGGCCACCCCACAGATCATGGAATGGATTTCAATCTGGACTCTGGCTGGGCCGCTGCAAAACTTTGACCCTGTTTTGGTGAAGCCCTTCCTTTACCGATTTAGAGGTGTGCTTCAGGTTGTTGTCATGCTGAAAGATGAAATTTCTTTTCATTTTAAGTGTTTTAGTAGAAGCCTTAAGGTTTTTTTTCCCTAAATTGACTGGTAGTGGTGGTATTCATTATTCTCTCCTCCCTGATTAAAGCCTCAGTTCCATCTGAAGAAAAGCAGCTCAAACGCATAATGCTGCTGCCACCCCCATGCTTCACCCTGAGGAGGAGTTTTGGTGATGTGGTTCCCCCCCCACCCCCGGTTAAAAGAACACTACCCCATGCCCAGACATATGAAGAATTCAGGAGATTGATGTCACATGTAGGGAACAACCAGTACTTGGCAGAAATTGATGCAATTCTTTAAATACTTCAGTAGGCCTCTAGGCAGTCTTCTGACCAATTTTCTCTAGGACTTCATCAATTTTAGAGGGATATCCTGTTCTTAGTTATATCACTGTTGTACCATATCTTCTCCATTTGTTAATTATTGTCTTTACAGTGTTTCATGGTATATCCAATGCCTTGGAGATCTTTTGTAACCCTCCCCTGATTGATATTTTTCAACAGTGAGATCCTATGAGCTCTCTGCGGCCCATGGCTTTTCCTGTTGGATGTTACCAAGAAGATGCCAGGAAAATCCTATAGGAACAGCTGTACTTTAATTGGGGATAATCATTCACTTTAATTGATGGCAGATGTATACTAATTCGTATTTAACAGGTTTGAATGAGATTGATTAATTCTGAACACTTTCACATTCCCAATTATAAAAGGGTGTGCACACTTATGCAATATGTGTGTTGGATGCTTCTTTATTTTCCCTAAAAAATTTCTGGATGTCACTTGATTTTTATATGTTGCAGTTTAACAATAAAGGTTAAAAAGGTTCTGGCATTGTTTAAATTAGTAAAAATTTTTTTACATAAAGAAACCTGCCATTTTTTGACAGGGGTATGCAGAATTTCTATATCCACTGTATATAGTTATGACTATGAGCTTGTTTTTCTGATAGGAATAAATAAAAAATAATAACTGACCTTTGTTTATCAGTAAAGACAAACTTGCGCAACTTGAGGTCTCTCAGTACAACGCCGTTCTCATGACAGTGCATGACTGCAGATGCCATCTGCCTGAAGAGACGCATAGCTTCGTCCTCCTGGAGCCTCTTACAGGTTCGCACATATGAGTGCATGTCACCATAGTTGCGCTCAAAGAAGATGTACACATTCTGCTCCCCCATGATTACTTCTGATATCTTACAGATGTTATCGTGGGGCAGCAGACGGGTGTACGGAGCAATGAGCTCATGGTACTTCCTCATCGAAAACACCTAGCAAAGAAGAGACGTATTTGACTTTAGACTAGAACAACAACAAAAAAAAAAAGGCTATTTCTTTGTCCACACAAAGAACAGAAACAGAATTTCCTATTGCCTACACTTAAAAAAAGAGTGTATACAAAGAAACACTTGTTACTTGTTGGGCTGAGCAATCCCTTTTAGTAACCAAGGACAAGTTATGCTATGGAAACAGGAATCCCCAGGATCATATTGAAGGACACTGAACGTACCTTGCAGGTATGCTCCTGCTCAGTGATGCGATGGACAGCTCGATATGTGTGAGTGCCCTCTGTGGCTTCAAGTAGAATATAGGGCCCAATGGAAGAGATGCAGAGCTTCTCTGGGCCTGTGTGCTCTGTGCTGTTAGTTTGAGGCCGAAGGCAAGGGGCTAGATCAGGGGAGGGGGGCTGGCTCAGCCTACGGCGCTTGCATTTCAGTGTATGGGTGTCGTGGGGCTCTTCACAGTCTACTCGCTTCAGGCGCATTGGGGGTGCAGGTGCTGAGAGGTTCACGCTCATCTATTAAAAAGGTGAAGCAAAGATTACGAATGAATAGAGTCATCTAGCACAAGTAAGTCAAGGTTTCAACTGAGGACAAAACATGAAAATGATAACTTTATCATTTTAATTTTATAACTAATAACTTTGATATAACATTTTTGACTTATGATCTGCCTAGACACTACATGAGATCATAATATAGAAGCAGTGTTGTGTGTTTCCTGCATATTAGTACAGTAGTTGTGCAGTATGTGCATGCACACATATTCCGGTTAAATTGAGTAAACAGGTTACTTTAGATTCATCCAGTTGCATGAACCCTGAGTAGGCTTGATTAGAAATAACAAGTGAGGTAAAGTGACAAAACCATCCGGGAGAAGGCAACGCTGAATCACATCCGCTGCTCCATCAGACAGTCTAAAATGGGTGAATGTCTGTGTGATGAGCACAGCTGCTTGATGCAACCAGGCTCGTACTCAAGTTACTGTCGAAAGCACAGGCGCTGCCAGTGAGTCATACACCGACCTATTACACATTCAGGCGCGCGTCACGGCGTGACGTAGCGCAGTCTCGTTTTTCCACTGCCCTATGTGATAGTTTACACACAATGTCGGCTACTCATCTTTTTTTTTTTTTAAGGCCAATTATTTACCGTTGAAATTCCAATAAATAAATAAATAAATAAATAAATAAATAAAAAGTGTGAACATTTGGTTTCTTTGAGAAAGGCGACACAGCCTGTCGAGGTTGATTGGGGCGGTTTGCGAAAGAGTTGCACCATCACTTTTTCCATCTAAAGTTTAACCCAGACTGTTTCACAATTACCTTTTCTAAAGAAAGCGCACCTAATCTTGGGTGAACATACGTGGCAACAGTACTCTCTTTCTTAGAGAGCTAGTAGGCAGAAGGCACGGGTGCCACTCACCTCGCCTCTTAACAAAGGACTCGCTCCTCTTCACCAGCTGAACAATAGCACTAATTCAGAAGTCCAGCGCTGCTTGTTGTGGCCAACTCAGCTAGCTATTGGTCTCCATACATTTTTTGTCCACTTGAGAAACAAACTTCAAAACTAAGATTAAAGTAATGAATTCATAACATGTATAGAAGTTAACACCACAACTCTTCCAGGCGAGTTCTCGCCACGAGCCAGTATGGACGCGGTGTCTGCTCCTGAACTTCAGCCGGCTGGGTGACGAATCCACAAAGTAGAACAAGATTATTGAGGACAATCAATGGGCCGCCGGATTCTGCTCCAACTGGAGGTCTATAGGTTCCTTTTGGTAGGAAATGATGAACCTTTAAGTGGAAATACCATCCAGCCCTTCTTCTTGTTGACACTCAAGCCTTTGTTCCTTACTCTCGCAGTCTGAATGAAGCGATCTCCTCGGGTATCTCAGTCCGTGAGCGCGGAATAAAACAATGCTGTTCGACGAACAAACCAAATAAAGAAGTTTGGTCGAAGAGTTAGTTGTATGATTCCAACGAACGGTTTAAATGAAAAAAAAAGTTGTCCAGAAAGTTAGCAGACATGGGGTGGATGGGGAAGGAAACGTGTCCCGGCACAAGAGGCTGTTGTTAAGCCTTCAAACAGGATTTAAAATCCCTCGATGAATCAGCTTTCAAATCAGACGTGGCCCCTCCACCTGACCGTCCGAGTTGTGGGCTCTCGGTTTGATCCGCGACTCCTATTATGCTTTTCTGCGTGACACCAGCTTCGCCTCGATGATGCTGTACTTTAGCGCGATTGCAACATTTCGAGCTCCTCCTCTCGCGTCTGACGACATCTGTAGCACATCGCCGCAATAGCGGGCAGCCCAGAGCTATCACACGGGGAGCAAGCAAACAGCGGGGCACGAGAAGTAAACATGCGACACGCCAGGGAAGCAAATATTTCAGTGTTTAAACAAAACGCTAAGCCTAAAGAGCGGAAGTCGATCTGCTGGGTTATTTTCCCAATATAAACGCGCGCGCCTTTGCAAGCGATGCCATGAAACGTGCGAAGCTCAAGAACTGCTCAGACGGCGTTGCCAAATTGCAAATTATTAATAAAAAACTGGCTTAAATGCAGAGCATCAGATGGCTGTCTCGCCAATAATATACCACGCCCCTTTTTTCTGAGTCAACGCCTGTGAGGTGTTGCAGCATGTTTACAGTGTTTACTGTAGAGACATCACCTGGCCTGCATGGCATGGAGTCTGCAGTATTTGATCCTTAGTTTAACAAAGGTGTAATATGTCATTTTAAGGATGCTGTATCAAATATTATTGTTCATGCACATATTCTGAATTTCAAAACTACTTTTCATGTTACTATAATTAGGCTAGTCCTTAAATTAGCCTATTTGTTTATTTTCACATGAAACAAGTCCTATGGCAATAAATGTACTTTACAGTAGAACCATTTAAAACACAGTAAATATAAATAAGCAGTTCAAAAAGGGAAGTGCTATAGAAAAAAATAAAGCAAAATTAAGATGAAGTTGTTAAGAATACCTTATAATGTACGTTATATACTGTATCCATCCATCCATTATCTATATCGCTTATTCGTCAGGGTTTTGGGAAAGCTGGAGCCAATCCCAGTTGACTTGGGGCGAGAAGGGGAGGTATAGGTGAGGGGAGGCATTCAGACCTAAGGGCAATATAGAGTAGTCAGTTGACTTAATCTGCATGTTGTTGGACTGTGTGAGGAAACCAGGGCACCTGGAGGAAACCCACACAGGCACAGGGAGAACAGGGAGGTGATATTTCTAACCACTGCACCACTGTGCTGCCCCTTATATTCTGTATACAATGTAAAATATAGGTGTACAATAACAAGGCTGACATTGAAGAACATTTCAGAAATACAGAATGAATAAGACAAAAAAGTCAAATGTACTAAATTAATCTAATGTGCTTAGGGTTTACAGATGTTTCACCATTAACAAAAAAAGTAAAAAAGTGCATGTTAAAACATTTATTCATTAACCACTTTATCCTGGTCTTGGTCACCGTGGATGTGGTGCCTTTCCCAGGAATATTGGGTGTGAGGTAGGGACACAACATCAATGGGACACCAGTCCATCACAGGGACATACACACATAAAGCTACTTTAGACTGGAAGATCCTTTTCAGTTTTTAGAACTGTTGGAGGAAGTTCCCCTTTTGTGTCTACACTGCAGGAACTGAGGACAATTATAGTTCTTAGAATACTGTTCTGAGGGAGTTTTTTTTTAGCTCCTACTTCAAGGCACGTATTCTACCAGTACAAGAGGAATTGAGTGACAAAATGGTACTGTGATTGGTCAAAAATCAGTCAATGCAGGACTGGCAATGACCATATTTAAAAATCAGCATAAAATGTTAGCTGTATAAACAACAGCTTTTAATGTTAGCACTAAAGAATGAAAAAAAACAAAAAACACAGTCAAATGGACAGACAGTGAATTCCAGACTTTATTGAGAGTATATGTGATGGAGGAAATACAGTGTGATTTTTATGTGACTAAGCAAAATATAAAAATTTACTGCTAGCATTTACTGCTAACGTCACACAAGCAAGCCTGCTTACGTTTCTTCGGTGTTCCCACTGGTGGCATGAATGCAAACAGGAAAAAAGCCCTTGAAGGTATGTAGTTCTCTGAGGAGCTCCCCAGTGTTTTCTCTCAGTGAGTCCCTAGAATTGTGTGGTCTAAATACACCTATACACTATGCGACTGGTTTTGTGGAGTGGGAGGAAACCAGAGCACCCAGAGGACAACTACACAGATACAGGGAGGACATGTGAAACTCCACACAGAAAGTAATCTGAGGTCAGGATCAAAGTGATGACCCTGGAGTTGTGAGGTGGCAACACTACCCACTGTGCCTGTTAAGATATTAATAATGGAAAAAACTGATCAGTTAAAAAGTTTGCATCTGTTTCTGAATGTGATATAAATACCACCTCTCCCCCACCACACACACACACACACACACCTAGGAAGGCATGTGTGAGGCAGCAGGATGCTACTCAGCCCTCAGGGTTTCAGGCTGAGTCAGAATATGTGTGTTTCAGTGTGTGGGCAACAGAGGCTTCCTGGGATGTTCCACAGTCAGCAGGCCTCTGAGTGGGTGATTAGCCACCTGCTTCTTAAAGTGGAAACATCTCATCCACATAATGCATCTCAGCCTTTAGGTCAATGCAATCAAAGTTATATTTTCTAAACCTGCTGATTATTAAACAAAAAGGATGAGCAATAAATGAAAAAGTTCTAAAGCATTGATGAACAAAAATCTTGTTGTCCATCCTAAAAAATACATGTTATGATCAAAACCATTGAAGTCCAACATTAGGAGCCTATGTAAAATTTATTTTGTTTCCAAAATCTGCTAAATCCCAGCAGCTTTCAATTTCAAAACTTGCTAAATCCTACAGCCAACAGATTCTATTGATAGTGAATCATGAGTGCATGCAACATAGTTTATTCTTTGTAATTATTATAATTATTTATTTATTTTATGAAATTATGCATGGGCTTTATTTCTGAGTAAACGTATTAGAACACTATATAACATTTTCTCACTCACCATTTTGAAAATATCTCTCACATATCAATTTTAGTTATTTCAATGTCAATTAGGTCCACCTTGGTACAAATACTGAAACTATAAATGATTTGATGACATTTTGATTTTCCCCTGACTGTACTAAAATGGACTTGGTTACAATGGTTTTGGAAATAAGCACTTCAACTGTGTCATTTAGTCCTCAACTAGGCAGATGCATCAGACCAGTGTTAGCTTTTGAGCATGCTGAGCATGCTTGGCAAGTGTTGGGCTGTTTACTGTTGTTGCATTTCCCAGAAAGCCCCAGGGTTAATAAATGATTGTGTAAAAATGTCACACTTCCTGGATTGAGACATAGTATCACCATGGGAAGCAGACATATTCTTGACACCAGATTTCTTAGTGATGAAGTACACAGCATAAAAATGATTCCTTTCAGCTTAGCTTGGGACCTTCGCCGGTAGAGAAACATGTTGTTTTTATGGTCTGCATAGAATGATTAAAGGTTCATCCAGATTGCCAAGCCAAAAAACTTTTATATTTAACAGTGTATAAATCAGTGGCAACTATCGTGTTTCCCTGGTCAGAGCTGTTAACACACACACACACACACACACACACACACACACACACACACACACACACACACACACACACACACACATTAGTTAATTACATTAGTTTACAAAGAAGGCTTGGTTTATATATCAATAAGTATAATTGCATTACCTATGCAACCAAGCAATTACTTTAAGATTACAGATAACTTTCTATGTCACAGGCAACACTATTTCCATTACACAGTTATATCACTAAAAATATTGCCTGCCCAAATTTTGAAATGGAACAATGTCAATTCACTGCCTGCAATTACCTGAATTAAAAAAAAAAAAAAGATTGCATTATTTACTCTTTTGTAGTTTGAGAGTTCTTCTTTAGCTGACTTTTAAATATTTGTGATTAGCTAGTAACTTGTTGAACAGCTGCTGCTTACCTGAAGCTAAATATTGCAGCAATTTACAACTGTCAACTGAAACTCACAGACCATTTTCACTTTATTTTTCACTTTAGGTTCCCAGTTGTTTTGGAATTAGGTGGAGGGTTCACAGGAGTTTACTGAAATTGTTCAGAACACAACACCCATATCCACACTGTGCTATCTTAAAAAGAGGAAATAAATGAATTAATGCTCTGTCATATAGATCAGCTTCTGCTAATGAACCTAAGATGGACCACTCCATACTATTACTGAAACTTCAGTACTATCATTACTAAGAAATGATACTTTTTATGCTTTAGACATATCTTGGTAGTGCAGTATTGTGTATGTGTGTGTGTGTGTGTGTGTGTGTGTGTGTGTGTCTGTGTTTGTGTCTGTGTGACACAAATACTGAAAGCTTTGTGCTCTTGATCTGGGTCTTTGAAATGACTCTTTAATTATCACTTTTTTTTGTAATCATTTAGGGCAGGAAAATCTCCATATGGAGCCTGATGTCAGTATTCAAACTCCTGCCCCTGCAATTCAGTCTTTAGCTTTGTTTGATATCATTAAGGAGTGGTGAAATAGTGTATGTGACGTTTAGGCTTTTAAAATACCTACTTGTTTTTCTATTTCTTGTGAAATGTTGCAATTCATCACATTTTCAATGTCAGTATTACCTTGGGCTTGGCCTAAATGCACCTCACCTCTTCAAATACAGGACTCTAATCTTTTAAATCACAAGTCTTGAATAGTAGGTCTTGTAAGTGTCAGTAAGATCTTGTACAGTTGTGCTTGAAAGTTTGTGAACCCTCTGGAATTTTCTACATTTCTCCATAAATATGATATAAAACATCATCAGATTCTCACACAAGTGCTAAAAGTAGATAAAGAGAACCCAGTCAAACAAATGAGATGAAAATTTTATACTTGGTCATTTATTTATTGAGGAAAATGATCGAATATTACA
>JAQQZR010000016.1:11020158-11039389 GCA_030068235.1 Notoglanidium macrostoma | reverse complement strand
TTGAAATCTTTGTCTGGGAGAGACCTTGCTGATGCAGTATAACTACCTTGTGTCTTGTTGCTGTGCTCAATCTTGCCGTGACAAGAAACTGTCTTCTTCCACAACCTCACCTTGGTAGCAGAATTTGGCTGTTCTTCACCCAGTGTTTCAATCTACATGTGACATTGATGATCATTAGCACCTGTCTGGCATAATTGTTTGATCATACACATGACTATAATCCTACAAAATCCCTGACTTTGTGCAAGTGTACCCATAAGAATTGATGCTGGTGTGAACGAAAAAGGTAGTAACACCAAATATTGCTTTGGTTTAGATTTTTCTTTTGTTCGCTCAATTTGCATTTTGTAAATTGATAAAAATAAACAATCATTATTTATATTTCTGAAAGCATTCTTTGCTTACAGCATTTTTTCACACCTGCCTAAAACTTTTGCACAGTACTATATACATAATATATTCCCTTTTTTATATTCTATTCTAGATTTTTGATATATAATTCTTGTTTACTGAATTCACTGACTGTCAGTGTGCTGCTACTGGAAACTGAATTTCCCGGAGGAACCTTCCCGAGGGATTAATAAATTTCTATCTATCTATCTAGTATTAAAGTGTGTTAGTTGTAATTGCACTATACAGTGTGACCCAAATGAGGATGGGTTCCTTTTTGAGTCTGGTTCCTCTCAAGGTTTCTTCCTTTTGCCTGCTCAGGTAGTTTTTCCTTGCCGCCATCGTCACAGGCATGCTCATTAGGGATATATAGATAAATGTATAGATTCATAAGTTTATATTCAGAATTTATATACTTTTGTGAAGCTGCTTTGTGACAATGTCTCAATGTTTGCCATGTTAAATGTTTAACGTACCTTAGTTGAAGTTTTTTTGCTAATATTTTGGGCAGATCCGACGGGGATGGCCTCCACGTGCAGTGTTTAAACAGGGAGAAAAATGAAAAAGAGAAAAACCGCATTCTCCAAAGAGAAAGAAGAAAAAAGGAAATGTAACAGAAGGAAAAAAGAAAAAAAGACTGCAAAAAAAAAATTACAATAACAAAATTACTGATGAAAAAAACAGAAAAAACACGTATAGCATAAACGCCAACAGCGGCAAGAACTTCCGGCAAACGATTTGAAAACAGGAAATGACATTGAAAAAAGTGATATCACCAGCTGACTCCAGCTAAATGTCAAAAATAATTGGAATCTATTCAGGCTTCGGTATTCATTTTTGTTGAAGCATGAATCCAAGTGCTTCTTTCACTGCAGCCCTGGAGTCAAAACAATAGTCTGTAATGTGAATGCTGCATAACACAGATGGTGACCAATGTGGCCATGACCTTTATACTTATTTGATCCACCGTTCGCAAAGTTTAGGATCCTTTGGCTGTACCACCATAATTGGGGTGCAGGCCAAAATCACATAAGCCTGGAGGTTTGTCCGAATGCCTGCACAGAAGTCTCCACTGAAATGTTCAGGCTTTATAAACATCCAACCTATATAAAATTACATAATCTTTCAAAATCATGTTACGCACACTTTAATTGATTTCATTTTCTTGCTAACCTCTGTGTCCTGTGCACTGTTCCAACATGGGTTAAGATGACTGACACGAGCACTAAGAGTGGTGCTAACAGTATAACGTGCCTCTCCATCATACTGAGAAATCCCATTATCCACAGCATCCACTTCCTCCACAAAGTTCTCATACATCTGAAAGAAAAAACAGTCAGTAGTTAAACAAGATAATTAAGTATAGTATAATCTGTTCAACAAACATCTGCCAATTTTCAGGAAACTAAAGTAATTTCTACGGAAGAACCCCATTTCCAAAAAAAGTGTGTGAACCCTGTGTAAAATGCAAATAAAAACAGAATGCAATGATTTGCAAATCATGTAAACCCATATTTAACTGAAAACAGAACAAAGACAAATGTAGAAACTTAAAATTTTATTTAGTTTTATGAAATATATATGCTCATTTTAAATTTAATGCCAGCAAAACTTTTCAAAAAGGTGGGATGGGGCAATGAAAGACTGGAAAAATTATGTAATGCTTAAAAAAAACAAAAAAAACAAAAAAAAAAAAAAACACCTGGTGGAACATAGTACAATTTATTACATATTACAACATATTTCATATTACATTTAGGTTAATTGGCAACAGGTCAGTAACATGACTGGCTATAAAAAGCACATCAGAGAGGCAAAGTGTTTCTCAAGCAACTTCATTGGCTTTCAATTCGTTCTCGTATAGATTTTAAAATTCTTCTCCTAACTTTTAAAGATTTACACAATCTGGGTCCACCATACCTCTCTGAACTCCCTGAACCATACTTTTTCACATTCACTCCATTCTTCTTCTGCTGCTTTTCTCTCTGTACCTTTTACATCCCTATCCACTATAGGATTAAGATCTTTTAGCTGCTATGCTCCTCGGCTATGGAATGCTCTTCCCCTCCACATACGCACGGTCGCTTCACTTTCTGGGTTTAAATCTCTTCTTAAAACTCATTTATTTACACTTGCTTTCCATATATAATTTTAAAAAATTAGCTATTTATTTATCTGTACTTTATTTTTACTTCTTAGTGTAACTATTGTATAAATCATTGTACTGTTTTATCTATTGTATTGTGTGTAAAATTGTTGCATGTAACTTGTAAGGTGACCTTGAGAGTTTTGAAAGGCACCCACAAATAAAATTTATTATTATTATTATTATTATTATTATTATTATTATTATTATTATTATTATTATTATTATTATGGCTCTAAGCAGATAATGGGTAAGTCAAATTTTTTCTTTAAAGAAGTTTAATCATTTTTAAAAGTTCCATTTTCTCCATGTATTAACTATTGATGAGTGGCTGGATACTAGTAAAAGGGTGATGTGGTGTAGAAAAATACAAAAAGAAGAGTGTGATTTTATTGTGCCTGACATCACATAGAAGAGGATAAGTTCAATCCTTATCCGGGGTATTCTCAAGATTTCTTCCCGTAGAAAGAACTGGCAGACAGAGAAGTTTTTCCTAGCTACTGATGTTAGCAGTAGGCTTAGCCTGGGACATTGGGATGAACCAGACTGATAATCATGAAAAATGTATATAAAATTATTTCATGTATCTCTTATATTAATACTCATGTATCATTTAGTCATAAGTCTAAGCATGCTAAATACAGTTTAGATAACGTGAATATAAATATACTAGGAGTTAAGTCTTTTGAGTTTTATATTTACATTTTTACCATTATGCATTTAAGATATTTACATCCTAATGTTACTATTAAGCCTTTTTGCAAAAAAATATGTACTTAATCGTGAATGGGTGGGCCACATAATGTGTTACCAGGTGCTTGCAAGAGAAATTACTGGTAGGGTGGAGAGTTTCGCCAGTAATTAGGCTAAGAGGAAATTTAAAATGAGTTTTTTGGCCACCCGAGCTCCTGTTTTAGGTATTAAGTATTATTGTTATTACTGTATTACATTTATGATTAAGCTTAAACTGAGCTATTTTGTATGATATGTTTTGTAAAAAGAGTGGTCCAAACTACTTCAGAAGGTGTTAGTACTTAGTAACTTATAAAGGGGGAAATATGGAAGGAACATAAAAGGAAAATGTGACATTAAAGAACAAGTCCTATTAGAGGGTGCTAATTTTTTTTATTTAATCATGATATTGAGAGATCATATTTGTAGAAAAACTAGGTGTGAATGGGAAGGGTTCATACAAGGACATGTTTTAATGGAAGAAAAGCAGATGCTTAGTTCCCACGGGATAAAAGGAAGTATGTACGTTCGGATAATGTAAGTGCGGATGTGTGGAAAATTTTTAATAGTGTAAAAATGTGGGCTCTAAGCATGGAAAGAGAACCAAGGTAGGACATAATACTGGACATAGGTAAGGTAGGACAAAATAAAATGCAACAAGCCAGATATGGGGTCAATCCTGTTATCCTGTTTGTGCTTTACAAAGTTCTTTGAAACTTATGGATATACTTGCTTTGTATATGATTTCTTTGTTTTATTGATTTTTTTTTAAATAAACATGTTTTTGATATAACATTTTTGTACTTTTAACTGATATGAGGTATGAATCTTCACAATAGAATAAATATAAAACTTATCCAAAAAAAATTAAGTAAACTCATTTTCTCTGCCTAAGATACTATTAAAGGGGACTCCCATACTCTTCTTACTGTCATTCTCTAGTATCTGGATGCACATTACAATCCTCTTTGTCATAATGCCTACTAGTTTATACTTGCTGTAGTTTACAATAAATTACATGTGTTGTCATGAAATTCCCCTTCTCAGTGCATGCTGTGGCTCTCAGAAACCCTGTAGACTTATGGAGGAGCAAGTATTCCCCTCTATCTTCGCAGAGGACATTGTTCTGCCCTTTGCCTTCAAAAAGAACATCAATCCTCCCTCTACATTGCAGGGAATTTTGCTCCACCTCTGTGCTCCACTGAGGACACTGTCCCACACCCATTTGCTGACTTCAGAAAACGTTACTGGCCCAGCTCCTGTGGACTTTGCAGATGACCGACAGCTCATTGACTGACAGCTCAGGGCTAACTCCAGGGCTAACCCCAGGGCTGTCCATAGCCTCCAATTAAAATGCTGTCTCCTCCATTGTCCTCCATGTAAGAAAAAAACTTTGTGTGGACTTTAAAGGGACATTACTATTAATTAATTTTGTCATATTTATTTGTAGTTACATCAAATTGCCAGACAATAGTGCTGCTCCTCGCCCAAGTCAATATTGCACAGGAAAAATAAGTTCAAGTCCAAGGTTAAAATGGCACATAACAGAC
Source organism: Notoglanidium macrostoma (assembly GCA_030068235.1). Classification (NCBI taxonomy): domain Eukaryota; kingdom Metazoa; phylum Chordata; class Actinopteri; order Siluriformes; family Auchenoglanididae; genus Notoglanidium; species Notoglanidium macrostoma. Next base: position 11,034,571 of record JAQQZR010000016.1, on the reverse strand, counting down.
AGGCCCTCTGTTTTTGGAAAAATCTGCCCTGCATGCATAAATCTCACATAACTTCTGAACATAGCTTAAGTCAATAGTTATGTCCGAGGCCTGAGTATCGATATGTGCAATTTCTGTGTTAAATCCTCACTATGCGTGCTTACAAATCTGAATAGCGCCATACCTAAATTATCAAAGATGCCTCTACTTTTAAGCAAAATCAAAAGGTCCAAGGCTTTTATTTATGATGAAGCACAAAATCTAGCCAAATACTTTATTTTAAACAACATTTTTATGTTTCTTATGGTAATTAACCTCATCATAGAGGATCTCCAGCTGCCTGTTGCCTTGTGCCAAGTGTGTAAGGTGAGAAAGAATTCGATGACCAAAGTGAAGATAAACCAGACCTGCTGAGCTCAGCCTGGTTACCCATGGCTTCTCTGGGCATAGGCTGTTGAAGGTCTCCTCAAAGGACCTGGGGAAATAGAAAACAGCAGTCATATTTACAAACAAGCATGTTTTACTGCCAAAAGCTCTACTTGGCACTAAAATTCAACTAAAGCAGTAATTTTTCCTTGAAACAGGTTCTGTTTCGGTACTGAATTAACACTGCATTCCTTTACCATCACCTGTACTTGGATCTGGGTAACACCGAAAGAAATGAGGAGTAGAAAAAAAAACCCTTGATTTTGTTTTTTCAAAAAATCAAAAAAGCATTACATTTAAACATATTTAGTTATTTTATCTATAGTGGCACAAGCAGGAATATATTTCATAGTTTAAACAAGAACTAGGCCACCTTTAATGTCCAGCACATTAACATACAACTGTGCAGCAGGTGAGTGAGCAAGATAGAAAGCGACTGCTGCAAGTTTTTTTTTTGCACACCACCACCACCATAAAACTCTCCATTAAAAATTTTTTTTTTAAATTACCCCCGTGCATGCATTTCAAAGACCAGCCAACAGGCTTGAAAAACAACAGCAGCCATCTAAATAATTGGATACAATATAATATCACATACTAATGCATGTTGAATATAGCCCTGAGAACAGGCTTGGGGAGTAATCCGTTACCATTATCCGTTATCCACCGATCCATTATTGCATTATTCTCATAGTTCAGAGTCAACTGAAATCTTTGGAGTCGATTTCACCCACTGAAAATTATTTGCCATGCATGCGGACACAGCAAGCAAAATTAATGTAGCATCGGAGAGTTTCAGCGAAACAGGCAGATGATCTTGTCTGTTCGAAACTCGGACAAATTGTGGCTTGAATTACAGACATGCAGCTGCAAAAAGTCTCATTTGGTCCACATGAACACTTGATAATATTCTGATTCTTGATAATAATCTCTTGTGACTTTTAAAATGTGTCTTAATAGTCTTAGCACCTTGCCACGCTATCGTGACATACGAACACTCACATCAGCTACTACAAAGAGTTTTATCAATGATCTCCCTGAAATATCAACCTTGCAGTCCATCCCAGTGTCCTACCCCTGGTTGGAGTCATCACTTGGAAACCACATGTTCCTGTTAAATATGGCACAATATAAACTGCCTAAACATACACTTAGAACTGTGATGATGCCGTTGGACTGCTGTTGACATGAGCGGTTCTGCTACAATGGCATAGGACTTGAATCACCATGAACAGTCTTGCACTGTAAACTTGACCATAGTATTAAAGTGTGTTTGTTGTAATTGCACTATACAGTGTGACCCAAATGAGGATGGGATCCCTTTTGAGTCTTGTTCCTCTCAAGGTTTCTTTCTTTTGCCATCTCAGGGACTTTTTCCTTGCCGCTGTCGCCACAGGCTTGCTCATTTGGGATATATATATAGATAAATGTATAGATTCATAAGTTTATATTCAGAATTTATATACTTTTGTTAAGCTGCTTTGTGACAATGTCTGTTGTTAAAAACGCTATACAAATAGAATTTAATTGAAAAATTGAATTAAAGGAAATTAAAGGCGCAGCTGCGGAAAATCGATTAAATATAGGGAAAAAGAGAAAGCTGAAAATGAACACATGGAAAGACAAGGAAAGGAAAAGGCTATGCAACGCAGGGGAACCATACATGAACAGAAAAGGCAAATAGAAACCAGAGAAAACCCCACCGGAACACTCACATGGAATAATCATGTACATGTAACACAAGCAGCACGACAGCTGGTTATCAGAGTTTGTTACAGTTACTTTGATTCCACTCTTATTTGTGGGTCTTATAAAAAAATAAATGTAGCCTACAAGATAACAGACCGTTTACCCTAACGATCACCATTTATTCAGTTGTTTTACCTGCTGTTTGTAAGCTTTTAAGTTATTCTGTTCTTAAGGGTAAGGTGTGTGGAAATGTATGTAAGCGGCAGTGTGTCAAACTCACAGACGAGCGCAAGTTACAGCTTTTCACCTTATTCTAGTCTGGCCGGAATGAGAACAACAAGCTTTGATTCTTTCGGGAATAGAACAGCTATGTACAGTATATTTATGTAACTACTTATAACCTTACTTTCTCCAGAGATAGTCATTCAGTTGTTGCTGTCAATAGGTCACATAAAAAAAAGCTTTAGTAAGGAAGCTACTAACATTCTGTCATGTGGTTAAAGCTGTGGGTCTATTATATTGCTTTTGCACACAGAAGATACTGGAATATATAATTATTAAGAAATTTAAAGGGGTTCACCAAATAAGCATATCTAACGTGTTAGATAAAAATATGTTCCTGTACTGTCCTGCAGCTGTCCCTATTCTAACACACCAAGTTCAACTCAGACAAAGTACTGATCTGGGAAGCTGCACTGTGTTGAAGTGTGAAGGCAAAGAAATTAACACTAAAAGTGTAGTGCTTAGGACGCCACAATTAGGGTTCAGGGTCACAATTTTAAACAGTTTGCATTAAAAATAGTAATTATACTGTTAGTTTGACATTAGGCCTTTTTCCTTTCTAGCACCAGGTGAAGCGTAGACGTTCCACAGAGAACAGTGAACTCAGAAAGCATCAAAGTTTTTTTTTTTTATATATTACATCCAACAGGAAGGACAGAGACTGAATGTTTGCAAAACGACATTCATCTCCGAGTTTCAGCTGACAAACAGTTGCTTACAAGTACACTGGACTGAACAATCTTTACAAAGTTGATGTTTTAATGTTTTTATTAGACATGGAGTACAGTATGGAGTTCAGTGGTTTCTACCTCTGGTTCTGGAGGCTCAGTGCTCTGCACATCCTTAATAACCCCTTAACTGAGTTTTAGAGGGCATGTTAGAGCAGGAAAATCACTGCAAGTAACAGGCCACCAGAACCTGCCCTAGGAAACTGATGTAATTTTCAAGTTATTGTTGTTTGTGCAGGTTATTCAAGAAAAGTTATGCAAATGTTCTAGTGAGTTAGTACTTTTGTCAGACCAAGATGCTGAGGTAAGATGTCTGTTAACAGATGGACGAGGCAAACATAAGAATAGGTAATGCTCGGTTTCAAATGAACTACAGTACAGTATACATTATTTAATGGCTATTGGAACAAAAAGTTAGATCTCCATAATGAAAGTTTTCTCTTTATTATGAAGTATGGATAACGTTATTAGCAAGTTTCTGTTGAGCTATTCATCATGAAATGTTTACACAGTATAAAGGGCAGGCAGCATGTATTTATATATATATATATATATATATATATATATATATATAGCCTGTAGGATACCAAGGTACTTGTAGCTGTCCTGTATATCTGCTATTCTGCCCTCTGGTAACACCACTTCCTCAGTCCTGATCATTTTCACTCTCTTAGCCACCATGCAGCCATAGCCAAATATCTCCAGAGGGTCAGACAGGTGTTCAGAAGCCAGCTAAATGGTAGAAATAAGATCCACACCATCACCATGTACGCCCTACCAACCATCAGATACCCAGCTGGAATACTGAATTGGCAACAGAAGGAAATAGATGCCACTGATGTCAAGACACGGGAACTCCTCACGATGGATGGAGGGTTCCATCTGAAGTCCAGTTCCCTGAGTCTCTACGAACAACGGACAAGAAGGGGGACGAGGATTAGTGAGTGTCAGAGCCACTATCCAGAATGAAACAAGGAACATCCGAGAATACATCTAAAAGATGGCCCGTATGGGCTAGAAGTTCCCAAGTCCCAATGGGAGATACCACCGAAAGTGGTTGAGAACAACAGAGATAAGGTCCTGTGGGACTTCAAGATCCAGACAGATAAGCAGCTACTGGCCTAAGGAGAAGAAAACAGCAGTAGTGATAGATGTGGCAATCCCAGCTGACAGTAACATCAGGAAGAAGGAGCACAAGAAGATCGAAAAGTACCACGGCCTGAAGGAACAACTCGAACAGATGTGGAAGGTGGAGTCCAAAGTGGTTCCAGTAGTAATAGGAGCATTAGGGGCTGTGACACCCGAACTTGGAGAGTGGCTCCAACAGATTCCAGGCAAACCAACGAAGGTCTCTGTCCAGAAATGTGTAGTTCTAGGAACCGCTAAGATACTGCGCAGAACCCTCAAACTCCCAGGCCTCTGGTAGAGGACCCGAGGTTGAGGAAGACACATACCACCCCCCGAGCAGGGGAGGTGAGAGGAGGATATTTTAAAATATATATACACATATATACACTATATGTACAATAGTATTGACACACACCTTTTAAATATTGAATTAAAAAGGGTGTCAATCAGACCCATTGCCACAAGGTGTATAAAATCAAGCACATAGCCATGCAGTCTCCATTTACAAGCATTTGTGAAGCAAAATGGGTCTTTCTGAAGAACTCAGTGTAATCTTTGTAATAAGACGGTTTGTGAAATTTCATCCCTGCTGGATATTCCACGCTCAACTGTAAGTGGTATTACTGGCAAGTGGAAGAATTTAGGAACAGCAGCAACTCGGCCTCAAAGCGGAAGACCATGTAAAGTCACTGAGCAGGGTTAACGACTATCGTCCATGGTGCATAAAGGTTGCCAACATTCTGCTGATTCCATAGCTGAAGAGTTCCAAACTTCCACTGGCATTAATGTACGCACAAAAACTGTGTGGCGGGAACTTGGAACATGGAATGGGTTTCCACAGCCTAGCTGCTGCCTGCAAGCCGAGCTGCTGCCTGCAAGCCGAGCTGCTGCCTGCAAGCCGAGCTGCTGCCTGCAAGCCGAGCTGCTGCCTGCAAGCCTCACGTCACCAAGCCCAATGCCAAGCATGGGATGAAGTGGTGTAAAGCACACCACCACTGGACTGTGGACATGTTCTATGGAGTGACAAATCATGCTTCTCTGGTTCGCAATCAGACAGGAGAGTCTGGGTTTGTCGGATGATGGGAGAACGCTACCTGCCTGACCGCATTGTGCCAGCTGTGAGGTTTGGTGGAGGCGGGATAATGGTGTGGGGCTGATTTTCAGAGTTTGGGCTAGGCTCCTTATATAAGGAGCGCAATATACAGTGACAGGTGTTGTGGCCAAAACAACAACTGGAGGATGCTTGACCTAATATAAGATCTGATGCTCATATTATAGCATAACTTCACTCAAATTGATCAGAAGTTCATGGTCTCGGGCCATTGTTTTCTTCTGAAAAGAAGATTCCTTGTGATCGTACAAGAGTCCGTGTGATCGTTCTTTCTCTGTAATTGAAAGAAGACGCAAAAGTGTCTTCATTCTACACACCTTCTGATGTTACGGAGATGATCAAACAAGCAAGACCACAAAACTCATTCAAAGTCATGGAAATGCAGTGTGATTACTTTAAACTGTTCACACTGTCCTTAAACGACCCACTAGACTACAGTTTAAATTTCAGTGTTTAAATTTCCTTCAACACTGAAGTGAATAATGTTTGTTTTATATATTAATCTCTGACTCTTTTACTAAATCTATATTGTATATGTGTTTATTGTATATGTAATAAAGAAACAGATTTAATGTACATTTGAGAAAAAAAATGAAAAATAGGAAAAACTAATAATATTGATCATGTCACATACTGTATACTGTTTTTCCATTAATTGATTTTTGCAGTGGAGATAGATTGTTCTTCCACATTCTATAAAATAAAAATATTACAAATCTTTTTTTTTTTTTTTTTTTTACTTTAAAATGAAAAAGGAAACTAATTAAAGAATATTTTAGCTTTCTAATGTAAATGGTTGTCTGAAATAGAAAAGAAACAAAAATAACTGATAACTCAAAAAGTGGGAAATGGTTAATATATGTTTTTTCCTTGCAAGGGCTCAATTGAGAGTATTGAATGAGGTGGTGTAGAACTCGTTAATTCGTTTCATAGGAAATGTTAGCCATGAAATGCTACCATCGGATTGCCTTTCTGTACCAGTAACCTTCTGTGAATGTTCAAACCACCTTCATGTGGTGGTGGCGTCCAGTTGCTTTGTTTGTAATCTCTCGGTAACACAGTGTTCATCATCAAACTCTGCTTCCAGAAGTAATGGATAATTGTTACTCCCTTAAGACTAATCATTTGGGATAGTTTTTTCTTCCCTAAAAATTCATCATCATTAAATTCAACAGAGTTGAGGCAGTCCGTTGCTTTCCATTGATGAACTATTCGGTTTTCTTCAATCCATCTAATAATTAGCTGCCATTTTTGACATTTTCCCTAAACCACCTCATCTGTAAGTTTAAAAATAATCCCTAATTGAAATTGAAATCTGATTTTAAAGTAGTGGAGCAACAGGATTAAAATTAATCTGTTTATTATGAAACCTAAAGCCAAGAATAAAATAATGGTTTAAATGTAACCCTAATAATTTTAAACCAGAATTAGTTTCATGCAACTGGATTAATAGATGAACATTGATTTAATCCAGGCGTAATCCGTGTTGGTGCAACCCCGTCATAGTATTTTAATAGTTTTTGTGCGTCACAAAACACAGACATCATGAAGATGCGCTTATAGGGGACACTTCAGCAAGAAATGCACAATTCTATATGCTATCTAGAAATCAAAGCACATCGCAGTACTGAAAGCTGCAATAACCTACCCAGCTAACAAGCGATGTCCCCATGACATTTTGGTAACATTTTGTGCAGAATGTTATTAGAATGTTTTGTGGACTTTATGAATGTTACAGGGAGGTCCTATATATGTCTTTAAATAATGTTGCATTTATAACATATGGAGTACATTCAGAGGACATCTAATTATGGTCCAATTCATAACGTTAGGTGCAAGTTATGATGAGGAAATTTTGTGGACTTTAGCTGTGTGTAAAATCCTAAACTCTGCACCTGGCTCCTCTTGCCATTTCCCCACAGTGCCCCTACCCCACAGTTTCAGCGCATGTCATCACTCGGAAGTTAAGTTTGTCTTTCAATATCCTCAACAAGGTAGGTGATATAATATTAAACATTTTCAGACAATTACAATGTACCCTGTAAAAGTCAAGCTATCCTGCTAAAAATAAGTTTACCACAATGGACTGCACAAGCAACTTGTTTTTAACAGGCTTGAGAAAGGAATGTAAGTTATCGAGAATAAAATGGGATTAAATTATGACGAAAAGCCTTGCATTCAAATTTCCCTTAGTGAATCAGCTTGGACAGAACAGCCCTTATGTTAAAACAATATTTAATTATGTAACTGTACTTTTTTTGACCATATAACATACAGTTAAATAAGGGTGTCAGTTCTATCCAGTACCATCCAAATGAGGATGGGTTCCCTTTTGAGTCTGGTTACTCTAAAAGTTTCTTCCTCATGTCGTCTCAGGGAGTTTTTCCTTGCCAATACAATTATAGATTCACAAGTTTATATTTAGAATTTACATACATCTGTGAAGCTGTTTTGTGACAATGTCTGTTATTAAAAGCACTATACAAATAAATTGAACTGAATTGCATTAAATCAGCAGTTACCGGAAACTTTTAACTGCAGTTATTGCTGCACAACAGGGTATGAAAGCAGTTTCACACTTTTGCCACTCACAGATATGTAATATTGGATCATTCTCCTTAATAAATAAGTGAAAAAGTTATAATATTTTTTTCATATTTGTGTAATTATAACTCTGTTGAGGCTTTATATCATATTTAAGCAGAAATATAGGAAACTCTAAAGGGTTAAGTCCTATGCCATTGTAGAAGATTCGCTCATGTCCAACAGCAGTCCAAAGCTATCTTCACAGTTATAGGTGTATGTTGAGGTAGTTCATATGGTGCCATCCTCAAGAGGAGCAAGTGGTTTCCAAATGATGACTCCAACCAGAGGTACGACATCAGGAAGGACCAGGCAGGTCTGGAAAGAAGGAGGTCAATATCACTGTTATCAACCCTGCAGATCAGCTTGGAGGAATTTTAGCCCATTCCTCTGTATAGAACAGCTTTAACTCTGCGATGTTGGTGGGTTTTTTCACATCAACTGCTTGCTTCAGGTCCTTTCTATTGGATTAAGGTCAAGACATTTGCTTTATTCTACTTTAACCATTCTTTGGTAGAATGACTTGTGTGCTTAGGGTCGTGGTCTTGCTGCATGACCTACTTTCTCTTGAGATTCAGTTCATGGACTGATGTCCTGACATTTTCCTTTAGAATTCACTGATAATTCAGAATTCATTGTTCCATCAATGTTCCATGTTCCATCAAGCTGTCCTTGACTAGATGCAGCAAAACAGGCCCAAACTACCACCTCCATGTTTCATAGATAGGATAAGGTTCTTATGCTGGAATGCAGTGTTTTCCTTTCTCCAAACGAAATGCTTCTTATTTAAACCAACATGTTCTATTTCGGTCTCATTCGTCCACAAAAAAAATTCCCATGTGATCTTTAGGAAACTGTCGATGTTCGGCAATGTTCTTTTTCGAGAGCAGTGGCTTTCTTCTTGCAACCCTGCCACGCACACCATTGTTGTTCGGTGTTCTCCTGATGGTGAATTCATGAACATTAACATTAGCCAATGTGAGAGAGGCCTTTAGTTGCTTAGAAGTTACCCTGGGTTCCTTTGAGACCTTGAGGACTATTAGACACCTTGCTCTTGGAGTGATCTTTGTTGGTCTCCTCTCCTTGAGAGGGTAACAATGATCTTGAATTTCCTACATTTGAAAACAGTCTGTGACTGTGGATTGGTGGAGTCCAAACTCTTTACAGATGGTTTCATAACCTTTATCTGATGAGCATCAACAACTATTTTTCTGTGGTCCTCATAAATCTCGTTTGTTTGTGCCATGATACACTTCCACAAATGTGTTTGTCTCTGATAGATCCCTAAAATTTTACATGCAGATTGACCATGGTTTCAGGAAGAGTGTCTGGCTTCTTGGTGGAAATCTCTGCATGGGTCTTCCCGATGTCAGATATCTCCTTGAGTAAACCTGCATAGTGGTCCACCACAGATATGGTAACTAATGAAGAATAAAAAAAATTTTAAATTGCAAATTTCCCACGTGTGGGACTAATAAAGGTTTATCTTATCTTATCTTAAAATACACACCCCTTTCAGTAACTTCCGAGTCATAGCACGAAGAAAGATTTAAATGAAATTGTGACTATACACTGTACATAGGCCAAGTGTGGACACTCAGGGAAATGAGGAAAATAAAGAAAGAATAATAAAATATTAAAATAAAAGCAAAATGTAAATTAGACTTATTTAGTTTCCTTGTTTACTAGATTTTCTGTTTCAAGCTGAAATCAGGAAAACAAACATCAGTTTTCAATTATATTTCAAAAATACTGAAATTTTTCATTTGCCAAAGTTATTGGAATAAGTGAATGATCAGATTGTATATGGACACATATTAACAGCTAATATTAGCAAATGCAATAACCATAACACTAGGCAATACACAGTGCCATCTCACAAAATGTCTCAGGTCTTTCCATTATATGCAATCAGTGTAATTACAAATGATAATGTTACACAATAATGCAAGGTTGGATTCAACTCAAACCCCATATGCAAATCAAGGCATGGCAATGGATGTACTACAGTCCACCAAAGAAAAGGATATTTGTAATAAAGTGTCTGATTAATGTATGTGGGTTTAGAGGCAAATAATTATGGTACAGAGGACGTTTTTTCGATATCCTCGCAACGTCTTTACGACGTCATCATGCTGACATATAACCATTCCTGAAATAACATGATGACGTTGTAAAGACGTTGCAAGGACTTCGGAAAAGTCCTCTATACCGTTCCCAGGACGCTACAAAATAATGTCCATATGATTTAAATTATAGACTTTATTACGACTTTTGTGGATGTTCAGCGGACATTGTAAGGACGTCATTTTGTTAACTGGGAAGGGACTGATTAACCCTGCAGCTGACACAGCAGAGACTGCTAAACCGTAAATTTAGATTAAATCAAATAAAAAGGCAAATAAAACAAAAAAAAAACTGTCTATTTTGTATATTGGTACAATTAAACCAAACACCATTTTATAAAGTACTATCATATCTTTATGTGTGAGGGATATATTAAAATACCTCTGATGATGATCGTATCGGTGTTGTTTTGGATCATAGACTCCGCCAACATCGACCACAATTTCACACTCAGCCAGCTCGGCAGGGTTGCGTGTTCGAACTATTTCAGCATCCTTAAGGGAAAAAACTTTAATGAAACAAAACTTTAAAGGGCAGAACATTTTACTGTTTGTACAATTGGTAAACCTATAAAATATTTATCAAGCTATTAAAATAGTTATTCTTTTCATTTTTATTAAATAAGTGTTAAAGAAATATTAGGGTTAACCTTGTACTCCGGGAGCTGACGTAAAAGATAGCATGCCAAAACTTCATCACAATGAAATGTTCCGTTGTGTGTGCCAATTTTAATAGAAGCCATTTTTACTAAGCAACGTTTTTAGATAAATATATTTGTCGTCTCGGTGTTTTTAAGATGTGCGATCCTTTTGCAGATATCTGATTAGGAATTTGATAGAAATAGAGCGAAAAGACAAACGGAGAGCTATGTTCACAAAAAAAAAAATTTTACAGCACATGTACGGTACAATGTTGCAACAGCATGACTTCCATCCAACTCCACAGAAGAAGGCTACATTTTGATGACGTGTGTCATCGTAAAGAGATGTTTAGATGCCGATCTGTCTGTGGTAGTTGCGCGCAACAAAAATGATTCTGGCTCACTTTCTGACATTGATCGTGTCTTTGACGTCTTTTTTCCCTGTGCAGCCGATTTTAGTTGGTGTTCTGATTCACTGACCTCTTTAAGGGGTACCATTTGATGGCCGAATAGGTTTTTCAGATTTGCTGAGTGCTTAGTACCTAAGCAACACGGTTTTGTGAATGAACGTCGCATGTTCGTGACGTCATTTTTAGAATTGTTGGAGAAAAACGTTAATTACGCGACCAAAAAGTCAGTTACAAGGTCAAAGTGTTTCTCTAGAAAATAACGACATTATATAAAGGTACAGAAAGATTCAAAAGTAAGGTTATTTTATGTCAAAAGAAGTAAAAAATGAGTTGAAGTCAATGGAAGTCTCGCTTCCCACAGAGTATGCATTGCGAAGGCTTGACTACACTCTTCTGCCAGATCTCTACCAGAGAATTTCTAAATGGGGCAACTTTATAGGGAATATGCCATATTTTGAAGCTGGAAAAAGTTTTGAAATGTTGACAGTTATGGTTTGGTAGCTTGAAATGTAATAAAAAGGTTTTGAAAGATTAAAACAAATTTTAGAAGGCTTGCATAACGTTTTGATAGGCTGGGAAAAAAATCAAAGCTCTGCAAACATTTCGTATTTGACTTTACTTTTGAGTTTTCACAACTGCAGCACTCTTTTTACAGTGTTTCATCAACACATTTTCAGTTTCAACTTCACTGTTCTCCTGATGAATTATTTTGTTTTCCAGGTTTGAAACATTGTAAATGGTGATCTGAAAATTAGTGTTAATATGTTGGGGAAAAGATCTGAAACGTTGAAACTTGAGTTTTGAAAGGGCGAATCTTTTATTTTGAAACTTTTGTGGATGCACATTTGCACTTGTGTTGCAAGCTGCATGTATACAACAGCCACTTTTCATTGATTTGGCCACACAGTTGCAAACTTGCAAACCATGTGTACATGCTGGCATGTGTGTCTGGCAGTTTTCCCTTGGATCTCTAAGGGGGTCACCTAGGTTCTGCTGAGAAAAAATGAGCACTGTGTAAATCCGTGCACACAATTTTTGGTGCACTATGGGCATTTTGAGCATACTGTAAGGGCTTTGTGAGGGCATGAGCATATAGTGGGCATACTATTGCATATTATGCAGTACTTTAGGGGCATACTGTGGGCATATTAGGCATACTGGGCATACTGTGGGGGTGCTGTGGGTATATTGGGCACACTGTGGGAACCCTGGACATACTGTGGGCATATTGGGTACACTGTCGGCATATTGGGCATACTATGGGGACACTAGTAATATTGGGCAAACTGTGGGGACACTGTGGGCATACTGTGGGAAACCTGTGAGTGCACAGTGTACCCACAAGCGTGCTCTGTGTGTACTCAACAAATAACAAAATTAGTTTGGTCCTATACCTGCAGTATACTACAACATTACTATTAATACATATGAAGAATAATTGCACTTGTTGAAAGTAGCGGTAATAAAGAGTTATACATTTTGAATACTTACATTTATTCACAGCCAGGTCAAAAGAGAAAATAAAGAAAATACATTTTAAAAATTGAGTAAATTAAAAATTAGTCCATTCAGGGATACAGTGGATCACTGCCATTTATATTCTTGTCCTTCTGCTCCTTCCCACATCACAGTCTTAATCAAACCTTCCACTTAGGCCCTTCTGCTTTTTGTCACAGCATCTAAGAAAGAAAACAAGAATTGAAGAATTGAATGCAAATGTACAGTAAAAATTTTATAACAAATGGTTGTCCAAGTACAAAGTCATACACTAGTATATTCACATTATGTTACCTCTACTACAATCCATTTTAGAGAGAAAAATTTTACTTTTTACTCAATTACTATATTTATTTAAAAGCTATAGCTAGTAGTTACTCACTCCTCTTCTGCAGGAACTGATTTTTTCCAATTATTTTAAGAAAGCATTTGTTCCGATTTTTCACTATGGAGATGCACCCCCTGCTTCACCAGTCATATAAAAATGTGCAGGGCCCTGACACAGACATCATGACAGCCGGTCATTGAGGTCTGATTCAATAGTTTAAGTTTTTCTGTAAATATGTGAGGGAGTGTATCCCCATAGTGAGATGTCTCACTCATGCTTCATTTGACAACTCCGAGGACATGGGTCTTATTTCATTCCCTGTTACTGTCCTTGCAGACCTATACATACTCTCCATTTCAGAAACTCATTAGATGTACTCATTAGATTTAATCTGACCTATTTAGGATTCAAAACAGCAATTTTCATTGAAAGGTGAAGCTTCCATCCCTGTTTGCACCTCTGCTGTGGGAAGTGAGGAGATTGCATCATCCTTAATTTTACTGAGGAAAACAAAAAACAACAAGAATATAAATTTTTTTTGTCCTCATTCAGCAGTAGTACTCTCTGCTCTCTATGGGGGACTTTCTTTTCAGCCTTTATGGCAAACTGCCCTGTTAGTTAGGAATGTACTCTCCTGAGCAAAAAAAATGAGGCAAACCAAATATTTCAAAACATTAAGCTTTTAATGGTCTCAACAAAAATCACTGGGCAGAAAATTAAAAAGAACTAAAAAAAAAAAAAAAAGCACTTCTGAGACCTCTGTCTTCTTTTGCTCATCAATACTCCTTACTGAAACTGTTGGGGGGGATGCTGGAAACAGGGAAGTTCACTTACATAGTCTTATCCTCCATTTTTTTAAATTTGGATTCTCAAACATGTTACCCAGCACCAGCAAACACTGATTCCTCTTATTTCTTCCTTTTCAGGTAAGGAGGCATGAGGCGAATGAAAATGCAGGGAAGTTTATTGAGCACAAATATGTAGACAATATCAGGGTCAAATAGGCAGAGGTCAGATCAGGAGGCAAACAGCAACATCAGAGAACAGGCAGAGCCTATATCAGAGAACAGGCAGAAGATAAAAAAACAGGAACCAGGTACTGTATCTCCAGTAAAACTTTCATGCGCTAAACCTTTTCTATGTCAAAGCTATGATGATCACAGGCCTATTTTAAGTTTCTTAGTTTAAATTGCATATTCACTCATGCACATTTATTGTTCATAGTCATATTGTTATTTACTTTGGCGGCATTTATATCTCCAGTAAAGCCTTCGTGCAAATGCAGTTGTAGAACACACCTCCTCAGTGAAAGGATTGTAAGTGTGTCTATGAAAGGCTGTTGCAGAAATAAAGACACTGGAGTAAGGGGGCTATTTCTGTCAGTCCTTTTGCCAACCACACTCTTCTCACCAATTCAATTCAATTCAATTCAATTTTATTTGTATAGCGCTTTTAACAACAGACATTGTCTCAAAGCAGCTTCAC